>JAJNNQ010000076.1:600000-1117500 GCA_027886175.1 Phylloscopus collybita
CTGTGCCCCACACCGGCGTCCCTGAGGTGGGGCAGGGTACGGAGCTGACCCTCTGGTCGTCTACAGAGAGTCAGGGGCAGCTGGAGGTCACCAGGCCACCAGGCAGGGACAGAGGTGTCCCCACAGGCCCAGGGGTTACAGGGATGGAGGGCACAGGGGGATACACGGTCACGGGTGGGCATGAAGCACCCAGGGGAGGTGGGACCCCCACAGGGATGCACGAGCACAGCTGGGAAAGTGGGGGGGCTGCAGGGACTCCATGCACTCCATGGGGGCTCCCCACGGGGGACACACAGTCACGGGGTGTACAGGGGTGGGACCCCACGGGAGTGCAAGGATGGAGGGCATGGGGGGATCCCCAGGAGGACACAGCCCCACGGCGACACCCGCGGCATCTTCGGGAGTGGGATACAAGGATGTATCACCACGGGGATGCAGCCGCAGAGGGTCCCCTCCCGCGGGGATGTCCCTCCCGGTGTGGTGATGTCCCGTTCCGGCGGGCTGTCCCGGTGGGATGTCCCCTCCTGCGGGGATGTCCCGCCTCGGTGGGCTGTCCCTTCGTCCCGCTGGGATGTCCCTCCCGGTGGGATGTGCCGGTGAGATGTCCCGTTCCGTTCGGCTGTCCCTGGATGGGATGCCCACTCCCGGTGGGCTGTCTCGTCCCAGTGGGATGTCCCCTGCCGCAGGGATGTGCTGTCCCCTCGCGGTGCGCTGTCCCTGTGCGCTGTCCCATCCCGGTGCGCTGTCCCGGTGAGCTCTGCTGTCCCATCCCGGTGCCCTGTCCCGGTGCTCTGTCCCATCCCGGTGCCCTGTCCCGGTGAGCTCTGCTGTCCCATCCCGGTGCCCTGTCCCGGTGCTCTGTCCCATCCCGGTGCGCTGTCCCGGTGCGCTGTCCCGGTGCTCAGTCCCATCCCGGTGTGCTCTGCTGTCCCATCCCGGTGCCCTGTCCCGGTGCTCTGTGCTGTCCCGATGCGCTGTCCCGGTGAGCTCTGCCGTCCCCTCCCGGTGCTCTGTCCCATCCCGGTGCCCTGTCCCGGTGCCCTGTCCCGGTGAGCTCCGCTGTCCCGGTGCCCTGTCCCGGTGCCCTGTCCCGGTGCTCTGTCCCGGTGCCCTGTCCCGGTGCGCTCCGCTGTCCCGGTGAGCTCCGCGGTCCCGGTGAGCTCTGCTGTCCCATCCCGGTGCTCTGTCCCGGTGCCCTGTCCCGGTGCCCTGTCCCGGTGAGTTCCGCTGTCCCGGTGAGCTCCGCTGTCCCGGTGCGCTGTCCCGGTGCTCTGTGCTGTCCCGGTGCGCTCCGCTGTCCCGGTGAGCTCCGCTGTCCCGGTGAGCTCCGCTGTCCCGGTGCGCTGTCCCGGTGCTCTGTGCTGTCCCGGTGCGCTGTCCCGGTGCGCTCCGCTGTCCCGGTGCGCTGCGCTGTCCCGGTGCGCTGCGCTGTCCCGGTTCGCTCCGCCGTCCCCTCCCGCGGTGCCGCCCCCGCCGTTGCGCGGCGGTGCCGCCAGGGGGAGCCCGCGGGCGGTGCCGCGCAGGGCCCGCGCCGGCGCTCGGAGGAAATGAAGGCGAGTTCCGCCGAGGCGGGAGCCATTACCCGCCGCCGGACCTGAGCCCCCCCTCCCGCCGCCGCCGGGGCCCCGCTCCGCGCCCCCCGCGCCCCGCACGCCCCTCCCGGCGCAGGTAAGCGCTGCCCCGGGGCCAGGAGGGAGAGCGGCGGGGCGGAGAGAGCCGCGGGGCCGCGGCCGGTGCCTGCCCCGCGCAGCCGCCCGCGGTGGGATCCCGAATGGAGGGAGGGAGTGGGGGGGGGTGGTCCGCGGGGCAGGCCCCGGCCCGGCCGCTTTGTCCCCGGTCGGAGAAGCGCGAACAAAGCCCAGGGAGGACAGCGCGCAGCCCCCCCCGGGCCCCGCGCCGGGCGCCCCGAGGCCGCGGGTGCGGGCGCTGCCGGGGGGGCCCCGGGGATGGGGAGGGGGCTCGGGGCATGGGGAGGGCGTCAGGGGCACCTCGGGGCTGCGGGCTCTGCACGAGGCTGCTGCGGTGCTCCTGGCGTTTGCTGGGGGGTCGAGGGCGCCGTGAGAGCTTGGGGTGGGCGCCGTGGTCTTGACCGTGGTCTCGTGGTCCTGGTGGGAGCTTGAGGTGCGCACACCTGGTGCAGGTGTGTGCCACGGCCGAGGGGCTTCATCACGGCCTCGGAGCACTTGGCTGCGGCCAAGGGTTTTGACGTGGTCCCAAGTTCCTCACGAGGAGTTTGGGGTGTCCGCCGTGGCCACGGTGTTTACCGTGGCCGAGGTCTTTGCCATGGCCCCAGGGTGCTCGCTGGGAGCTCCAGGTGTGGCCGAGCTCTGTGCTGCGTCTGCAAGGTCCTCGCTGGGAGCTTGGGGTGTTCACCATAGTCAAGGGCTTTTCTGTAGCGCCAAAGTCCTCCCTGGCCTCTTCAGGTGCTCATCATGGTCGAGACCTTCGCCAGGGTCTTCACTGTGGCCTTGCAACACTTGCCATGGCCTTGGTCATTGCCCTGGTGCCAGGGTGCTCACTTGGGAGCTTGATCTGCTCACCATGGCCAAGGCCTTTGCCATGGCCTTGGGGCTCTCGCTGTGGCCGTGGGTTTCACCATGACCCCAAGGTCCTCAGCGGGAGCTTGAGGTGCTCCCTGGGCCCTTGCCAAGGCCCGCGTCTTGGCCAAGGTCTTCACCATGGCCTTGAGGTGCTCACCATGGCCAAGGCCCCTAGACCTGCCCTTCAGGTGTTGGTCAGTGCTGTGGTGCCCTGGCTGGGAACCTGAAGGGCTCCTCATGCCCAAGACTTTCCCCATTGTGGCCGGCATTGCCGTGAGTGCCTTGCCAAGGCCTTGAGGTGCCCCCGTCACCCTCAGCCTGACCCTGAGGTGGTGCTCCTCAGCACCCTCTGAGGCAGCTCCCTTGGCCCCACGGCAGGCGCCGTGCCCGAGGCGCTCACCACGAGCCCTCACCGCGGTCCTGACGCGCGGCACGGCCACGTCCCTGCCCGCGGCTGCCTGGGGGCTCCCGGGGTGCCTCTGGCTGGACAGAGCCGGGGGGCCCCGGCCGTCCCCGCCCCCCCCCCGCCCCCAGCGCTGCCGCCAGCCACCGCTGCCCTTTCCTTTTCTCCCCTCCCAGGTGCTCTCGAGCCGGGCGAGGCGATGCGGTGCGCCCGTGCCGCGTGCTGTGCCGAAGCGGCTCTTTAGATCCTCCCCGGCCCAAGCCTCCCCTGCCATGGATGCCTCGGGGGCTCTTGCTTCGGCTCCCTCCTCCGCGGCTCCCTCGGGCTCCCGCAGCCCCATGTTGCCCCCAGGAGCTGACAGAGAGGAGTGGGGACCGAGGTTCAATTGTGCCCCTTCCACCTCTGCCGCAGCCTCGCAGGCGATGCCAGCGTCTGGCCGGAAGAGGAAGGCCAACTTCTCCAATGACGAGACCGAGACGCTGGTCTGGAATGTGGTCCGGCATTTCAGCGCCCTGTACGGGTCCGAGGCCCTGCGGGCTCACCCCGTGCGGCGGAAGCAGCTCTGGACCCAAATCCAAAGCCGCGTCAACTTCCTGGGTTACACCGAGCGCTCCATCGACGACCTCAAGCACAAGTGGCGCGACCTGCGGCTGGACGTCAAGAAGAAGATCACCTCCAAGAAGCACCTGCCCATGAACCGCGCCGGGGGGCCGCTCCACAAGCCGCGCCTCACGCCCCTGGAGAAGATGGTGGCTTCCACCTTCCTGCAGGCCAGCCACGACTCGGAGCCCGAGATCATCCTGGACCCAGGTCAGTGGTGGTGGTGGTTCTGCGGGCTGAGGATGGTTGGAGCTCTGGCTGCGCTCCCTGAGGGACGTCCGGCCACACTGAGCCGGCTGTTGTGGGTTGTGGAAAGAGACTCTGGGGTTTGTGTTGGGTTTGTGTTGGGATTGTGTTGGGTTTATGTTGGGATTGCAGCATCCCCCAGAGTCGTGGTCCTGTTGTACCCAAGTGCCAGCCACAGGGCAGGGAGCTGCGTGTGCTGGGATTAGAAATCCTCTGTGAAATCACCTGGGATCAGCGAGCCGTAGAAATCCCAGAGTGGTTTGAGTTGGAAGGGATCTTAAAGCTCATCCCGTTCCGCCCTGTGCCATGGGCAGGGACGCCTTCCACTAGCCCAGGTTGCTCCAAGCCTCGTCCAGCCTGGCCTTGGACACTTCCAGGGATCCAGGGGCAGCCACAGCTTCTCTGGGAAAACTGTGCCAGATCAACAGGATTGGTAGGAACACCTCAAGCTTTTCAGGAGCAGGTCTTTTTTGTTCTTTCTTCTCTTCTTTAATTTGATGCTGTTTGATTCCAAAGTGGCCTCTCTGGTTTCACTGAGGGCATCACAGGCTCAGTCCATGTGGGCCAGACTCGACTCTCTCTGGTTCGGACACCGGTCGTGTGCCAAGCACAGGGCCCTAGGCTGAAGGAAGGAATCCTGTGTCACGGCATGAAGCTGTGCCAGGAGAGGCTCAGGCTGGAAATCAGGGAAAGGTTCTTCCCCCAGAGGGTGCTGGGCACTGCTCAGGCTCCCCAAGGAGCTCCCCTCGAGGTTCCCCGAGGATGCCGGGAACATTTGGACGCCGCTCTCAGGGCTGCCCGGGGTGGGATTGTTGGGGTGTCCGTGCAGGGCCAGGAACTGGATCAATGATCCTTGTAGGTCCCTCCCAGTTCAGGCTATTCCCCAACCCCACAATTCCCTGGCTCTCTGGGCTGTCAGCCCCCTGTGGGTTCAGGATGGTGCTGAAGCAGGTGAGGCCAGGCATTGTCACGGGATGGCCTCGGGGCCACCTCAGCTGAGACCTCCTCCTCCTCCATGCCCCGCAGATCTCTTCTTCCCTGGCGCCTCCAAGCAGCCCTTCATGCACCTGCAGCCCGGCGTCAGCCACCCCAGCATCTACATCGACACCAACGGGCAGCCCTCGGCCCTGCCCGACGTGGAGGGCTCGGCCGCGCCGCGCCTGCCGGGACAGAGCCCCGACCCCGCCGGCGTCGGCGACTACGGCCGAGGAGAGGGGCAGGGCGGCTCCGGTACGGGCACCGGCACCGGCTGGGGGGTGCTGGGAGCAGGGCGGGGTGGATGGGCTGGGAAGTGGAGGGTCTGTGTGGAGACTGGCTGGGAACGGGGGCTGGGTGGAGATCTGCTGGGTCTGAGTGTGGAGATGCACTGGGAAGTGTGGGATCTGGATGGAAATGGCAGCAGGGTTTGGTTGAAGATCCAGTGGCAGTGGAGTTCTGGATGGAGATCTGCTGGGTCTGAGTGTGGAGGTGCACTGGGAGCAGGGTCTGGATGGAGATCTGCTGGGTCTGAGTGTGGAGATGCACTGGGAGCAGGGTCTGGATGGAGATCCGCTGGGTCTGAGTGTGGAGATGCACTGGGAGCAGGGTCTGGATGGAGATCTGCTGGGTCTGAGTCTGGAGATGCACTGGGAGCAGGGTCTGTATGGAGATCTGCTGGGTCTGAGTGTGGAGATGAACTGGGAGCGGGGTCTGGATGGAGATCTGCTGGGTCTGAATGTGGATCTGCTGGAAAGTGTGGGATCTGGATGGAGATGGCAGCAGGGTTTGGTTGAAGATCCAGTGGCAGTGGAGTTCTGGATGGAGATCTGCTGGGTCTGAATGTGGAGATGAACTGGGAGCAGGGTCTGGATGGAGATCTGCTGGGTCTGAGTGTGGAGATGCACTGGGAGCAAGGTCTGGATGGAGATCTGCTGGGTCCAAATGTGGAGATGCACTGGGAGCGGGATCTGGGTGGAGATCTGCTGGGTGTGAGTGTGGAGATGCACTGGGAGCAGGGTCTGGATGGAGATCTGCTGGGTCTGAGTCTGGAGATGCACTGGGAGCAGGGTCTGGATGGAGATCTGCTGGGTCTGAGTGTGGAGATGCACTGGGAGCAGGGTCTGGATGGAGATCTGCTGGGTCTGAATGTGGATCTGCTGGGAAATGTGGGATCTGGATGGAAATCCTCTGGCAGCGGGATTTGGTTGAAGATCCAGTGGCAGTGGGGTTCTGGATGGAGATGTGTTGGGAAATGTGGGATCTGGATGGAAGTGGCAGCAGGGTTTGGTTGAAGATCCAGTGGCAGTGGGGTTCTGGATGGGAATGCAGTCAGGATGGAGATCCTCTGACTCAGGATAGAGATCTCCTGGGATCCACGTGCTGGGGAGGGCTTGGGGCCGGGGCAGTGCTGTGGCTCACCGTGGCTTTCTCTTCCCTCCCAGCCGAGTCGGGACCGGAGCTGCGCACTCCAGACGCGTCGGCCATCTCCCCGTCCCTGCGCAACGAGTCCCTGGTCTCCTACGCCTCCATGTCGGAGGAGGAGGACCGGGAAGGCCGGGAGGTGGAGCGAGGCCACGGCGGGGCGCCGGGGATGCAGCCGGGGCCCGAGGCCCCCATGTCGGCCGAGGAGGACATGAAACTGTCCCGCCAGGCCATGCTGATCCGCCGCTGCAGCTCCCAGGGCTCCGTCACTTCGCTGCCCGAGGACTCCCTCAACCCCGCGGACGCTCACTCGGACTGGGGCCACGAGGGCGTGTCCGACCTGCCCGCCCTGGGCCGCGGGCTCGACTCGGCGCATCCCGAGGAGCAGGCGGGGGGTCCGGGCCCGGAGGTGGGTGCCCTGCCCAGGGTACTGATGGGGCCCACCTGGGAGAAGGCTCCGGCGGAGGAGGAGCCGCCCGCCCGCTCCCCTCTGCACGGCGCCCTGACCGAGGAATCGCTGCCCTCCTCCGCCTCCCCGCCGGGAGACGCCCCGGCCGCCGCCGGCCCGGCCCGCGGGCTGGGCTGCTCCCGCCTGCGCGACGACCGCCGCGAGAGCTGGAGGACTAGCATCCATCACCTGCTCGACCTAGAGGAGCAGTGGGACCAGCTGTACCACCAAGAGCTGGCCATGTGGCAAGAGGAACGCGCCACCCAACGCGAGGAACGGGCCCGCGACCGCGAGCTGCAGTTCCGCCTGCTCGGCGTCCTCACGGACATCCGCGACGAGCTGCGCTACCTGCGCCAAGAACGCGCCGGCTCCCGCCAGAGCCCGGCACCTCCGCCCCCCGAGCCCCGCCGCGACCCCAGCCCGCTCCTCGAGCAACCCAAAGCCGAGCCCAGCTTCCCCGAGCCGCCGGCCGGGAGCGCCGCTTGGGCGGACACCGCCGTGCCCAACCGGAGCCCTTTCGGTAACCGCGGCCGGGGTCGGCGTCGCGGGCGGCCGCGCGGCTCCGCTTCCCGACACAGACGCCTTTTCCTCACCAACAGCTAGGGACGGGCGGGAGCCGCTCCGCCACGGACACCGAGTGCCCGCGGCCGAACCCCCCCCGGGCGAAGACGGGGGGGACGGTGTGCGGTGACGCGGGCGGCACCCGGATGGATGATCCCCCGCGGGAAAGGGACAAGAGGAGGAGGAGGAAGAGGAAGAGGAGGGTGGCCGGGCGCTGCCTCAGCCACGGGGAGCGCTCCGGGCGGCTGCCCCCGCCTGTCCCCCCTGCGTGTCCCCCGCGCGTGTTTGAGGCGCGGGAGAGCCGCCCCCGAGGTTGTTGAGGGCGCGCTAGTCCGAGTAGGATTTACTACCTGTCGGGGCGGGGGGGTGGAGGGGTGGGGGTGGGAGTTAGGAACACTTAGTCGCTGACTGTGCGAAACATTTTATGCAAATCATTTAATGACCTAATTTGCATATAACCGTAAAACTTCTGTTTAAAAAAAAAAAAAACACAAAAAAACCTCCAAAAAAAAAAAAAACAAAAAACGCAAGAAATGACGGTTTTGTGTGTTGATCTCTGTGTCGTTTGAGCCGTGGCTCTGCAGCCCTGAATGGGGACGAGGCCGTGGGACAAAGGAGCTTCACCCCATTCCTTTGGGGCAGCCCAGCACCCTGGGAGCAGGGCTGGGGAACGGGAGCTCTCCAGGCTTGGAAGCAGCAGCCTTGTGGATCTGGAGAGGGGTGAGGGCATGCACATCTTGGGGGGAACGTGGAGGGTCCCCTGTCTAGACAGTGTTTGGGGTCCCCATGCAGTGTTTGGGGTCCTCAGGCAGTGTTTGGGATCTCCAGGCAGTGGTCGGGGTCTCCAGGAAGTGTTTGGGGTTCCCAATCAGTGGTTGGGGTCCCCATGCAGTGTTCCAGGTCTCCATGCAGTGTTTGAGGTTTCCATGCAGTGTTTGGGGTTCCCAATCAGTGTTCCAGGTCTCCATGCAGTGTTTGGGGTGCCCATGCAGTATTTGGGGTCTCCATGCAGTGTTTGGGGTTCCCAATCAGTGTTTGGGGTCCCCAGGCAGTGTTTGGGGTTTTCATGCAGTGTTTGCGGTCTCCATGCAGTGTTTGGGGTTCCCAATCAGTGTTCCAGGTCTCCATGCAGTGTTTGGGGTTTCCGTGCAGTGTTCGGGGTCTCCATGCAGTCTGTGGGGTGCCCATGCAGTGTTTGGGGTGCCTGTGCAGTGTTTGGGGTCTCCAGGCAGTGTTTGGGGTGCCCATGCAGTGTTTGGGATTCCCAAGCAGTGTTTGTGGTTCCCATGCAGTGTTTGGGGTCTCCAGGCAAGTGTTAAGGGTGCCCAGGAAGTATTTGGGATCTCCATGCAGTGTTTGGGGTCTCCAGGCAGTGTTTGGGGTTTCCATGCAGTGTTTGGGGTTTCCATGCAGTGTTTGGGGTCTCCAGGCAGTGTTTGGGGTGCCCAGGAAGTATTTGGGATCTCCATGCAGTGTTTGGGGTCCCCATGCAATGTTTGGGGTTCCCAAGCAGTGTTTGGGGTCTCCAGGCAGTGTTTGGGGTCTCTGGGCAGTGTTTGGGGTCCCCAGCGAGTTCAGAGGGTCCCCAGGAATGTGCAGAGCCCAAGCAGCCTGACAGATTCCAGGAGTGTGCAGTGTCCCGAGGGAGTGTCCAAGTCCCTGGGCAGTGTCTGGTGTCCCCAGGCAGAGTGGAGGGTCGCTGGCATCATTCAAGGCCCCTTGGGCAGCGTGCAGGGTCCCCAGGGAGTGTCCAAGGTCCCCAGCAGCATTTGGGGTCCCCAGGCAAGGTGCAGTGTCCCCAGCAATGCTTGGGGTCCCCAGCGGGGTGCAAGGCCGCTGGGCAGTGTGTAGAGTCCCCAGGGAATGCCCAAGGTCCCCATGGCAGCTGCAGTGTCCCCACAGTGTGTGCAGTGTCCCCACAGTGTGTGCAGTGTCCCCACGGTGTGTGCAGTGTCCCCATGGCAGGTGCAGTGTCCCCATGGTGTGTGCAGTGTCCCCACCGCGTGTGCAGTGTCCCCACAGTGTGTGCAGTGTCCCCACGGTGTGTGCAGTGTCCCCATGGCAGGTGCAGTGTCCCCTCGCTGTGTGCAGTGTCCCCACAGTGTGTGCAGTGTCCCCACAGCGTGTGCAGTGTCCCCATGGTGTGTGCAGTGTCCCCACAGCGTGTGCAGTGTCCCCATGGTGTGTGCAGTGTCCCCACAGCGTCTGCAGTGTCCCCACAGTGTGTGCAGTGTCCCCACGGCGTGTGCAGTGTCCCCATGGTGTGTGCAGTGTCCCCACAGCATGTGCAGTGTCCCCACGGCAGGTGCAGTGTCCCCACAGCGTGTGCAGTGTCCCCATGGTGTGTGCAGTGTCCCCACAGCATGTGCAGTGTCCCCAGGGCATGTGCAGTGTCCCCACGGCAGGTGCAGTGTCCCCACAGCATGTGCAGTGTCCCCAGGGCATGTGCAGTGTCCCCATGGCAGGTGCAGTGTCCCCACAGCATGTGCAGTGTCCCCAGGGCATGTGCAGTGTCCCCACAGCATGTGCAGTGTCCCCACGGCAGCTGCAGTGTCCCCATGGCAGGTGCAGTGTCCCCACAGCGTGTGCAGTGTCCCCACAACCTGTGCAGTGTCCCCACGGCAGGTACAGTGTCCCCATGGCAGCTGTAGTGTCCCCACAGCGTCTGCAGTGTCCCCACGGCGTGTGCAGTGTCCCCACGGTGTGTGCAGTGTCCCCACAGCGTGTGCAGTGTCCCCATGGCAGCTGCAGTGTCCCCACAGCAGGTGCAGTGTCCCCACGGCAGGTGCAGTGTCCCCACAGTGTGTGCAGTGTCCCCACAGCATTTGCAGTGTCCCCACAGCATGTGCAGTGTCCCCACAGTGTGTGCAGTGTCCCCATAGCAGGTGCAGTGTCCCCACAGCATGTGCAGTGTCCCCACAGTGTGCGCAGTGTCCCCACGGCGTGTGCAGTCTCCCCATGACAGGTGCAGTGTCCCCAAGGCGTGTGCAGTGTCCCCATGGCATGTGCAGTGTCCCCTCGGTGTGTGCAGTGTCCCCTCGGTGTGTGCAGTGTCCCCAAGGCGTGTGCAGTGTCCCCAAGGCGTGTGCAGTGTCCCCACAGCATAGGCAGTGTCCCCACAGAATGTGCAGTGTCCCCATGGCAGGTGCAGTGTCCCCACAGCATGTGCAGTGTCCCCATGACAGGTGCAGTGTCCCCATAGCAGGTGCAGTGTCCCCACAGTGTGTGCAGTGTCCCCATGACAGGTACAGTGTCCCCACGGCGTGTGCAGTGTCCCCACAGTGTGTGCAGTGTCCCCATGGCAGATGCAGCGTCCCCATGGCAGGTGCAGTGTCCCCACGGTGTGTGTAGTGTCCCCACGGCAGGTGCACTGTCCCCTCGATGTGTGCAGTGTCCCCATAGCAGGTGCAGTGTCCCCACAGCGTGTGCAGTGTCCCCACAGCGTGTGCAGTGTCCCCATGGCATGTGCAGTGTCCCCTCGGCGTGTGCAGTGTCCCCAAGGCATGTGCAGTGTCCCCACAGCGTGTGCAGTGTCCCCATGCCATGTGCAGTGTCCCCACGGCGTGTGCAGTGTCCCCTCGGCTTGTGCAGTGTCCCCAAAGCGTGTGCAGTGTCCCCACAGCGTAGGCAGTGTCCCCACAGAATGTGCAGTGTCCCCACAGCGTGTGCAGTGTCCCCACGGCGTGTGCAGTCTCCCCATGACAGGTGCAGTGTCCCCAAGGCGTGTGCAGTGTCCCCATGGCATGTGCAGTGTCCCCTCGGTGTGTGCAGTGTCCCCACAGCGTGTGCAGTGTCCCCATGACAGGTGCAGTGTCCCCTCGGTGTGTGCAGTGTCCCCACAGCCTGTGCATGTCGATGACAGGAGTGGGGCTCTCCACACAGCCCCACCAGCACGAGGCCACCGCAGCCGCTGACAAAGGCACCTCCTGAGCCCCCACACCCCCGGACCCCCTACCCTGTCCCACCACGACATTTCCCATCCTGCTGCCGCTGCCTTCCCGGGGCTCCGGCCCCCGGGGGCGGCGCGGGAGCGCGCCCACCCAGCACGGGGGCGGGAGGGGGGGGACCCTCGGCGGGGCTGCTGAAGGCTCTGCGGCCCAGCACCACTTTATTCCGTAATCGCTTCTTCCATACAAAACTACACCCCAAGCACTGTACAGCGGGACGGCGCGGCAGAGGGGGGGCCAGAGGGGGGAGCAGTAAAAATAAGCAGCGGGAGCGAGGGGACAGAGCGGCAGGCGGGGGGTGGCAAGGAGGGGACACGGCTGGAGTGGGAGGGGGCTGCCCCCCACCCCGTGCGGCGACATTGTCCGTGGGGGGAGCGTTGGGGGGGGGGGGTGGGTTTGAAGTGTCCATCCGTGGCGGGGGAACCCGGGGGGGGCTCATCTTCCCCCCGGGGGCTCTCCCCGCTTGCCCCCCACCCCGTCCCGGCCGGGCACCTCGATTTGGTCGGAAGCTGCGTGGCCGGTGCCTGTTCCCCGTCCCGGGGTGGTGGCGGGGGCGGGGGGGTGGCAGTCCCTAATCCCCGGGGGGCAAAATCCCGGGCGGCGGCAGCGGCGGCGGCCCCGCCTCGGCTCCGTGGACCCGCTGGTGATCCTTGAGCGATTCCTTATAGCGAAAGCTGCGGCCGCAGGCGGGGCACTGGTACGGCCGCTCGCCGGTGTGGATGCGCTGGTGCTTGAGCAGGTTCTGCTTGCGGATGAAGCTCTTGCCGCACTGGGCGCAGGCGAAGGGACGCTCGCCGGTGTGCAGCCGCTGGTGGTTCTGCAGGTGTTCCTTGCGGCTGTAGCACTTGCCGCACTCGGAGCACTTGTAGGGCCGCTCGCCGCGGTGGATCATCTGGTGCCGCACCAGCCCCGAGTGACAATTGAAGCTTTTGCCGCACTCGGCGCACGGGTAGGGCCGCTCGGCAGCGTGGCTGCGCTGATGGATCCTCAGGCTTTTCTTGCCGCTGAAGCTCTTCCCGCACTCGGCGCAGCCGTGCGGCCTCTCCTCGGCGGGGCCCGGCGGTGCCGCGGGGACTCCCCCGCCGTCGGCCCCCGGACCCGCCTCGGAGCCCGGAGCTTTGCCCAGTCTGTGCTGCGCCGGCAGAGCCACCGCCGCTGGTACCGTCGCCTGTCCCTCGGGGGTCCCGAAGCCCGTGGCGGGGAAGAGAAGCTCCCCGGAGCTGCCCGGCAAACCCACCTCCTCGGTGGGGGGTTCGGCGTGGGGGCAGCGCTCCTCCGTCTTCACCAGCAGCCCCTCGCTGGCTGCAGGGGACAGAGAGAGACTGGTCAGTCCTACCTTGGGGACGCTGGGGATGTCCCCAAGTCACAGCTCGTCCTGGGGGGGGTGTGCTCCCCCCGCCTCCACCCCCTCCCCTCCCAGCCCCTTTTGGTGGGGGTCGCTCACCAGGACCAGGGCCCGGGGGCAGCATCTCCCTCTCGGGCAGCTCCCAGGGCTCCCGGACACAGGGCTCTTCCTCCTGCTTGATCCACGACAAGAAGTCGTGTGCGGTGATCAGGGCGTCCGCGCCTGCAGGGAGGGACAGGGACAGGGACAGGGACAGGGACAGGGACAGGGACAGGGACAGGGACTCAGTCACGCGGGGCCACACCCTGCTCCGGGCCACACCCTGCTCCGGGAAGCAGGGAGGGAATGGCTCCGGTGGGTGGGTGCAGGCTCAGCCCCCGGCTCACCTGCACAGGGGTCTGGTGGCATCCCCCGCTCCTCCGGGAACTGCTGCTCCCCCACGAAAGCCACCTCCTGCTTGATCCGGGACAGGATGTCGGAGGTGGAGATCAGCGACTCTGTTCACAAGGAAAGGCTTGGCCGGGGCCGGGGTGGAGCCACACGGTGTGTGACCCACGGCCACCACACCCCGGGGGGTGTGACCTCTGGACTTCAGCCTCAGGGGACATCCCCACCCCACAGCGGTTACGGACATCCAACACCCCCAGGGAGCAGTGGGGACAGGTGAGTGTGGGACATCCCTTGGGGATGGGTGACTCTGAGACAGCCCTTGGGGACGGGCACAACCCCAGGGAACAGACGACTGTGGCAGAGCCCACTGGGGACAGGTGACAACGGCACGGCCGATGGGGCTAGGTGACTGTGACACAGCCCATGGGCTCTGACACAGCGTGGTGGCAGCAGGGGACACGTGGCTCTCCCAGTGATGGATATCCAAGATCTCCAGCACAACAGTCACAACAGATTTTCTGGGGTCATTCACAGCAGTTCCCAGTCACAGCTGGAGAACTGGGCCCAGTGGGGATGGGACTGTTGGGGAAGGAGCAAGGGCGAGGAGGGTGGGGGAATGCAAGGTGGGGACAGTGGGGACAGTGGGGACAGGTCCTCCCGTGGTGCCTCACCCGCGCAGGCGTCCGGTGGCAGCTCCCTCTGCTCCAGCTCCCGCTGCTCAGGGACACAGGGTCCGTCCCCGCGCTCGCTGCGGGGCTGTGCCTCGCTCCTGGAGAGGGCCCCATCTGCCAGGGACGCAGACCCATGTCACCCCGTGCCTGTCACCCCTCCCCCAGGCTTTGGGGGACACTCTGGGGACACACACCAGGCTTTGCCAGGACCTGGTGTCCCTCCTGGCAGAGATGCCTCAGTCCCATGGTACCTCCATGCTGGAGGTGGTGTGGACACTCAGGTCCTGGGTTCTGGGGGACAAGGACCCTCTGCAGCCCCCTGGGCAGCACTGGCATGGCACGGGTGTGTCACCCTGTCCCCACACACAGCACGAGCCATGGAATGTTCCCTCTGGAATGGGTGGTCCCAGGACACAGCGAGTGCCACCACTGGCAGGGGACCAGGGTACCCACATTGGGGACCCACTGAGGAGACACAGCCACGGCACCATCTCTCCAGGAGAGGGGGGGAACAGGGACATTTACCCAGGGACAGCAAAGCCTCATAGTTCTCCTTCACCAGGTTGTTGTACAGCTCTTTCTGCCACTCCTCCAGGTTCTTCCATTCCTCCGCTGAGAAGTAGACGGCGATGTCAACAAATGTCACCGGCACCTGTGGGGACGAGACACCCCCCCTCTAGCTCAGCGGCGCCCACTCCCCAGGGAAACCGAGGGTCCCCCCACTGTCCTGCAGCCCCCCAGGACACTCTACCTTGGGGACCTCTCCCCTGGGGCCGGGGGGCAGCCGCAGCACCCAGAAGTTCCTGTTCTTCAGGAGGTTCTCCACGTTCTCCAGGCGCCGCTGGAGCAGCCCGTACTCCTGGATCAGCGTGCCCAGCACGGCCCACTTGCTCTCCAGCTGATTCCCGAACTCCATGGCCGTCTTCTCGCAGTCCAGCAGCTTCTTCTCGGCCGTGCCCGAGCGACCCTCCAGGCTGAGCAGGCGGGTGGCCAGGAGGTCGATCTTCCTCTCCATGGCCTGCACCGTGGCCACCACGGTCCAGAGCGAGGCCTCCGCCGAGTGCAGCTGCGCCTCCCGCACGTGCGCCCGCTCCGGCAGCAGCGGCGGCTGCAGCGGCATCAGGTGAGGCGCCTCCATGTTCCACTCCTGCACCTGGGGCCATGGGGAGGGCACCAGTGGGAGGAGGGCCCCCGGAGACTCTGTTTCCCTTTTTTTTTTTTTTTTTTTTTTTTGGCCACCAGCAGCCCCAGAGCTGCAGGGGAGAACCCTGGGTGTGATGCTCACTGGCCCAGGGTGGCCGTGATGTCAGTGCCCCGTCGCTGTCCCCGTGGAGCACCTGCCAGGACTCACCACGGTGACCCCCTCCCAAACTTGTCACCCCAATCCCTTGGGAGCCATTCCTGGGTGTGCCCGGGCCAGAGCCCACTCGGGAGGTTTGGGCTGGGTGGGCAGGGAGTAGCCAGGGCAAGTGTGGACCGGGGACACCTTGGGGACATAAAGGGACGTGCCAGGACAGAGGCTCCTGGGGCATCCCTGGGCTGAAATCTGCTCAGAGCATCCCGGGGCACCCTGGGTTATCCCGGGGGCACGGGGATATCCCGGGACAGAGGTACCTGGGGACACGCTGGGAACACACAGGGCATCCCGGGTCAGCAGGACATCCCGGGAGCACCGAGGCCATGGCGGGTCGCCTCCCTGGGGACATCCCGGGGCACCCCGGGGCATCCCGAGGGCACGTGGACATCCCGGGTCAGCGGTGCCCAGCGCATCCCGGGGACGCCCGGACATCCCGGGGCAGGGGAGCTCAACCACAGCCCGGGGCCCCGAGGCCACCGCGGGTCTGCTCCCCGGAGGTGGGGGGGCCCCGCGGGCTGGGGGTGCCGGAGGGTCCCGGCCGGGCCGGGCGGCGGCGGGAGCGGGGCGGGCGGGGCGGCTCCGCCTCTGGCCGGTGCCCGGTGCCCGGTGTCGGTGCCCCGGGCCGCGCTTACCTGGGCGGGCGCCCACTCGGCCATGGCCCCGCGGAGCTGGGCCGGGCCCCGGCGGCCGCGGCCGGGGCTGGGGCTGGGGCCGGGCGGCGGCGGCGGCGGCGAGCGCGGAGCGGGGCCGGGCCGGAGCCGGGGCCGGGAGCGGGGCCGGGGCCGCTGTCGGTGCCTGCGCACGGGCCGGGCCCCGCCGCCCCGCCGAGCAGCCACGGGCAGCCGGGGAATCGCATCCGCCTCCTCCGGGCTGGGCGGCAGCGGGCGGGGAGCGGCGGCAGCGCGGAGCGCCGAGCACTGCCGCCTACCGGCACCGGGAGCGGCTCCGCCACCGGCGCGGCCCCGGTACCGCCACCGGGACTGCCACCAGCACCCACACCGGCACCGACGGCGGCTCTGCCACCGGCACTGGCGCTGCTACAGTCCGCTGGCACCGGCAGCGGCTCCACCGCGGCCGCGGGCGCTGGCGCTGGCACCCTCGGTGGCACCGGAGCACCGGCACTGCCACCGGCACCGCCGCTGCCGGGGGCACCGGCATTGGCACCGCTGCGGGCGTTGGCATCGGCTCTGCCACCCAGCACCGGTCTCTGCATCGACATCAGCACCGATGTCGATACAGGCGTGGGTGACATTGGACTGGGTTTGGGGCCAGGGAACACCGGTTTGGGTGGCACCGAGGGCCAGCAGCCGTGGGGGGAGAGGAGATGACCGCTCCCACCGGACCCCCGTCCTGGCCGGGACACCCTCGTGGGGGGGGGACACGCTGGGTTTGGGAACCACCCCGTGTGCTTATCCTGACCCTGGAACCTTCCGTTTTAACAGTGCCAGGGCTGGGGCCGGTGCCAGGCCAGAGAACAGCGTTACTGTCCCACCCTCCCGCGATTATCCCGGGAAAAGCTCCTCCGGTGCCTCGGTGTTCCAGGATCCTTGTGGATGGGCTCCCCTGGGCTGGACAGGGAGCGGGATGACCTCGGCCCCGGGGGAAGGGAGGGCAGCGGGACAAGAAGGGTTAACAGCCCGAGCAGCGTCACGGGAGCCTCAGCAGCCATTTCCCTCCGGGATGTCATCGCTCCCCGTCCCTCCAGCGCTGTCCCGCAGCTGGGACATCCCAAACCCCCCAGGTCCTGCTCCATGGCCCCAGGGCTGAGCCTTTTCCAGGAAGATGTTTTCTCTGATGTCCAATCCAAACACGAGTCCATTTCCCATTTTCCTGTCCCTGTTCCCTGGGAGCAGAGCCCGATCCCCCCCGGCTGTCCCCTCCTGGCAGGGAGTTGTACAGAGCCACAAGGTCCCCCTTTTCTCCAGGCTGAGCCCCTTCCCCAGCTCCCTCAGCCTCTGGGGTTTCTTCACCTCAGGTGGATTCACCTGCTGCCAGCACACACACTCAAGTGTTTGCTGGGGTTATTCCCAAAAATTTTCCAAACGGCTCTTATTCTGCAATAATGGTGACTGGGAATGTCAGTTCCTCTTGGGAGAAGCTTTGATCCCCAGGACAGCTCCTGCTGAAGATCCTGCTCTTTGTGGGGCAGTGGGCACTTAAAGCTGGGTGTGACACAGCAGCTCTGCCCCTGCAGGAGTGAGGGGAGCTGGGGCCTGGAGCATCCCGTGGAACCATCCCCTCAGTGGGAATGGAGCTGTGTCCCAGCCCAGGAGGACACATTCCCTTCTGCTGAGGGCTGGCAGCAGTGCAGGATGTCCAGGCTGTAAAGACATCCCCCACTGGAGCCTGGAGAGGGGCTGGGGACAAGGGAGGGAGGGACAGGACACAGGGGATGGCTCCCACTGCCAGAGGGCAGGGATGGGTGGGAGATTGGGAAGGAATTGTTGTCTGTGAGGGTGGTGAGGCCCTGGAATGGATTTCCAGAGAAGCTGTGGCTGTCTCTGGATCCCTGGAAGTGTCCCAGGCCAGATTGGACAAGGCTTGGAGCAGCCTGGGACAGTGGAAGGTGACACTGCCCATGGCAGGGGGTGGAATGGGATGATCCTGAACATCCCTTCCAAGCCAAATCATTCTGGAATTCTATGAGGAATAAAAGCAAAGCCAGCCACAGGACTTTACTTATGAGAAGGCAACAATCAGAAGCCAGTGCCAAAAGGCTTTTGGGACCTTATTCCTGTACCTGGGATGAGCAGGATGCTTTGGGGCCAAGTGTATTTTCCCAATCCTGCTCAGAACTCCTGGAACTCCAGCACAGCACCAGCTGGGTGTTCTCTGCTGCTCCTCAGGGGCTGCTGAGCCCAGAGACTTCGTTCCAGCTGGAGTCTGTGACTGAGGACACCCCTCCAACTGGAGGCAACACGTTTTCCCTCTTGGCACTCAACTGGAATATTCAAAAATACTGAAAACCACCAGCACGTGGAGAGAAAACACAAAATCTGCATGTGCTGCCTCCACAGGCCCTCCCTCTTCTCCTCTCATCCTACCCTCTCCCCGCTGCATTTCCACTTCCCAGAGGAACACCACTGACACACTGCACACACATTTAGAATATATCCATGGGTTTTGTTCTCCCCAGAATTTCAGGAACCAAAGCAGCACCTCACCCCACAGGAAAACACGGGGTCAATATAAAAACAGAACCTAAAAACAGAGTTAGTTCTGCAGGTACAGTAATGGGACAGCAGCTAAAGTGGGGAAATAATGCCTGGAACCGGTTGCTTCAAAGATCAGCTGAAAATCCCATTCCCAATTCTTCATTTTTCATCCCTGAAAACTTCCAGTGTTTCTCTGTGCTACTCTGGATGCTCCCCAGCACATTTGGTTATGTGCACCAGGTTTCTTTTAATGCCCCTTTTGGTCCAGCCAATGCTGCTCTATCCAACTCCTGCTCCAAGGAGGAGCTGGATGGAGCGTGGTGAGAATGCCAGGAATTATCCAGCTCCTAATCAGTGACCATTAGGCCAGCACCAAACTGAATCAGAACTCGATTCCTGCCTTAGGTTTGCAATGCAAGATGTAACCAGAAGTCTGTATTCTATCACCAGCTGTTCAAACCAGCTGGGGCAGTGTTCTTTATCTCTCCCTTCAGGGGTATCTGCTGCTCATGGGCCATCCAGGCTCACTGCAGGGCTGATCCAATTGCATCAGCCCAGGGGGAAGATGCTCCACCCAGGGGGAGGAGCCCAGCATTCCCAGCTGGATAAAACCTGAGATTTGGAACTCCAGGGCAGCCTGTTTGCACTGAATTCCCAGAGGAAGACTGGACCCATCTACACCATCACTGGAGCTTCAGAGGGAAACTGAACCCTCCTACAGGATCATTGCTCCAACAGAACCACATCTGGCACTGCAGGAGGATTTATTTGGACTGCCACCAACACCCTGACCAACAGGGTGTCAGGTTTTGTTCTGACTCTGTTTTCTTTTTGTTTGCTTTTTTTTGTACTACTGCATTCTTACTGTAATATTCCCATACAGAACTGTTATTCCTATTCCCATATCTTTGCCTGAGAGCCCCTAAATTACCCTCCTACAGGATCATTGCTCCAACAGAACCACATCTGGCACCGCAGGAGGATTTGATTGAGCTGCCACCAACACCCTGACCAACAAGGTGTCAGGTTGTGTTCTGACTCTGTCAGTGGGGGTTTTTTTTTTATTGAATTTTATTATAATTTTCCTATTAAACTGTAGTTCTGACTTGGCATCTTCCACTGGTTTCCTTTCAAACCAGCACAATTCAATTTGGGAAAACTACCTTACCCAAACATCACTCTAACCCACACTGGGCTATAACCCCCCACCTGTGGGCAGAGCAGGATTTTTTTTGACAGCTGCCTGCAAAGCTGTACCCCAGGCAGGCTCGTGGCAGGTGGAAGATGTGGAAATACCCCCTGAGGGGGCCGTGGAGGGCGGGTTTCTCCTGGGCAGCGGGCGCTGCCCGGCGTGGGCGCGCTGGTGCCGCAGCAGGTACGCGTGGCGGGCAAAGCTCTTCCCGCACTCTGCACAGATGAACCAGGGCACTGTCACCTCCTCAGGCCTGCCCAGGTGGTCCAGCAGGAACTGCCTGAACTCATCCAGCTGCTGCCCTGCCAGGATTCTGTTACTGCTCCTGATTCCCGTGGGATTTGCTGGGTTTGTTGCCGGGTTGTGTTGGCGGCTCCCCGGTGTTTCCGCCCGGTCCGAGCGTTGGCAGCGCAGGGCTGGGGATGTTCCAGTGGGTGATCCCTGCAGTTGTGTGCCTCCTGCACTCTGGATCGTGGCACCACCATGGCCTGGAACAAGGAGATTCCAAACATTCCCTGGATCTGATGTGAGAGAACACGAATCTCCAAAGAACAACAATTCCCCGTTCACCGCTTCTGGACAAAGTCTTTACGTTTTTGGTAAAAATAATAATAAAAAAAAAAAAGGCAGGGATGAACTGGAATGCCCTGTCCCTCCAATCCTACCAATTTCAAGGTGCTGTCAGTGAATTCCCACACCACACACCTGTGCTGAGGCTGGCAGGAATTTTCCTTCCCTCCAAATCCTGCAGATCCTTGACCTGTGCCGCTCCTCCTCTTCGGATACGGCTTTTGGCAACAGGAAGGTCTGAACAAGGAACAGAAAGAACATGGGAATGATGGTTATTAAGACTTCCCCCTGATGGTTTTCCAGCAAATCCCTGCATCATCCACTCTCTAAAGTGCATCTCTGTTATTCCAGGAAAAGATCCAATGAGGAGGGAGCAACAGCAGCTGCCCCACTGTCTAAAAGGGTGTCTGGGATGCAGGTGAACAGGATTTGTGCTCCAACTTTCATAAAATCGTCCAGAAATTACACCCAGAGGGTTGAAGGTTAAATGTAGAAAAGTGGAAGGTCTCAGATTTGAGCCTTAACCCCAAATTCAGCCACCTGGTGCTGGATTTTTATACTTCAGTCCTGTCTCTTTCCCAGCTCATTCCTCCTTGTGCAATGCCCCCAGTTTCAGCAGGTTCTTCTAGGAACCAATCCAAGGAATTACCTGAATGCTGAGGAGCCCAGGGAGAGCTCACAGCTTCAGATTTAAAATTATCAATGACTCCAAGCAAACATACAGTTGGGCATTTAAAGCTAATTAACAAGATTTTCTGGGCATCATTCAAGTTATTTCACTGTCTCTGCACCAAAATAGTTCAACTCTCTTCAGCGAATCCCAAACTCAGACCTACATCAGGGTCTGGGATGAGGAAAACACAACCTCACTGTAATTAATGAGGGCACAGGATTAATGACCCTGTGTGTCACTGCAGCTCCTGTATCCAAAACTTTTCCACTCCTCGTTCCTTGTTTTTGTTGGCAGCTGCATTCCCTGGGATCCTAAACTGTCCTTTAACCTTTTAAAGGAAAATCGTGGTGCTTCTTGTCTCTCTCAGAGATCCACAAGCACTTAAAGGTGAATTCTTTAATTCTTTAAATAATAATTCTTTAAATCCAGGGGTTTGAGGAGTGACAAGAGCCAGGCCAGAAGCAGTGTGTGTCCCTTTGGAGATGGACAACTGACCTTTTCCCAGTGTGATCAAAGATCCGTATTTCTCCTTCAACAACAGCTTATAAAACTCATTCTGCCAATCCTGCAGGCGTGGCCACACAGGAAACATCCCAGGGACCTAAAAAGCAGAATGTTCCACAATCAGGGAAGCTGTGAATCCCTGAAAAACCTCTTATCCCAACAGTTTAAGCACGTGGGCACCTCCCCAGCTGCTCCCAGCGATGTCTGTGCTATGTGTAAGCAGCATATTAATGAAGGGTTTTACATAAGAACCTTCTACTGCTAATCCAGAACGAGAGAAAAAGGCTTTAAAGCGATGTGACTCAGCCAGAACAATGATTTCCTCAAGCAACTGGGTCAGAAATTAGTCATAAAAACAAGAGATTCGTGGTCAGCATCCATGCCCAGCCCCCTCAGGGAATGTGGTTCTTCCTTCAATTAGAAATAAAATAATCCAGTGTTTTAAATAAACCTCGAGGCAGTGCCACGATCTGTCAGACTGGCTGGAAAAGCTCCTCCCCACTAACGAAAGCTTATTATTAAGGAACAACAATATTATTATTATTATTAATTAAACCCTCCAAGGGATATTTTCCCAAGCCGCTTTTACAGGCAAAAAAAAAAAAAAAAAATCTCCCTTTAATTTTATTTATCCCCCATCATCCAGCCCCCTCTCCATTACCCCACCGGGCTGGGAATTCCGGAGCCGCTTTCGTGTTTTGGTGCCCATCACGTCGCCGAAACTCTGCGGGGTGCCCACCAGCCAGGTCCCATCTTTCCCCAGGATGAACTTGTTGGGAACAGCTTCCTTCAGCAGGCGCCGCCTCTTGCGGACCTTCAGCGGATCCGTCTCGAAGGAGCTCTCCTCGAAATGCTCCGAGCACAGGCACTGGTATTTGGAAGGGGTGTCCATGTCCCGGCCCATGTTTTGGATCCAGCGCCACAGGAGGGGTTTGTTTTGGAGGGGGAAGCCATAGAAACTGACCGAGCTGTTCTTGTAGACCCCGCCGCTGGCGTTGTGGCAGTTCAGGGCTGCACAATAACCCATCAGAACGGGGGGAAAACCGCCAAGAAACACGCCGGGGAGAAAGTGTAGGAAGTTCCTAATCCACCTCAATCCCAAACGGGTCTAAACTGCTCAGAAAACCCAATGGATTTGGCAAAGAGGAGGAGCTGAGGTGGCCGAGTGAAGAGCTGAGGAAACGCGGGACCGAGCTTCCCACAGGAAGGAAGAGGAGCCAGGTCTGTCCCAAGTCCTTCCAGCCAACGATCTGAGAAGGGAAAAAAAAAAACCAAAAACAAACTTTAAAATCAGCTTAATGCCCCCTGAAGAGGCAGATTTACATTTAAATAACCCCAGTGCGTGAAAAACACGATTCGCTTATTATGTAAAATCTGTAAGTTTGATAAAAGTAAAATAAAATAGACAATAAGGAGAAAATAAAAACAAAAACAAAGCTCTTTTCGGCCGAGGTGCTGATACCAACAAGATCAGCACGCCGTCTCTTTTCAGATCCTTTGTTTTAAGGATTTCTGTGTTGCGTATTTAAATGAGCTAATGTATGATTCAAATATTCATTTTGGTTTCAGGACCTTCCCCCCCTTAAGTGCACAGTTTATTTGTGGGGCTCTGTAGAGTCTGGATGGAGGTGGTAAATCAGTCTTCTTCAACCAGGCTCAATTGTTCCTCATCTTCAGGAATTCCAAATGCCCCTCCTGTCTTCTATCTGTTTGAGCACTTACAACAATCCCATCTCCACTTTGTTACAATCTAAGAACATTCATCTATCCCATTTTCCAAATTCTATCAATAAAAGAACACGCAATACAGCCTTCCCATATTACACACAAAGCAATCAGCTTGTTACATGCGAAAAGCCAACTCCAAAACCTGCATTTATAACACAGTGCCACCCCAAAAAAGTGAGATTTGGGACTGTGTGGTTTTATTTTTTCTATGAGGCATTTTTTGGCGTGCGTATCTCGGCTTTCAGGTACCTCTCACATACTGATTCCTCACGTGATGACAGAATTTCAGACACTGCACGCTTCATGCAACACAGCTGAGCTTTCATCCTAAAGCAGGCTATTTAGTAAATCCATCAGAGAAATAAAAATAGTAATGACAGGTTGTTCTAGGGGGTGATTCTTACTCCTAAAGATAAAAGAGAAGTCCGGGATTGTTAACCTTGAAAAATGACAAATCGAATTTAGTGGTGTGTTACATCACGATTGCTTTCACCATCCCTGTTGAGGGAATTCTCAATAAAGATCTTCCAAGTGCTGTATTTACACTGTCTCTGAGAGTGCTGAGATTTTTCTGGAGTTACTTATGATGGCACATATGCTTCTTACAGAGTTGCAATGGATTATTTCCCTTCAAGATGTGACTTAACAAAGGGTAAGGAACATTTTCAACAAAAGATAAGCAGGTTGCCTTAAACCAATGAGCCTCGTTCATTTGTGCATCCACGAGGGAGCCCGAGCTCCAAAGATTATTAAATTAAACACTCAGAAATCGGTGTTTTTGCTCTAATATTCTGGTAGTAAGAGAAAAGAAAAGCAGGTTGCCTTAAACCAATGAGCCTCGTTCATTTGTGTATCCATGAGGGAGCCCGAGCTCCAAATCCAGCACACAGCAAGGGGCAGAGAAACAAACAATTCCCAAAAAAATGAAAAGTCTGGTGTTTGCCAAGGGTTCCCCCATCGTATCAGAGGAGAGTCTCAGTGTCAGCTGAGGGGATTTTTGGACAGGAACACAGAAAAAGGGAATAAACCATCCAGGGATCCTGCTGCAAGCTGCTCTGAAGAGGAGGAGATCCCAAAGTTTTGAGGGTGCCCATTAAAAAGGAACGAGGGTGAGGTCCAAAAAAAGCTCTCAGAGCTTGATTATTAAATTAAACACTCAGCATGGAAAATGGTGTTTTTGCTCTAATATTCTGGTAGTAAGAGAAAAGATAAGCAGGTTGCCTTAAACCAATGAGCCTCGTTCATTTGTGTATCCATGAGGGAGCCCGAGCCACAAAGGTTATCCAGCACACAGTATGGGGCAGAGAGACAAACAATTCCCAAAAAATCAAAGTCTGGTGTTTGCCAAGGGCTCCCCCATCGTATCAGAGGAGAGTCTCAGTGTCAGCTGAGGGGATTTTTGGACAGGAACACAGAAAAAGGGAATAAACCATCCAGGGATCCTGCTGCAAGCTGCTCTGAAGAGGAGGAGATCCCAAAGTTTTGAGGGTGCCCATTAAAAAGGAACGAGGGTGAGGTCCAAAAAAAGCTCTCAGAGCTTGATTATTAAACACTCAGCATGGAAATCGGTGTTTTTGCTCTAATATTCTGGTAGTAAGAGAAAAGAATAATAACAGAAAAGAGGGAAGAGAGAGAGAAGGGAGATCACCAATCCTGGCTCCAGCACTGATCAGGTCCTGAGGGCACATTTGCCCTGGAATTAGGTTTCTCCTTTTTCATGTAAATGAGTGAGGATGCACAGTCCCTTCTCCCAGAGCTTTCTGGGAAGGGTTTTTGGGGGTCTTGAGCCACCTCCCCTGGATCAATCTTCGGCTGACGCTCTGTGCCCCTTTCCCCACCCCATTCCTGGGCACTGCCTTTTCCCGCGGCCCTTATCTCCACGGAGCAGAACAGGAGCGGCCCCGGGAGGTGCTGCCCCACCTCCGTGTTCCTCCTTTCTCCGACCACATCCTGTCCCAATGGGCTTCTTACGGGGGGTTTGGGACACAGCAGCACATCGGCTCCTTGGGGCCCAGGTGTCCCCAGGTCCCCAGCACAGGGACACGTTGGAGTGAGTCCAGAGGAAGCCTCGGAGCTTCTCCAGGGCTGGAGCCCCTCTGGTCTGGAACCAAGGGCTCCGGGAGAGCTGGAGAGGGACTGGGGGACAAGGGATGGAGGGACAGGACACAGGGAATTGCTTTAAACTGAAAGACGGGATATTGGGAAGGAATTCCAGGCTGTGAGGGTGGGGAGTGCCCACAGAAGCTGTGGATGTTCCCTGGCAGTGCCCAAGGCCAGGTTGGACAGACCTTGGAGCAGCTTGGGACGGTGGAAGGTGTCCTTGCCCATGGCAGGCGGTGGCACTGGATGGGCTCCCAGGCTCCCTCACAACACAAACCGTTCCAGCCCAGCTCCGCTTTCACTCCCTGCACATGCCGGGGGTGCCTCTCTCCTCGTCTTACAGCTGTGGGGGGAGCCGGGGCCCGCGGGAAAGCTCCGCAGGGCGAGGTCGCTCACCGCTCTGCACCCCGGGACCCCCGGCGCCCCCCGCTCAGCGCCACGCTGCGCCGCCATCTTCCTCCCCCTCAGCCGCGCCAAGCCGCAGCAGCCAATCACAGGCGGCGCCGGGCAGCAGCAGCCAACCAGAACTCAGTTCTAACTATCACCCCCACGCCATTGGCCCGCCGAGTCCGCCCACCCCCCCCCTCCGACGCGCGGTGGCCTCCACGAGGAGAGGGTGGGCGGGGCGCCCATCCTCATTGGTCAGCGGATGGGGAAAGCAGGGCGCTGATTGGACGAGAAGGGAAGGGAGGCGGAGATTGGGAGCGGCGTCCGCTCGTTGTCATGGCAACGGCGGCGGGATCGAAACCGCGGGAGCCTCCATCGAGCACCGGCCGCGGGTCGGGACCAGAGCCCCGGGACTCCCTCACCGAGCACCGGCCTCGGGTCGGGACCGGAGCTCCGGGGCTCCTTCACCGAGCAACGACCGCGGATCGGGACCGGAGCCGCGGGGCTCCCTCTCTGAGTCCCGGTGGGACGCGGGATTCGCCGTCTCGGAGCGCGCTCCCGAGCCGGGGAAACGGAGGGACCCTCCCCGGCCTGGAGCACAAGGGGACCCCGGGACCGGCCCCCGCCTCCCGGCCCGTTTCTTCCCAATGCAAAGATGCCTCGAAACCTGGGATTTGGGGAGCGGCAGCCACTCAATTCCTCCTCTGGCTTCAGCCTCGCTCCTCCCTTCCCTTCCCGCTGCAGAATGACCCGTGGCATTTGACAATTTTAATTAAAAACCCCTGAAATTTCTAGCCAACATCCGGACAAAATTTAAGCAGAAGCACGCACGCAAAGCAGCTCCTTTAAAAAGTTTTCTTTAAGGAAAAGGAGCTCTGACCCCAAACAGGCTCTTCCGTGCCTCTGTTTCTCTGGGGGTTTTTTCCCCCACGACACCGCGGACAAAGTGACAGGCGACAAATCCGGAGTCTTATTAGTAAGAGGAATATATCGTGTCCTTACAAGGCCACGACACGTCCGACTCAATCCATGAGAAACCCTGAACACGAGCAAAAGGTCTCTGCAGGAGGATGTTCCCTCCAAAGGGGAGGGAAGCTCCTCAGGCGATGCCCGGGGTGCAAAACGAACGACAAACGCCGGAGGGTCCCAAAAGAGCTACCAAGTTCGATTGGTAAATTAGACACCCGGCATGGAAATTGCGATGATTTAGCATCTTCTAGCAATAAAGAGTAAAAGAAAGGAGGGAGAGAGAGGTCGGGGAACATCACCAGTCCTGGCTCCAGCGGCGATCCAGGGGTGCGCAGGGTCCCGAGGGTGCTGTGGGGGGCACCTTCTTATGGGGAAGTTTTCCCCGCCCCGGCATCAGGTTTCCCACTTCCCATGCAAATCAGGGAGTGTGCGCGATCCTGGATCGCTGGAACCTTTCTGGAATTAGGGGGGAGGGCTTGGAGGGGCTGCGGTGGTCTCAGATCCTCTCTCTGCACATCTCCCTGCTCGCTTCCCCGAGGAGGAGCTGGAACAGCACCGGGCTATCTGCCGTGCCCCCCTCCCTCTCTCCAGCCACATCCTGTTTTATCCTTTTATCAGCGTTTAGGACACAATCTTATCTTCTCGGAGCCCTGGTTGCTACAATCGCCCCGATCAGAAAACCGCTTGTGTCCCCTGAAGAACGGGATGGAAAGTCGGGGTGATGCCGAGAACCGGGGGAAAGGTCGTTCCTTACCTCCCCCAACACTCTCTTGGAGCGGGAATTGGCTCATGGAATAAACGGATCTGACTCGGGTTGATTTGCAAGATCATCCTGGGCGCTGAGAAGGGAAACAACCCCCGAGCCCGAGGCAAGTCCCTTTCCATAACAAAGGGACACTCAGGGACACAGCAGGAGCCGATCATCCTGTTTTTGTTTTTCTGTTTTTCTGTTCAGACTGCGAGGGGAGAAAAGCTCGGGGAGAGGAGGGGTGGAATTCCTTTGTTTGGGGTCCCCCCCTCCACGGAGGCACCACCTCGAGCTGTTACTCTGTGGTATCAAAATTAAATTATTGTAAGGATCCGGCTGCCCGAGGGCTCTGCTATGGGAAATCTGGGATGAAATCTGGGATGGAGTCTGTGAGGAAACCTGTGTGTGGTGTGGGATCAAACAGGGACTCATCGGCTCACAGGTGATGCTCAGCTGGGACTGCACAGTGGCTCCTGGATGGGCAGACAGGGAAATTTCCTTAACTGCCACATATCCAGGAGTCTTACCCATGCAGCCAGAACAATGGCCTGGACATTCACATTCTAGCTGGTTCTTGTCAACAATTAATATTTTTTTTTTTAATAAACACGGGAGCACAGTATTAACATAGCAGGATGCTGGTATAGGACCCGGAGGGCAAAGAGTTAAAAATCCCTGGAGCAAATGCCCCTGTGCCAAACTGCTCAGCTTAATTTATGGCTCTTGGGTGAGAAGCAGGAATCTGCCAACCTTAACCTCAAAAGAATTCCGGAGGCTACAGTGCACCTGCACTCCTTGATTTAAAATTAAAGTACCACAATGGCAAATTCTGAGGAATTTCTGGAGTTGCAGCTGAGTTGGCTCCAATAGGAGTTGTGGGTCCCAACACAGTGCCCTGGGGTGTAGCATCCCCAGGCACCAAAGAGTTAAAATGCTGCTCCTGTCCCAAACCTTGATAAAAAGGCACAAACTGGAATAGGCTGTGGCTGCAGAGGGGGACCCTCTGATATTTTCAGCCCCTTTGATTTTTCCAGTTTTGGGCTTGCCTTCCTCCTTTTCTTCCTTAACTCTTTCTCGCAGCTGCTCAGTTTTCACTGACAGCAATAATTCAGCTCTTTTCCTCCCTTTCGTTTCCTCTCTGGGGTTTTGTTTGTCTCTAGCATGTTTTTTTTTTTTTCCCCATCTAAATTCTCAAATAATTCTCTTAGCCTGCATTCTGCTAAAGCAAGCAGAGTCCCAAGCTGGTCACTTTTCAGGCCCAGGTTTATCACTTTGGATTCTGTGGAAGGCCAGGAGATAAGGGGGTGTGTCTCAGCTGTGGAGCCAGCCAAGGACTGCTGGAAAAGGGGACACACAGAGCTGGGACAGCTCTTTTTTTTGGGACAAACACCCTTGTGCTGGCTCCTGGAGATAAGCACAGCACGCACAGCACAGGGCATGGAGTGTCCAACGAAGGTTGATCGATTTGGGGAGGGGTCAAAACCACCAGAGACCCCCTAAGAGGATCCAGAGGGATGGGCTGTGTTTGCTGACTCGTTTGCATCAAAAGTGAAAAAATTAGCCCCAGGGTGTGGAAAACTTGGCTGTAAAAGGCAGGGGCACCTCAGGGGTCCTGGACACCGTGTCAGCTGGATCAGAGGCAGGACTGGTGATGTCCTCCCCTTCATCTCTCTGATCTCAGACCCTCTTCCCTCTTTTCTTTGACCTTTTTATTTCTCTTCCTACCAGAAGATAAGGGCAAAAAATACCAATTCCCGTGCTGAGAGTGGAATTTGCTATTAAAACTTTGTGAGCTTTTTTTTGGGCCCTTCTGACACCTGTCATTCCTTTCTGACTTAGGAACCTTGAGGGGCTTCTTTCCTCTTTGGGAGTGGGACACACAGACCCGAGGGAAGAAGCTGGAGGAGCTGAGCTGCAGATCCTCCTCTCCAGCAGATCCTGTTGTCACTGTTTGGGACACAGCAGCTCCTTAACTCTGCGTTCCTCAGGTTTCTGCAGCATCTCCATGTTCTGCAGGATTTGGAAAATTGAACAATCACAGAGGACCGTGAACGATGTGGTAAAAAGAAATTCGACACAACTTTAAGGCTATGCAGAATCAAACCCATCTTCCAGGCTCCCTTGGCCATTTTACAACTCCCAGGAAGGATCTCACCCTTCAGGAATTCTCCTTTGGGGTTCAAGCAGCGAGGAGCCCCAGGATTTAACAGCAGGAATAAGCTGCCTCCCAGGCTTTGCAGCCTTCTTCCTGTTTACCACAGAAAAAAAAAGAAGCTTCCTCCTACCGCCACAGGGGCAACACCTCCTTTCCCAAAGCATCTCACCCAAGTGGGTGTTTCCTGACAGAGTTTCACTGGTTCAGTGGACAATTAATACCTTTAACTCACTTGTTCCTGGCCCAGTCCAAGGACTCCAGACTCCTGGGATAACAATTGGGATAATTCCTCTCTATCTCTCTATACTCTTCTTCGTAACACACATCACAAACTGTTCCACCTCAACGTGCTTTCTCTCCCACAGAGAGCCTCACCAGCCAGCAGCACCTCCCAACTCCACCTCCCCAAACCTACAGGCACTGGTGAATGCTGTCTAACACAGGAAAACAACCCCCCAGCCACCTCCCCTTTTCCTGGGAGGGGCTGGGGATGGCTCTACCACAGCCTCCTCCTGCTAACCAGGGTGTGGCCCTGACCCAGCCAGGGGGGACACCGAGGGGGCTGTGGGGCACGTCCTTAGATGGAATGCATCACGGAGCCCCTGATGTTCCTGCAGGGCCAGCTGACCAGCGGCACGTGTGTGTCCTGCATGTGACCTTCCTGATGCTTCAGCAGGCTCCTCTTAAGCACGAATCTCTTGCTGCAGAGAGGACACTG
This sequence comes from Phylloscopus collybita, assembly GCA_027886175.1. NCBI lineage: Eukaryota > Metazoa > Chordata > Aves > Passeriformes > Phylloscopidae > Phylloscopus > Phylloscopus collybita. Next base: position 629,808 of record JAJNNQ010000076.1, read on the forward strand.
GAAAAGCCTCTCTCCCGTGTGCCGCCGCTGATGGTTCAGGAGATAATCCTTCCTCCTGTAGGTTTTGTCACACTTGGAGCACTTGTAGGGCCTCTCTCCCGTGTGACTTGTCTGGTGCCTAACGAGCCACGAATGGCACACAAAGGTTTTCCCGCAGTCGCTGCAAATGTAGGATTTGCCCCGAGGCTGGCTCTGCTGCTGAGCAGGGCTGCCCCGGGCCAGGGGTGGCTCCCAACAGGGGCTGGATCCCGATGTGTCCATGGGGAAGCTCTCCTCGTTTTCAGCAGGTTCCTCTGTGCCCAGGCTGTCCTGGTCACGGGGCCTGCCTGTGCCTGGGGGAATCTCTCCACACTCAGAGCGGGGCCCTGGCCCCTCCCAGGAGGTGGCAGCAGCTCCTGGGCCCATTCCCTTCTCTCCCAGGCTCACTCCTGTCTCTCCCAGGTGTGGCTGCAGCAGAGGGAACATCCTCTCACACATGGAGCCTGGAAACATCTCCCCTTCTCCCTGTTGTGCCTGAGGCTGGTCCTGCTGTGGGCAGTTTCTCTCGCATTTGAACACACAGGGCTGCTTTTCCAGGCTCTTCTCCTGAGGACTAAAGAAATCGTACTGAGCATCACCTCCGAGGCTGTTCCCATTCCTGCTGGTGGTTGTTTCCATCATTTCTGAATGCCACTGACTGTCCCATGTCACTCCATGGCTGGGATCTTTGGGAAACCCCTCTCCCGGCCTTCCTGGTAGCTCCAAGTCACAGGTCTTGTGCTCTAAGCCATCTGCTGGATGGTCCCCCTTCAAATTTTCATCTGAAACAGAGATTTCAGGGATTTTTAAGTCAGGAGTTCCCTTAGGAATGTCCCTCCCAGCTCAAAGTAACATCTTTAATACTGAGGGGAAAAAGAAGTACCAGCATCCACTGAAACAAAATTTCCAGGCAAACAGAAGGACTTTTTTCAACTGTTTTTTTTTTTTTTATAATCTACATAAAAACCCACTGCTGCAGTCTCACATTCAGCCTCTCACTCAGCTAACAGAGCAGTCCCACCTCAGTGTTCCCAGCTGCTCTCCAGACACTTCCCTGAGCACCTCCAGGAGCAGAGTCCAAGAAGAGCTCTGGAGCCAGCCCAGCAAGTCACACAACTCTGGGATCTCCTGAGCTGGGAGACATCCACAAGGATGGAGTCCAACCCCTGGCCCTGCATGGACACCCCAACAATCCCACCCTGTGCCTGAGAGTGTTTTCCAAATGCTCCCTGAGCTCTGGCAGCCTTGGGGCTGTGCCCATTCCACCCTCTGGGGGAAGAACTTTCTCCTGATATCCAACCTAAACCTCCCCTCCTGAGCCCTCTCTGCTCTCAGGAACTTGTGCTGCCCAATGAGCACCTGTTTTTTTAATGAACACCTTTGGAAACCTATTTTTCTTGCCTTAATAACAACCCAAGTGGAGTAATATTTTTGTTATGGAACTTCCAAAGAAAGCCACTGACTTGAATTGCAGCCAGGATGGAAAATCACTGTGATTAAAGCCCACTCTCTTGTGATCCTATAAACTGTGGTCCAAAGTGAGATTCACTGAGCTCCCAATTCCCAGAAAACAAAGGAATGTGTGTCCCAAACTCTGATAACTGGATGGCCCTGCAGCCATGAGAAAGACCAAGATTTGGCTGGAGAAGGAGGAGCCTTCTCCAAAATGTGGAGATTTGCAATTTCTGGGACAAACATCCTTGTTGTAGCTCCTGGAGACAAGCACAACACAGAGCAAAGGCAGGAATGAGGTCAGGAAGTGGGAATGGATTACAGGGGTGGGGATCAAGACCACCAAAAATCCCCAAAGCCTCTAAACCAGTTCCAGAAAGGTCTGGAAGAACTGACTGCATGGGAAGTGAGAAATTTGTCTTCAGGGCAGGGAATCCTGGCCATAGAAAGGACTGAGGGTGCCCTCCATCCCCTCATCCACGTTGTTGACAAAGACATCAAACAGAATGGCCCCAGTACTGAGCCCTGGGGACACCACTGGTGACTGGCCACCAGCTGATGTCACTCCCTTGCCCAGCACTCTGCCGGCCCAGCCCTCAGCCAGGTTTTTATCCAGATAAAAGCAGCACAAATTCAATCCATGCAGCCTGAGCACAGCTCTGGGCTTGCCTCAACACAAGCCCTCCGACAGCTTTTGGACAGCTCAAGGGGGAGGGAACCACTTCAGCTGACAGAACCCCAACATTTTTGTGACCAAATATTAACAAGCAGACTGAGGTTTGTCCCAGTTCTCTCATGGTTAACACTGTAAAGTTGTGACATTTCATACAGTACTAAAAAATATTCCAAACTGGATTTACTGTCCCCGAAATCCCAGCTGAAATCCATTACAGACCTGCACTTGGATCTGCCGAGATTTCCTCTCTCTCCAAGTCCTGCCGTTCAGAGCAGGGTGGCTCCTCCTCTTGTTTAATCCAGGATGAAACATCCCCCGTTGCATAAGTCTGAAATCCTGTTCATTGGGGAGAATTTACACAACTGAGAAACCCCAGGGGAAGACACAAAGCCTGGATAGTTGGGGAATACACAACGGGAACAAAGCCATCAGGGAAGGCACGACAGGAAGAGCCATTAAGGGGTAATTCCTGCAGTGGAGTTTTTAGCAGATCCTCACCTGTGCCAGGATCTCTCGGGAGGTCCTCACCCTCTGTGCCTGGCAGCTCCCTGGCATCCACCTCGTTGCCTTTCCTGGTCTGACTGGATGCCTCAGGCTCGTAAAATCCTGCTAAGGGAGGAAGTCCAGGAGAAGTATCATACCTGCCTAAAGTGAGGACTTCACAAGGCTGAAAACTTGCTCTGGTCTGGGCTTTGTTTGGAGGTTGTTACCCCAAGCCAAGCTCCCCTAAGCCCAGTTTCTCAAGGAAACCTGTTGGAAAGGTCGAAAAATCCCACCTGGCTACAAACACGGGGAAGCCAAGTACAGTTCCAGTGGAGCCAACAGGCAGCACTACTACCTTTGTAAAGAGTGAGGAAAATCTGCAAAGCAGAGCAGCCGATTTGTAAAACAAAAAGGTTTCAAGTGAGAGGGCAAAAAAAAGGGCAGCCTCTCAGAGGAGTCTGTGTGCTCCTCCTTACTCAGGAAAACCCCAGAAGGGAAGGGAGGAGGGAAAAGGCAACTTGAAGGAATTTAGGGGAGGATGAAACATCTCCTAAACCAGCCGTGCAGCCACAAACTCCAAAATGTCCCTGAGAAGGGAAAGGGGCAACACCAGCCCTTGCCTGTCTGGTCTGCTGGCAAGTCTGCTCAAAAATTCTTTAAAGATTTGAAATACATGAGTAGAGGTGGAGGAAAAAAAACCCCACACAACCTGGAATTTAATCCCTCTGTTTCATTTTCCCTCTGAGGTGTGCAGTTACTCACCTGGGCAGGGCTGTCCAGGAGCTTCTGTAGCCTCCTGCTCCCGATCTGCAGCGCACAACTCTTCCTCTTGCTTAATCTGGATTATGCTGTCTTCTGTCAACAGGAACCAGTGTTATCTTAACACCATACAAAATTAATTCCAATTGTCAGCCCAGCCCAGCCCAGGCAGATCTATTCTGTTCTAGCTCACATTCCAGAGAAAACCTCGCTCCAGTTCTAGTTCCTGCTGACCAAGGCCTCTTGAACAGACATGAAATGTGGGTTACAAAACCCTCAGCAGATGTTTGAGCCTGAGAAATGCACAAAATTTTCATGCAAGTGCAAACACGTTCTCCACGGCCCCAGGAGAGGCCAGAGCCACTTGAATTCTTGTCCTTGAGTTTCGTTTCTCTCTTGGTGCTGCTGGAGTTCTGTTGTTTCCTTTTCAATCCCTCTCAGTCACACACCACTTCTCACCCATCAGAGAAAGACTCATGAGAGGAGAGTTCTCATGAAAAAAAGAAAACAAAAGTCTGTGGAATAAATAAAGGAAAGCAGATGGGCCAGTAGTCTGCACCTTTACAGTGCAGACCTGGCCAAGGGGACCTGGTGGATTTCCCAGGAGAGAGAAAAGAAGGGTGTGATGGAGCATCCTGGAAAGGCTGTTAGGGATGGAATGCCTGACAGCAGCAGTTGGAAGACCAAACTCAGCACAGCAAGTGCCTTGGAGAGATGCTGGTCATGGAATCATCAAATTGCTGAGGTTGGGAAAGCCCTTTAAGGTCATCGAGTCCAACCATTCCCTCAGCACTGCCAAGGCCACCCCTAGCCACGTCCCCAAGTGCCACATCCACAGGGCTTTTAAATCCCTCCAGCAATGGGGACTCCACCCCTGTCCTGGGCTGGACAGCCCTTTTGGGGAAGGAATTTTCCCAATATCCAACTCAACCCTCCCTGGCACAACTCAAGGCCGTTCCCTCTCCTCCTGTCCCTGTTCCCTGGGGGCAGAGCCCAACCCCCCCGGCTGTCCCCTCCTGTCAAGGAGTTGTGCAGAGCCACAAGGTCCTCCCTGAGCCTCCTTTTCTCCAGGCCAAAACAACCCAGATGTCCCCAAAACCTGTCAGGTGCTCGGTGTCCCACATCCCTCTCCCACCCACCGGCGCTGACACCACTCACCGGTGCCGGTCTCGGCGGGATTCCCTCTCACATCCCGGTTCTCGCAGCTCCCGTTCCCGCCCTCCATGGCGGCCTGGGCGTTGTGTCCAGCGGCGTCCGGCCCTGTGGGGAGCAGCAGGTGAGGGACGGCTATGGGGCACCACGGGGCTCCTTCACTGCCCACCATGACCCTGGCCACCCTTACAGCGTCCTGGCCACACAGGCACCTGCACCTTGACCCACAGCGCTCCATGAGGGAACAGGATTCCCCTCAGCCATGAGGGGACAGGATTCCCTCAGAGCCATGAGGGATTGGGATCCACTCAGAGCCATGAGGGGACAGGATTCCCCTCAGAGCCATGAGGGATCGGGGTCAACCCAGAGCCATGAGGGATTGGGATCCACTCAGAGCCATGAGGGGACAGGATTCCCCTCAGAGCCATGAGGGAACAAGATTCCCCTCACAGCCATGAGGGGACAGGATTCCCCTCCGAGCCATGAGGGGACAGGATTCCCCTCCGAGCCATGAGGGAACAGAATTCGCCTCAGCCATGAGGGCACAGGATTCCCTTCACAGCCATGAGGGAACAGGATTCCCTTCAGAGCCATGAGGTATTGGTGTCAACCCAGAGCCATGAGGGAACAGGGTCCACCCAGAACCATGAGGGGACAGGATTCCCCTCAGAGCCATGAGGGAACAGGGTTCCCCTCAGAACCATGAGGGGACAGGATTCCCCTCAGAGCCATGAGGGAACAGAATTCGCCTCAGCCATGAGGGGACAGAATTCGCCTCAGCCATGAGGGGACAGGATTCCCTTCACAGCCATGAGGGGACAGGATTCCCCTCAGAGCCATGAGGGGACAGGATTCCCCTCAGAGCCATGAGGAATCGGGGTCCACCCAGAACCAAAAGAGGACAGGATTCCCCTCAGCCATGAAGGGACAGGATTCCTCTCAGAGCCATGAGGGAACAGGATTCCCTTCAGAGCCATGAGGCGACAGGATTCCCCTCACAGCCATGAAGGAACAGGATTCCTCGCAGAGCCATGAGGGATCGGGGTCAACCCAGAGCCACGAGGGAACAAGATTCCCTTCAGAGCCATGAGGGAACAGGATTCTCCTCAGAGCCGAGAGGGGACAGGATTCCCCTCAGAGCCATGAGGGATTGGGGTCCACCCAGAGCCATGAAGGAACAGGGTTCCCCTCAGCCATGAGGGAACAGGATCCCCTCACAGAGCTGTGAGAGATTGGGGTTCGGATGCCTTAAATTTTAGCTTTTGTATTTTCCAGATTCTCTACTGCATTGGTATATAACTGTGAACTTCATATAAAGTGTTAGCAAGTTCTCCTCACAGTTTAGTCAAGACAAAACAATCCTTTTCCAGCCCCAGAACCAAGGACACCATTGCAGCTCTAGGCCCAGAAAGTACAAACAACAGCAAAGTGAGGAGAGCAATCTGGGAATTGCTCTGGGAAGCAATCTGCTCCCATTGCTCTGGGAAGCAATGATGGGACTTCATAACCTGAAGCTGTAATTGGACAATTAACCCCAGTATGTAAATAGACCAAAAGTTATGAAAGAGTGAAAACTCGTGACTCAGAGTCCATCTTGGGTGGGGCCACAGCCAGGCTCTTGTACTGCCCAAGATGTATCCTTTGAAGGCCTTTTTAATAAATACCTCCTTTATTCCTTTAACTCTGTCCAGCCTCTGCTCCAGGCAGCCTCTTTAGGCATCAGTTCAGCCCAGAGCCATGAGGGGCCGGGGATCCTCCCAGAGCCATGTGGGAACTGGGTCCCCTCAAAGCAGTGAAGGATCAGGGATCCTCTCAGAACTGTGAGGGACTGGAGCCCCCTCAGAGCTGTGAGGGATCAAGGATCCTGTCAGAGCTGTGAGGCACTTTTGGATTCTTTCAGAGCTCTGAGGGATTGTGCTCCCTATCCATTTAGGTGGGACATTGGGAAAATTCCTTCCTGGAAAGGGCTGCCCAGCTCTGGCACAGGGTGCCCAGGGCAGTGGTGGAGTCTCTATTGCTGGAGAGATTAAAAAGCCATGTGGATGTGGCACTTGGGGACATGGGTTAAAGGCACCTTGGCAGTGCTGGGAAATGGCTGGACTTTTTAGTCAGAGGCCTTTCCCAACCTCAACAAAATTCCATGATTCTGTGATTCCTGCAAGCATCATTCTGCCTGTGCGCAGGGACCATCTCTATTCTTCCTATCAGTCCTGAAGAAGCAGTGCCTGTGTCACTTCACATTTTGTCTGGCATTCAGGGTTCTATTTTTGCAATTCAAACAACACAAATCCCAAAATAGCCCAAAATACACGTATTTGTCTCTGAAATTCAGGAGAGCTGGGCTGGAACAGCGGAACCATGACTGACTGTAAAATACTGCGTCACCTCTGATATCAAAGGCAGCTTCAAAAACTGATGAAGCAACGAGCATGTAAAATACAGAAACAGCCCAAAAAGGGCACCTCAGGTTGTTTGTAGAATAATCCAGGAGTGCTGCTGAGATGATCCCAAATAGGACATCCTGGTCACAAGGGAATCCCAAATGCCCCTCCACTGCTTCACTGGGACACAATTTTGCCTCTTTATCCCAGAATATGTCCTGCTCTTATGGAATCCTGGAATGATTTGGGGGAGACCTTAAAGCTCATCCAGTGCCACCCCCTGCCATGGGCAGGGACAGGTTCTACTATCCCAGGTTGCTCCAAGCCCTGTCCAACTTTTCCTTGAACACTTCCAGGGATCCAGGAGCAGCCACAGCTTCTCTGGGCAACCTATTCCAGGGCCTCCCCACCTTTCCAGCCAGGAATTCCTTTCCAGTAACCCACCTAACCCAGCCCTCTGCCAGCAGGAGGTCTTTGCCTCAATATTATCCTGCAATTTGGGGCACTAAGAATATTTTTTAAAAAATGAAGCTATAATGTTTTGATCCAAGTTCCAACTGTACCAAAACACGGAATGTAATTTTCCCTCTTTCTGTGCTAAAGCAGCAAATCAGCCAAAAATTTTAGGGTGAGCTCGAAACTCCTTTGTTCCTGAGTGAGATCTGACCAAGCAGACTGTGACTGGAAATTGGTTTCCATAGCCAATGACTGAATCCACAAGGAGATGAAATGCAGCAGGAACCCCAACAGTTCCATTGTCACGACACCATCGAGTCACGAGGTTTGATGTCTCCAGGAAATTTTGATGCGAGATGAACTGTTGATTTCCTTGGGAGGGAACAACTCCACTCAAATCATCTGACAGTCCACAGAACACAAGGATTCTTGGACAAGAGCAAGCTAAAAATGCTCTTCACAACTGAGCATTTTGACTGAAACCCCAAGTTTTATGCTGAACCAGAAAGGATAAACTTTTCCATGGGAAGCTGATTTCCCTGTGACCTAAATGATAATGAGGTCACTATTATTTAGGTGCTTTGATTTGTTAATTCTGTTTATCTTCAAATTCTCTCCTCTCCACCCTCTATATTTGGGTCTCAATCTCTTTATAAATTGCAATATTCCACTACTCTTGTGACAGCATTGACAGGGACTCTGGAGGGCAACAACCCCCCTGAACTTGTGTTCCAGACAAAACAGCTGCTGTCAAAACACAGATCAAATACACCAAGAAATAATAAAAAAAAAATCAAGTCAAAACAAACCACAAACTAAACATTTTTTCTCTTCCTGGACTCAACCCATCATGACCACAACACTGAGAATGTTTTGCTGCCTGCAGGACTGACGTGATCTGGGTGAGAATTGTATTGTGAGCTTATTTGCACCCTAATTTTAGACATTTTTACATTTCAGGCCTGTTTGGATCTTGGTTACATACATGGAGAACCATTCTCCTGCTCAGGTTCCACCACAGTATTGAAAAAACCTTAAAAACAATTCAACTCCATGGGTTTTTTTTCTGATTTGAGGTCAATGACTGTCTCTCCATCCATAAGGCATAATACTACAAACTACCATTCACAGCAGGGAAAATTATTCGAAAAATAAAAAAAAAAGATTGAAAGAAAGCATTTAGAACTTCACAGGCTTCATGTTATTTTTATTGAAAATCAAGTCTTTACTGCTGCCAATTTCATCAGCACTTTCCAAACAGACAGAAACAAGTTCCCTGCCCTGAACTTGTTCTCAACTTAATGATTCCTCGTATTCCAAGGGGATCATTCCAGGTATGCCAATCTCCTCACCTGCAGTGCCTCATCCTCCCAGCACCTTCCCAGGCTTCCTGTCCACCTCAGCACTGCTCCTGCTCTCTCCCCACTGCCCTGCCTGCCTCCCCATCTCAGCATGCACTGCCCCACAGCAGGAATGGCAGGGATTCCCACACCTCCGGCAGCACAGGAGGCTGTGGGATCGCTCGGAACTCACCCACGCCAAGCTTGGAAAACTCCACGCCCTCCATGGCTCCCTGCTCCTTTGCATACGGCTTTTCCTCCTCCTCCTGCTTCACGGTGACAGCGAAGCTGGGCTCTGGAATGCTGCAGTCTGCTGAGGAAAAGAGGAAATTCTTTTACTGGGGAAAAAGGAAACTCCTTCAGTGGTTATGGCAGCCCCACTGGACTCCTCCTGTGCTGCCCCATGAAGTTTGTGCCCACCCACCCACCCATCCACGCTGTTGCCACACACAGCCTCTCCAGCAGCTCCCATTCCTGCTTCTGGGAGCTCTGCTCTGCCCTGCAGGCAGGTGGTTCCTCCTGTTCCCCCCAGTTCCAGAGGGTCCTGCATACCCTCGAGCCCAGGCCCTTCCACAACACTCACCATGGCCAGGTTCAGCCAGCCCTGCTCTTCCCGACTGGTTTTCCTGCGCTTCTCTGCTGTCCCAGCTGCTCACATTGAGTTCAAACAGCAGAGCCTCTGCCAATGACAGAAATCATGGAATCAGATCATAGAATCCCAGGAGGGTTTGGGTTAATCTTGTTCCACCCTCTGCCATGGGCAGGGACACCTTCCACTGCCCCAGGCTGCTCCAAGCCTGGCCTTGGACACTTCCAGAGATCCAGGGACAGCCACAGGGCAACCTGTGCCAGGGCCTCACCGTCCTCACAGCCAAGAATTTCTTCCTGACTTGTAATCCTAAAAACCAAATGTTCCATTTTTTTATCACCCTCTGTTACTCCCCCTGAACCTGCTCCTTTTGAGATCCAAGAAGTTCCCTCTGAGCAAACCAGGACCTTGTGCCGGCCTCTGTCTGGTGCCAGCACCACACGACCCTCGCCCCCAGAATTAAAGCTTTAATTCATCCCTTGCCTGCACCTGGTTCTGCTGGGATCTCTCCGGGAGCCACCTCCTCCTCATTGCAGGGTGCTTCTCCTCCCTGGAGCCGGGACAGGAGGGCAGGTTCGGAGATGACATCGTCTGACAAGGAACAGAGAAAGGAATGTTTCCCTGCTGCATCCACAAGGAGGAACACGCCCAGCTGCGCTCCCCAAACCAGCTCCATCAGCTCCAACACGTGGCTGGGCAGCACGGAGACTCCTCAAACGCAGGCAGCAGCCTCACTGTGTTCCCACAAATCTGCTTCCCACGTGTGGGAAAGATTCCCTAACCAGAAAGTGTTGACAACACTCACCCAGCAGCACCAGGGCTTCTTTCTTCCCCGTCAGCACCTTTCCATACAGCTCCCTCTGCCACTCCTCCAGGTTCTCCCACTCCTGAGTGGGAAAGCCAGTGGCATCATTTTCCAGTGCCACAGCCGGGGCCTGCAATCCCAAAAGTGACACTCTTGGAACACAGAGAATCCTACTCCCTACTCATCCCTACTTATCCCTGCTACCAGGTGTCAGGGAAAGAAAATTCCTCTCTTGGGGCATCATCTGGACACTGAGAGTAACAGTTTGGACCTTTGCTAAACTTTGGGAGGTGAATTGTGTTTTCCACAATATCCTTACTTCCCCCTGGAGCCTGATCCCGTTGGGGACCTCAGAGTGGGGAAGAACTTCCCGTTGCTGGTAAAAAAACGTGACTGCCCATCCTTTTTGTAGGCAAAACCAGCTGAATATAACAATACGCAGGAGCGATCACTTCCTGCTTCGTGCCTTCGCACGACAGGCGACAGAGGAAATCTTGGCCAGAGATTTCCATGGTGGAAAGCTGCCCGGAGAGCTGAGGAGTCCCCCCCCCCCCGACCCCTTAAAAACCCATCCGTTACCTTGGGGGCCTCCACCCCGGGGGGCAGCCGCAGGATCCAGAGATTCCTGTTCTTCAGCAGGTTCTCCATGTTCTCCAGGCGCCTCTGGAGCCGCCCGTACTCCTGGATCAGCGTGCCCAACGCCGCGCACTTGCTCTCCAGCTGGTTCCCGAACTCCCCGACCATTTTCTCGCAGTCCAGGTGTTTCTTCTCGCTGTTGCCGGCCCGGTGCTCCAGGCTGAAGAGACGGGACGCGTGTGCGGCCACGCTGCGCTCCAGCGCCTGCACGGCCGCCACCACGGTCCACAGCGAGATGGTGCTGCCGCCCGCCAGCTCCATCCCCGCAGCACCGGCAAACACCCGGAGCGCACGGCCGGGCTGCGGCACCGCCGCTGGGCAAAAGGGACACAAACGGGCCGGGAGAGCCCCCGCTTCGGCCGCCGCACACCGCGGCCGCCCGGTTCTTCCCGTGCCTCCCGCACCGGAGCTGGAGCGGCCCTTGCTCCTTGCTCCTGCCTTGCCCGGCCGCCGCCTTTCCCCTGCCGCCAAGAAGCGCCGCTTCCTCTTCCTCCTCCCGCTTCCGCCGCCGCCACAGCGGCCCCCGCCGGCCGGCGAGCCCCCGCGGTGATTGACAGCTGTCAGTCACCGGGAAAGGGGCTGATGCTGACCGGAGTGGAGAGAGCCGCCCCCGAGGCTCCACCGCAGAATCCCAGAATTCCGGAATGGAAGGGACCACAGTGAGCACCTGGTGCCACTTCCCTGCTCCAGCAGGGCTATCGCAGAGCTCAGGGCGCAGTTTTATATCCTGACAGTTCGGAAATATCCCCGGTGAGGGAGGCTCCCCAGCCTCTCTGGGCACTGCCCAGGGCAGAAGTTCTGCCTCCTGTGCAGGGGCAGTTCCTGGGATCACCCCCTGCACCTTCCTCTGGTGCCATTGCAGAGCCCAGGCCCTGCTCTGACCTCCCCTGCACACAGGGACACCCCAGGGACACACGGGGACACTCAGGGACAAACAAGAACACCCAGGGACAAACAGGGACACCCAGGGACAAACAGGGACACCCAGGGACACCCAGGGACACATGGGGACACCCAGGGACAGATGGGGCTGAGGGCCCCTCTCAGCTGGGGCTCCTCTCCAGGCTGAGCAGCCCCAGCTCCCTCAGCCTCTCCTGGGCATGGAGATGCTCCAGGCTCTTCCTCAGCTCCAGGTGCTCCTGTCCCTGCTGTTCTGAGGAGCCAGAGCTGGATACAGCACACCAAAAGTGCCTCCCAGGGCTGGGCACAGGGGCAGAATTCCCTCCCTGACCTGCTGGGAATGCTCTTCCCAATGCACTCTAAGATCCAATTGGCCTCTTGTCCCCAGGACACTCTGCTGGGTCAGGGACAGCTCATTGCCACCCAGGGCCTTCAGTTCCTTCCCCACAGAGCTGCTCCAGCAGGTAACCCCCAGCCTGTGCAGGTACCTGGGGTTGTTCCTCCCCAGGTGCAGCACCTGCACTTGCCCGTGTTAAATCCCAGAAGTTTCCTCTCTGCCCATCTCTCTAACCTGCCGACCGACCATCCATCCATCCATCCATCCATCCATCCATCCATCCATCCATCCATCCATCCATCCATCCATCCATCCATCCATCCATCCATCCATCCATCCATCCATCCATCCATCCATCCATCCATCCATCCATCCATCCATCCATCCCTCCCACCCCTCCGGAAGCACGGAGCCACCCCTCCCAACCCATCCCACCGCCCACCCACCCATCCGTCCCACCCCTCCGGGAGCTCGGTGCCGCCCCTCCGGCGGCGTGTCCCGCCCCGGCCGCAGGGGCGCGGGGTCATGGCGGAGCTCCAGGCTCGCCTCGAGGCGCTGGAGCGGCGGATGGAACGGGCAGAAGCGGCTCTGCGGCTGCAGGGGGTGAGCGCCGCGATGGGCGAACCGGGGAGACCCCGGAGGGGGCGAGGGGGGAGTCGCTTGTGGGGCCGAGGGTGAGACTGGGGGCGCTTAGAGGAGTGATGAAGGGAGAGGAGGGCTGGGGGAGTCACTTATGGGGCCGTTTGTGGGGCTGAGGGCGAGACTGAGGGCGCTTAGGGGAGTGATGAAGGGAGAGGAGGGCTGGGGGAGTCACTTATGGGGCCGTTTGTGGGGCTGAGGGCGAGACTGAGGGCGCTTAGGGGAGTGATGGGGGGAGAGAAGGGATGGGGGAGTAACTTATGGGGCCGTTTGTGGGGCTGGAGGATGGGAGTGAGACTGGGGGGAGCACTTAGGGGCTGGGGAAGGGAGCCTGGGGGTCTCTTATGGCGCTGCTGGAAGGAGGGTTTGTGGCTGGGAGGGGAGCCTGGGGGTCGCCCGTGGCGCTTTTGAGGGCTGGGAGCGGTTTGGGGAGCTCCTGAGGGGGCTGCGGGGGATTTCAGGAGACGGGATGGGAATCCAGTGGATTCCCGGCTGGCCGGGAGCCTTCGAGCGGCTCCTCAGGGGGCAGCAGTGGGTTTGAGGAAACCGTGGGGATGAATCCATTGGGCTCCTGGGGATCTGGGAGCTCTTGGAGGGAGCTGCGCTGCGTTTCGGGAGACTGGCGATGAATCCAGTGGGATTAGGAGGCTGGGAACAAACAAGGGGGACTCCATCTGGGGGTTTTTGGAGCTGTTGAGGGGCTGGGGGAGTCTGAGGGTCTGGGAGCTGTTGGAGGGAGCTGCCCTTTCCCACATGCCAGCCGGTGCTGCAGGTCCCGGTGCTGTTCGAGGATGTGGCAGTGCGCTTCAGCCGGCAGGAGTGGGCGAGCCTGGACGAGGGACAGAAGGAAATGTACCGGAGCGTCATGGAAGGCAACTACGAGATGCTGATGTCCCTGTGTAGGCTGCGTTTGCGCCGGTTTGGCAGCCCCAGGGAGCTCTCTTGGGGTCATTTCTCTGCCTCTTTACCTTTCGCTGGAATCTCCAGCTCTGAGATCATCCTCTCCTTTCCCTGTCCCCTCTGGCAGCGGTTGGAGCGTGGCAGGGGACACGCAGGACGGGGTAGTAAGTGCTTGGTGTCTTCTCCTCGTGGAGAACAGGTACATTGTTGGTGTTGTCATCTCCCCGGGTTGTCACCTCCAAAATTCTCTGCCTGGGACATCTCTTTCCATGAGAATTTTCCCTAAAATCCAACCCAAATGTCCCCTTGAAGCTGTTTCTTCTCGTCCTGTTCCCTGGGAGCAGATCCTGATTCCCTCCTGGCTGCGCCCTCCTGTCAGGGAGTTGTGGAGATCCAGAAGGTCCCCCCCTCAACCTCTTTTTTTCCAGGCTGAGCCCCTTTCCCCGCTCCTGGTGCTCTGTTCCCAGGTCTGTTCACTTCTCTGGACACACTCCAGCCCCTCAATATCTTCCTTGGCATGAGGGGCCCAGAATTGCCCCCAAGATTCAAGGTGGTCCCTCAGCACTGCTCTGGGCGAACGTGCAGTCAGGAGCCTCACAATCCCCTTCCCATCATTCAGGGTATTTTCCTATCTGCAAGGTGAATTTCTGGGAGAACAGGGAATTCTGTAGCAGGGGTGGTGGAGCAAGGCTGGATCTTCTTGCAGCTGTTCCCAGGGGACTGCCAGAGGCTGCTTTCCATATTCACCTGTCAGCTCTGCCTGCTGCTTCCTGTCTGTATCTACTACTCCGTCGTGACCTCGGTTGGAGATGAAGTTTCCTGGGCTGGGACTGGCTCTGTTGCCCAGCAGTGGGTGCAGAGTCCCTGTCCCATCATGTCCCTGATGTCTGTCTTGCTCTTGCCCAGACTGTGCCCTGTCCAAGCCTGAGCTGTTATTACAGCTGGAAAGAGAAGAGCTGAGCACGCCGCCAGAATCGGAGCCTGAGGCAGCAGAGGTGTCCCCAGAGCTGGCTGTAGGTGGGTGACACTTGGTTTCTTCTGTGCCAGGAGCTTCTGCCTGCTCACTGGGGCTGTGAATTCCAGAATCCCAGGATTTTGGGTTTGGGTTGGGAGGAATCTTAAAGCTCATCTCTTTCCAACCCCCTGAGAAACCCTTTCCAACCTGGGACACTTCCAGGGATTGGGTGGTGTCCGCTGTGAGGGAACACCTGCTGGGATGTGTGGATATCCTGGAAGCCCCTGCCCCAGCAGCTGCTGGGTGTGAGGGATCCTGACACCCTGTGGAGTGAGATCCTGCACTGATTCCTTGGAGCTCTCCAAACATCCTTGTCCTCCACAGAGCTGGCCCGACAGAACTGCACCAGCAATGATGCATTCCTGGAGACAGAGACAATGGAGAGGGGCTGCAGGGAGCCAGAGGAGAGCGGGAATGTGGCAGAGGAAAGCGAGAACTTGGTAGAAGAAAGCAAGAACCTGGTGGAGGAAAGCAGGAGCCCAGTGGAGATAAGTGGGAACCTGGCAAAGGAAAGTGAGAACCCAGTGGAGGAAAATGGGAGCCTGGCAAAGGAAAGCGGGAACCCAGCAGAGGAAAGTGGGAACCTGATGGTCCCAGAGAACTGCAGCACACATGAGTGCCTGGCAAATCCTGCTGCTGCTGCTGCCAGGGGTCCTGGATCCCCGCCTGGCTGTTCCTCACCCATCTCCATCACTGCTCTTGCCCTGGCAGCACTCGTCCCTCTGGAAGCCGCTGCTGTCCCGGTGGAGCTCAGCCAGCCGACCCCATCCCCTCCCTGCCTGCTCTCCGTGCCTTGTCAGAAAGCCCTGGGTCAGAACTGTTCTCCCCCTGCAGCAGGTACCGGGGCAGAACCTTTATCCCTCCTTGGTGGGGCCAGCAGCTTGTGGGGGTCTGTTGGGCTTCTCTTCTGGTCTGGGGCTTCCGGGAAAGGGCAGCAAATCCTGTTACCAGCCCTGAAGCTGTTTGAGATAAGGCATGGCATGGCATGGCATTGGCACACCTGCCTAGACAAGCCCCAGGGTGGTTGTCAGAGTCCCCTGCCCCCTGGGTGATGTTTGCCACCTCAAATTGCTCTTGGGGTGTCTACAGGGGTAAGCTGTGGCTATTCCTGGCTTTTACACAGTCCAGAGACTGAGCTGGAAGAGGAGAGCGGGGCTGGGATTTCTGCTGGCTGGGGAAAGGGCGGGAAGTGAGGGAGGGTGGGAGCAAAGCCCTTTGCTGTTCATGCCTGAAAACCACGTGGAAAAGTGATGTTTGGTTTCTAAAAAATTCTCAGGAGACGCTGAAGCAGGTATCCCAACGGAGGTGCCACAGGAGGAGGTTGCTGCAGAGAAGCCATCAATGCCCAAAACACCCTCTAAGGATCCAGAAGAGGACAAGGGTCTGGAAAAGGAGGCTGTGAAAGATTCAGGGAATACTGGCCAAGATCTGGTGGCCGACATTCCTGAAGAACCAGGAAAGGAGGTGACACCAGATGTCTGCAGAACGACGGAACAGGCAGATCCCAGCCCAGGGGAACCAGAGAAGGATTCCTGCGTGGGCCGGCCAGCAGCCTGCCAGCGAAACGCCCCCCGGGAGTTTTACTCCTGCCCCATCTGCAGGAAAACCTTCCTGCTGAAGATCAACCTCCTGATCCACCAGCGTGGCCACAACAACTGGGTGCCCTATGTCTGCGTCCACTGCGACCGCAAGTTCATGTCCAAGAAGAAGATCAGGCGGCACCTCCGCGCCTGGGCAGCCAACGGGACGTGCCAGCCCTCGGAGCTGGAGGTGTGTCCCAGCCGGGTGCCGTGCCCAGCATCCCATCCCCAAACCTGGGCAGCTAACGGGACGTGCCAGGCCTCAAAGCCAGAGGAGTGTCCCAGTAGGACACCGTGCCCAACATCCCAGCCCCAAACCTGCACGGCCAATGGCTCCTGCCAGCCCTCGGATGCAAAGGTGTGTTCCAGCCAGGGGCTGTGCCCGGCATCTCAGTGCCCAACATCCCAACCCCAAGCCTGGGCACCCAATGGCACCTGCCAGCCCTCGGATGTGACGGTGTGTCCAAACCAGGGGCCGTGCCCACCATCCCAGCCCCAGACTTGGGCACCCAACGGCACCTGCCAGCCCTCGGATGCGACGGTGTGTCCAAGCCAGGGGCCGTGCCCGGCATCCCAGCCCCAAACCTGGGCACCCAGTGGGACCTGCCAGGTCTCGCAGCCAGAGGAGTGTCCCAGCCAGACCCTGTGCCCGTCCTCCCAGCCGCAAGCGCCGAGCAGGGAATGTGGCAAGGTGTGGCAGGAGCCCGGCCCCGCCAGGTGCTCGCTGTCACCTGGAAAAGTGATGTACACGTGCAACGAGTGCCTGGAGACCTTCTCCAACCAGATCTTCCTGACGGTGCACCAGCGCCGGCACACTGGCCACCACCTCATCCGGTGTCCCTGCTGCAACCGCAGCTTCACCTGGGTCTCGGACTTTGTCCGGCAGCATTGGATGCACATGGGCGTCCGGCCCCACCAGTGTGGCATCTGCCAGAAGACCTTCAAGAGGTTCTCCCACCTCAAGTCGCACCAGAGGATCCACAGGCGGCAGGAGCGGCCGTTCACCTGCGCCAAGCCGGTGCCCGTGGTGGCACCACCTGCAGCAGGAGACAAGGTGGGAGGCTAGGATGTGACCTCCCCCAGGGATGGGGTGCTGCTGTCAGACCTTGAGGTGTCCTCCTGGGAAGCTGCTGTTGGACCTCAGGATGTACTCCCAAGGATGGGAAGCTGTTGCTGAAATTTGAGGTGACCTCCCAGGATGCTGCTGATGGACTTTGAAGTGACCTCCCGGACACAGGGTGCTGCTGATGGACTTTGAGTTGACCTCTCTAGGACAGGAGGCTGCTGTTTGACCTTGAGGTGAAGGAATGAGATGCTGCTGATGAACTTCAAGGTGTCCTCTCAGGAATAAGATGCTGCTGTTGAACCTTGAGGTGACCTCCCAGGAATGAGATGCTGCTGTTGGATCTTGAAGTGACCTCCTGGGGACCAGAGGCCACTGTCAGACCTTCTCTCTCCCTCTCCAGTTGAAGGCTGGAGCATGGACAACATTTTCTGGCTCTCCTGCCCTGTTGTGGGGACGGGGGGCACTTGTCTGGCCCATGTGAAGGGGGCTCGTTGTTCCCAAGCCCTGGTGGGGTGGGTGAGATGTTGGGAGTGGGTCTCTTTACTGGAGAGTGCCAATAAATGCTGTAGAAACCAGGATACTGAATGTGGATTCCTTGAGCTGGGTCCAGCTGGGTCGGCGGCACCAGGAATGGGATCCATGGGATGGAGTGATGGAGGAGTGAGAATGGAATGCTGACTGGGGGGGTCTCACCTGCTGCTGGGGGGCTGCAGTCCCACTCTGAGATGGGATTGGGGGTCTGGATGGGCCTCTGGGAATGGCATTGGGGGTCGCTGGGCACTGGGGATTTGAGGGTTGGAGTTGTGGTTCTCATGCAGGGGTGGGGATGGGATGAGGATGGAATAGGGGTGGGAGGGGATGGAACAGAGGCAGATGGGAATGGGATGGACGTAGGGATGGGATTGGGGTGGGATTTGACAGAATGGGATGGAGATAGGGTGGGATGGGGCTGACAGAGCCTGGCTCTTTGCTGTGGGACCTGGCAACAGGACAAGAGGAACAGGAAAGAGGCAGGGAATTGATGCCCAGGATTGGGGGACAGGAGGAAGAACTTCCCTGTGCAGTGACTGAGCCCTGGGACAGATTGTCCAGAGAGGGTGTGGAGCCTGCCCCACTGGAGATATTCCAGGATGGTCTGGACACAATCCTGTGCGCTGGCATCACCCTGATTGAGCAGGGTGGTGAGACCAGATGAGCCACCATGGCACCTTCCAATCTGGCCCATTCTGGGATGGGGATGGGACTGTAGATGGGATGGGATGGGATGGGATGGGATGGGATGGGATGGGATGGGGCTGTAGATGGGATGAAATGGGGCTGTAGATGGGATGGGATGGGATGGGATGGGATGGGATGGGATGGGATGGGATGGGATGGGATGGGGCTGTAGATGGGATGAAATGGGGCTGTGGATGGGGTGGGATGGGATGGGATGGGATGGGACGGGATGCAATGGTGACGCCATGCCCGTGTTCTTCAGCCCAGCCAGCTCCCAGGACTGTCACCAGCAGTGGGCTGTCCCCAGAACGCCAGGCAATCCTGGGTGCAGCTGCAGGGCACAAAGAGCCAGGCAATCCTGGGTGCAGCTGCTGGGCACAGCTGCTCTACAGCACAGGTGGCACGCGTCGAGGGCAGGGACATGGAACAAAGAGAGGCCTTCTGTGCAATTTCCAAAGGTGTTTATTCCCCCAAAGGTCACAGACAGAAAAAAGGCACAGAACCTCCATTTGCAAGGGCTTACAAGTGGGGGAGGTCTTGGGAGAGGATACAATTCCCAACCAATAAAGGTGACATGGGGGAGGAACATAAGGCGGGGAGTACAATGCACAGGGCAATGAAAGAACTCAAGGGGAGGGAACAGTTTAAACCAACCACTGGGGCGTCAAAGGTTGGGGGATTGACAGGGAAGGGTCTGGAAGAAGGGGCAGGGTTAAGGAGGGATTGACAATTCTGTAGGAGGAGGGAAGGGCAGGTCTAGGGAAGATAGACAACCAGGGGGAAAGAAACAATTCATTAGGGATAAAATACACTCTAACAGTACAAAATCTGGGTGGTGTATAAAACTGACCATTAAAATTGAGCTGCAATTGGAAACACAATAAAAACACACCACAACACGATGGGGCTGTAGATGATGGGATGGGATGGGATGGGATGGGATGGGATGGGATGGGATGGGATGGGATGGGATGGGATGGGATGGGATGGGATGGGATGGATAGGGCTGTGGATGGGATGGATGGGGCTGTAGATGGGATGGGACGGAATGGGGCTGTGGATGGGATAGGGCTGTAGATGGGATGGATGGGGCTGTGGATGGGATGGATGGGGCTGTGGATGGGATGGATGGGGCTGTAGATGGGATGGATGGGGCTGTAGATGGGATGAGATGCAGCTGTAGAT
Organism: Phylloscopus collybita; assembly: GCA_027886175.1. Taxonomy (NCBI): domain Eukaryota; kingdom Metazoa; phylum Chordata; class Aves; order Passeriformes; family Phylloscopidae; genus Phylloscopus; species Phylloscopus collybita. The sequence continues at coordinate 649,395 of JAJNNQ010000076.1, forward strand.
GGAATGGGGCTGTAGATGGGACGGGGCTGCGGATGGGATGGGGCTATGGATGCGATGGCGATGGGGCTGTAGATGGGATGGGATGAGATAGGGCTGTGGATGGGATGGTGATGGGACTGTGGATGGGATGGATGGGGCTGGGGATGGGATGGGATGGGATGGGATGGGATGGCATGGGATGGCATGGGATGGGATGGGGCTCTGGTTGCGATGCCGATTGGGCTGTAAAGCCAAGCGTTGCCGTGTGCCCGGGCCGGGGTCTCGGTGCGGCGGCCGCGGGCGGGGCGGCGCGGGCGGCGCGGGGCCGGCAGGGGGCGCTGCGGCGGCGGCGCTGAGGGCGGCCATGGCCCGGTGGGGCCGCGCGCAGGTACCGGCGGGACCCCCCCCGGCACCGGCACCCCCGTACCCCCGGCGGGACCGTGGGCCGCCTCTCACCGCCCTCTTTCCCCCCCCGCAGCAGGACCCCGAGTGGGCGCCCGAGGCCTGGCAGGGCGCGGGCCCCGATCCCGGCGCGGGCCCCGGCGGGGCGGCCCCGGCGGGGCTGTCGCTGCGGGCGGTGGCGGCGGCGGAGCGGCGGCTGGAGCGGAGCGTGGAGGCGGCGGAGCGGCGGCTGGAGCGGCTGGAGCGGCGCCTGGCGGGGCTGGAGCGCACGGTGCGGGCCGGCGGGGCCCGCCTGGCCGCGCTCCTCAGGGACAACTCCCGCCGCCTCCGCCGCATCCAGCGCCAGCTCCGCCGCTGCCGCTGCGGGGGAAACCGCACCGGCACCGGCACCGGCACCGGCACCGGCACCGGCACCGGCACCGGCACCGCCCGGGAGCGGACACAGGTAACCGCGACCGGGTCGGGACCCAGGGAACCGGGAGGGACCCGCACGGTAATAGGATGGGCCCGGGGGACGGGGATGCGACCCGGAGAACGGGAACCAGCCCCAGAGAACGAGGAAAGGGGCCGGGGAATGAGCCCAAGGTGACGGGGAAAAGCTCCGAGGAATGGGGACGGGGACATGCCAGCGGTGACAGGGACAGGCTCTGGGTAACGGGGATGGGGATGAGCCCACGGTAATGAGGATGAGTCCCAGGGAACAGGGATGTGCCCTCAGTGACAGGGATGGGGTGTAGGTAGTGGGGACAAGCCCCAGCTAACAGGGATATGCCAGCGGTGACAAACGGGGACAAGCCCCAGCTAATGGGAATGTGCCAAAGTTGGACAGGGATGTATCCCAGCTCACAGGGATGTGCCAGGGTGACAGGGGCAGGTCACACGTGACAGAGATGCCCAAAACCATGGGAAAGTGCCCCAGGTGACCACGAGGCCATGGGATGTGCTGTCAGCTCTCAGGATGGACACGGCTCCTCTGGTGCTTGTCCCTGTCCCCAAGGGAAGAGGGGGAGCAGAACACCTGCCCCAAGTGTTTCAGCCACATTGGGCCCTACTGGGCTGGTGTGGGATGGTGCCACCTGTCCCGCTGCCACCTGAGGGGTCACTGCTCACCTGGCTGCCGGGATGGATCCTGGGAATCTGCCCCTGGCCTGGGGAGGAGCAGCTGAGCCTCGCTGGGATGGCTGGGGACGTTCCTCTGTCCACAGGAGCTCCGGATCTCCTGGGGCTTGGGGAGGGGCTCGGTGGGGACCCCCCCAGGTGGAGCCTCCTGTACTTCCAGGTGGTGGGTGAGGGTGAGGCGGCCGCTCTGCCGGAGCAGGAGCTGGGGAGCGTGGAGAGCCGGGAGCTCCGTGGGATCGCCAAGAAGGGCGATTACGAGGCCGTCGTCGCTGTCGGTGAGGATCACTCAGATCACCTCAGAAGCGCCGTCATCCCTGGGCTGATGCAGCTTCCAAACCCTCCCCGCGTGGAACGTGGGGGGATTCCAGGTGACATGTCCTGCAGCTGGTGTTCCTGCACTGTCTTTGCCCTGGGATATGGACTGTACATGGATCACTCTGCAGGGGTTTACTGCAGGCAGCCCTACATTTTAATCCTTGTAAATTTTGGGCTGAAATTGTAGAGCTGTGTGTGTCCATCAGGCACTTCCTGGGATAAGCAAAAATCACCTGCATGGTTCGGCTGCTGGTGGCCCATGTGATCAGATGTCCTGGAATTCCAGGACCCTGCCTTGCCTGGTCCCCACTGTCAGCAGTTCATCCCATTGCTCCTTTCTTCCCAGGGTCCGAGGATGCTGGTTCCAAACCTGCACTGCTGCCACCAGCCGAGGATGGGGAGGATCCAGGGAGCCCCGGGCTGCCGGAGAAGGGAGCGGTGCCAGGACAGCTTGGTGACAGTGAGTGACAGCGAGGGGGGCTGAGGGTGGGCACTGATAACCCGCCCGGACTGGGCAGAGTTCTTAAGGATGGAAAATGGGAAAACGCTGGGGCAAGGCTCAGTGATGAGGGTGGCTCTGGAGCTGGGTACCTGTGGGTGGATGCTCTCTTCTGCTTCGGGGAGGCTTTGCTTTATCCTTTTCCCTGGATTCACCCACTTAAACCCTGCCATTCCTGATGGGGTTCTTTCCAGGATGGAGGACTCTGCACCTCAGCTTTGCCTTCACATTCCCTCTGGTTTGGTTTTTTTTTTTTGTGAGGATTGTATTGCTAGTCCGTAGTATTGAGTCCAGCATGCCTAAGGCAGTGGTGAAGTCTCCATCCTGGAAGGATTTAAAAGCTGCGTGGATGTGGCACTTGGGGACACGCCTCAGCAGTGGCCTTGGGCAGTGCTTGGTTGATGATTGGACTTGATGATCTTGGAGGGCTTTGCAGACCTCATTAATTCCGTGATTCCACGATGTCCCTGAGGTCCAACAAGCTGCCCGGACAAATCCCTCCCCCTCATCTCCTCCTGGGAATCCCTTCCTGCTCCCTTTGCCAGTTCCTCTCACCTCTGCTCCCTCTCCCACTCTGGAGCTGCAGGAGGCACGGGAGGACTTCCCTTCCCAGGAATGACCTGCGGTCTCCCCACAGGTGAGATGATCGTGATCAAGACGGAAGAGCAGCAGCCGCAGGAGGACGCAGCTGAGCTCCTGGCTCTGCCGATGGTGCCCGCGGTCAGGCTGGACGAGGAGGTTCCCCTCAGCCACGAGCAGCCGGTTTCCTGGGAGAGCCACGGCGGCGGCGTGGCCGGCCCCAAGGCGGCCGCAGCGGGCTTGGGGGAATTCTGCCTGGGGGAATTCAAGCCGGTGGTGGTGCCGGTGGAGGCTCACCCCGCCTCGGGCCTGCCCTTCCCCACGGAGCAAGCGCTGGGCGCCGGCACGGAGCAGCCCTTCGCCCTTGCCCAGGGAATGCCGCTGGGAGAAGACCCTGCTGCCGAAGTGGCCTCGCCGCAGCCCGGCTGGGAGCAGCAGCAGAATCCCCGGGACGATCCGCGGGGCTGGAAGAGCGTGCGGCTGACTCGGAACCTTCTGGCGCGGCAGCAGAGCCGGGCCAGGAAGAGCAACGGCTCCTTCATCTGCACGTCCTGCGGGAAGAGCCTGGCCCACCACGCCGCGCTGCTGCGGCACCAGCGCCTGCACACCGGCGAGCGGCCCTTCCAGTGCCCGGCCTGCGGTAAGAGCTTCAACGAGAAGTCCAACCTCAACAAGCACTACCGCATCCACACCGGCGAGCGGCCCTACCGCTGCCCCGCCTGCGGCAAGGGCTTCGTGCAGAAGCATCACCTGCAGAAGCACCAGCGCATCCACGGGCCGCAGCTCCGCGGCACTTGGCCGGGCCGCTCGGCGCGGGCCGGTACAGCCGGCGAGCGGCTCTACCGCTGCATCGAGTGCGCCGAGAGCTTCCCGCAGAAAGCCTCGCTGGAGGAGCACCAGCGCCGGCACACCCAGCAGCGGCCCTTCCAGTGCCACGGCTGCACCAAGAGTTTCCGGCACCGGCAATCGCTGAACCACCACCAGAAGGTGCACGCCGTGGCTGCTTCTCCTGGAGGCAGCTTGCCGGGACACGAGGCAGAGCTGGAGCCCTGCGAGGCTCTGAGCCGGGATGATCGGTAGCCAGAGGGCTGGGGGAGGGAAGGGACAGGGATTCTCCAGCGTGGGACTCGTGGCAGCAGCGGGAGTTTGAACACGATGTTGTCTGTGGGACTTGTGGCACCACCTGGGTGTCAGGAGGAGGAGGAGCAGCAGGAGGAGGAGGGAGCCTGGCTGTGCTGTTCGGCATCCCAGGGTGGGATGGAGCTGGAGGCAGCAGAGGGAGCCGAGGCGGGCGGTGCTGCTGCCGCAGGGATTCAGCAGAGGAGTGGCTGTGTCAGATCCCGTGGTGGATCTCGGGGTTGTTCGAACACCAGCACTGTGCAGGGCAGGAGTGCCCGCTGGCCTTGGGGGCAGTTGACAGCCCCGAGAAGGCTGCGGGGGCTGCGTGGCAGGAGCAGCCGGGAAGAGAATCGGATAAAATGAGCTGACCTGGTCTCCTGTTGTGCTGCGGGGCAGGCTGGGCGAGGGTGACAGGGAGGGTGACAATTCCTGGCTCAGCAGGGACGGGGCCATCGGGAGGAATGCAGAGCCACCTGCTGGGAATGTGGAGCAGTCCCACAGGAATCCTCCTGGCAGTGCTGAGGAACACCCATGAGGTCCCACCCATGGTGACCAGGGCCACTTCATTCCCTGCCCTTCCCTGCTCCCTTTGGCTGTTTGTCCTTCCTGCCTGGGATTCCACAACTCTCCCGGTGACCCCGGGGGCTCTGGAGCTGCTGGCAGTGAACTCCCAAAGCCCTCCTGCTGAGAGCTGTCCTGGCTGATCCCAGTTCTGTGCCCACAGGCACCAGTGCAGCCCCCAAAACAGCCGGACATAAGAGACAAATACTTTATTGATTCCACAGCCTGAGAAAGGGATCGGGAATGGCGCAGATCCAGAAATGCCAGGCTGGGGCCCCTTCTGATGGCCTGGGAGGGATTCACCCACTGGCAACACTGGCACACCAGCTCACCATGCACCTGGGATCTGCACCTGGACAGGGATGCCAGGGATAAGCAGCCACTGGCTCACTGCCAGATCCAAGGCATCAACCCCCACCCCGGTGTCTGCCACTGGCACCCCTCCCAGCTCCTGCTGCAGCCTGGGAATGCTCCCCACGGCAATCCCAGGGGCAGGAATTGTTGAGACACCAGCCCAGCAGAGCCCTGGGATGTCACATGTATTCCTGTGGAGCAGGAGGTGGCTGAGGATCACACCTGGATGTGACACAGGTGTCCCCTCAGCTCCCAGAGCTTCCCACAGCAGCGCCATCACACCTTGGGAGCGATTGGGAATGAAAGAGGGGAAAAGCCTGCCGGTGCTCACTGCTCAGGGAGGGAGGCAGAGCCAAACAGTTACATCAAACAGCTCAAAGGAAACAAAAAAAACCTGGAAAACCAAAGGCAGAGTCCCAGCAGCAGCTGCTCCATTGGCTCCTGGTGGGATGTGCTCCCTGTGCACACCCAGCCTGTGGGATGCACGTGGGGCTCTGGCCATGGACGCTGCTCTGGGGGACACCAAAGCAGTGCCAGGCCTGGCTTCCACTGGCTGCCTCCGGGCAGGTCCCCCTCTCCCTGACTGAGGTAGCTGCAGAAGTGTTTTTCCCCTGGGGTTTTGGGCAAAAGAGGACAACGAGCTGTGGTTTGGGAGAGCAGGAATTTCCTCTGGAGCTGAGGGGCTGCTCCGTGCAGGCAGATCCACAAGGGTGCTGCTGCTGCTGCAGTGTGGGCCTGGCTGACCTGTCAAGTATTCCTAAAATCACTCTGCACTCCTGAGGGTGCCTGTGGCCTCCCTGATGGACCTGCCAGGATCCCCAGCACGGAATGTCGGGGTTTGGTTTGCCCTGTGGATCTTCCAGTGCAAAGCTCCAGCGTTCCCAACCTGCTGGGAGGGGGTGTTGGCTGATCTCCTCCCCAGGGCAGGGGGTGGCAAGGGTGCCCAGGAGGTGGTGGGGTCTCAAGAGATGTCACTCTCCATCTGGTGTCTCAGGAAGCAAAGGGCTGCTTGGGAATGCTGGCAGCTCCATTCCCTTCTCCCTGCCCTCTTCAGCTGTGTTCCTGAACAAAAAGGGTCAGCTCCAGACATCAAGGAATGCGAAAGCTCCTGTCTGACCAGGATTCACCTGGTCATCTCCCAGGAATGTCAGCTTGGGAAAATTCCAAGCATCAGCCAACAGGAACGAGTCAGTGGATTGGTGAAGCGTTATGGATCACTGGAGGCTTCTGCAACTTGCTCCCTGTTGTGGTCTCTGAGCTTCCCATTCTTTCCTCCAACCCAGGAAGCTCCTAAAACGCAGCAGATTCCCAATCCCCGGCGTCCCATCAGGTGCAAACCCAACAAACTCACAGCTTTTCCTCCAAGGACGCACGCACGGTGTTCCCACCTGTCCCAGGGTCAATTCTCTGTCGTCCCCGAAGCCACTGCCCTGGATCCCAGCTGCACCACGGGCTGCACGGCTTTCCCCACGCACTCAGGCACCAGGGAGCCTTTGCCCGGGAGCCCCAGCGACAGCAGCTCGTTGGGCAGGCTCACTTTGACAGCCTCAAGGCTCCCCTTGCCCTGGGAAAGGCTCTCCTGGACCTCGGGTGCCCGCTGCTCCAGGGACGCCGGGACAGCAGCGGAGGGCTGAGCCTCGGCCTCCCGCTGCAGCGCCGCCAGAGCCCGCTCGTGGATCTTCTTGTGGCGCACGAGGTGATTGCTGCGGGTGAAGCACTTGTTGCAGGAGCTGCAGCAATAGGGCCGCTCCCGCGCGTGCGTCTGCAGGTGTCGCCGCAGCGACACGGAGCACGACAGCAGCTTCTTGCAGTAAGGGCACTTCGGCCCGGAATGGGGCGGGCGAGCCACCCCGGAGCTCGCCAGGTTCTCTCCGTCCGCCTCTTTCTTGGGCTGGCCCAGCCAAGCCCCACCCCCGGCCTGGCGCAGCCCGCGGGCACCGCCGCCGCCGCCGCACAGGTGCCGGCGCGGGCGGACGCGCAGCTCGGGGTGGACGTTGCCCCAGACCTTGGCCCCGAAAGCTCGGTCCTTGACGTGGATGCTGTGGTGAAGGTCCAGGTGGCGCTTGTTGCTGAAGCCGATCTCGCAGACGGGGCACTCGTAGGGCCCCTCCTTGGCGTGGCTGCGCTGGTGGATGATGAGGTTGATCTTGAGGCGGAAGCGCTTCCCGCACTCGGTGCAGGGGTGGGACCATTCCCGCACGTAGCCGCGCCGGCAGTTCCCCATCAGCAGCTGGCTGCTCTCGCACCGGTTCGGCTTCTTCTTGTTCTTGGCTTTCACCAGCTCGGTTTTGGGACACTTTTGAAGCTCTGAGCCGGGAGAGGGGGTGGGTTCCTCTGCCAGCGGCTCGGGCTCCTCTTCTTTCACCTTGATGTCCTCGGGAGAAGCCCCTTGGCGCGGTGGTTCATCTTCCATGGGTGAGGCTTCCTCTGGAACAGAGACACCATGTTGGTGCCAGCACTGGTGTGACACACAGGACCAGGGACCCTCCCTGTGCTGCCACTGCTGGGGCACCTCCGGTCCTGGGGGCAGCTCTGGGCTTCCCATGACAAGAAAGACATTGAGGGGCTGGAACGTGTCCAGGGAATGGAGCTGGGAAGGGGCTGGAGCCCCAGGAGAGGCTGAGGGAGCTGAGAAAGAGGCTGAGCCTGGAGAAAAGGAGACTCAGGGGGACCCTTGTGGCTCTCTGCAAGTGGGGACAGCCAGGGGGGTCGGGCTCTGCTCCCAGGGAACAGGGACAGGAGGAGAGGGAACGGCCCCAGGCTGGGCCAGGAGAGGCTCAGGTTGGATATTGAGAAAATTCCTTCCCCAAAAGGGCTCTCCAGCCATGGCACAGTGGCCCAAGGCCATGGAGTGCCCATCCCTGGAGGGCTCAGCCCACCACTCTGTGGGTGCTGTCAGGACCAGTGGCACAAGGGACCCACCTCTAAACCCACAAGATGTTGCAGGAAAAAAAATAAAAGGAGCCCCAGAAACTTCATTTTTCCTCCCTATCTCAAGCCCATCAGCTCTGGAAGCTGCTTCCCACCCACCTGCCATGTCCCCAGCCCAGGGTGAGTCACCAGTGTCAGGCTCTGCTGGGTCCTCCTCCATCTCTGGGTCGTCCTCTGCCACCATCCCCAGCTGACAGTCCCCCAGGGACATCACGTTCATCATCAGGATGGGGAGTTCTGTTTGTAGGAAACAGGGATGGTAAAAACACGTTGGAGACCTCCCAGGAGCCCGCTCCAGCATTATGAACCAGGGATTGCTGGGAGTGAGTGGAAGAGCTGGAGAAAGCTGTGGCTCAAAAGAGCCAGGATGTGGATCAGCTATCAGGAAAACTCCTTCTGGAAAGGGCTGCCCAGCCCTGGAACAGGCAGTGGTGGAATCCCTGTTCCTGCAGGGATTTAGAAGCCGTGTGGATGTGGCACTTGGGGACACGGGGCTGTGGCAGTGCTGGGGGACAGTAGGACCCAAAGATCTCAGGGGGCTTTTCCAACCCCAGCAATTCCATGGAAAGGGTGGGAGCTGTCAGGAGGAAAACTGGAGTGAAGCCACACATGGACCAAAAGCAGGGAGAGGGCTGGGAGGAAGGACACCAAGGTGCCACAAGCCATCACCTCACGGAGCAGCCTCTCCACAGGCTGCATTCCTGTGTCCAGACCCTCTCCCACTGGCCCGTGACAACACCCCAAAGGCTCCCTGGCGATGCCTCTCCAAGTACCAGGGCCATGCCCTCTGCCCTGGATGCCACCAGAGCCCTGGGGAGCTGAGGAAGGGGAAGCACCTCCTCCCTGGTACCCCTGGAACTCACCTGGGCCAGCTTCCATGGGCGTGGGATCCTCTCCCGAAGCCTCTTCCTGCTGCACGACCTCTTCTGGTGTCTGTGGGGGTGTCTGATTGTTGGGGACATCTGTCTGGAGGGGGTTCTGAATGTCCCCAGTCTGTGTCTGAGGCAATGTCTGGCTGTCCTCAGTCTGTGCCCACAGGGACGTTGGGCTGTTCCCAGTCTGTGTCTGTGGGGGTTTGGGGCTGTTCCCCCTCTTTGTCCGTGGGGACCTCGGGCTGTTCCCAATCTGTGTCCCTGGGGACTTTGGGCTGTTCCCACTCCGTGTCCATGAGGACTTTGGGCTGTCTCCAGTGTTTGTCTGTGGGGGGTTCTGGCTGTCCCCAGTCCATGTTTGTGGGGTTTTCTGGCTGTCCTCAATCTGTGTCTGTGGGGTTTTCTGGTTGTCCTCGGTCTGTGTCTGTGGGGTTTTCTGGCTGTTCCCACTCCGTGTCCATGGGGTTTTCTGGCTGTTCCCAATTTGTGTCTCAGGGGGTTCCTGGCTGTCTCCAGCCTGTATCTGTGGGGTTTTGTAGCTGTTCCCACTCCGTGTCCATGACGACTTTGGGCTGTCTCCAGTGTTTGTCTGTGGGGGGTTCTGTCTGTCCTCAGACTGCATTTGTGGGGTTTTCTGGCTGTTCCCACTCCGTGTCCACGAGGACTTTGGGCTGTCTCCAGTGTTTGTCTGTGGGAGGTTCTGCCTGTCCTCAGTCTGTACCTGTGGGGTTTTCTGGCTGTTCCCACTCCGTGTCCATGGGGTTTTCTGGCTGTCCCCAGCCTGCATCTGTAGGGTTTTCTGGCTGTTCCCACTCCGTGTCCATGGGGACTTTGGGCTGTCTCCAGTGTTTGTCTGCGGGGTTTTCTGGCTGCTCCCACTCCGTGTCCGTGGGGATTTGGGGCTGTTCCCAATCTGTGTCTCGGGCCGTTCCTGGCTGTCCCCAGGCTGTGTCTGTGGGGTTTTGTGGCTGTTCCCACTCCGTGTCCACGAGGGCTCGGGTCCCTTTTGGTTGCTGGGCTCCTCATCCCTGCGGCTGCAGGTCCGGCCGTTGGGCACAGGCTCGGCACTGGCTGCTCCCGGGGCAGAGAACAGGGGCTCTGTTAGGATTTGGCTGCACCTTTATCCTGCCAGCTTCCCAAAGTGACCCTTGTCCCCTCTCCCAGCCCTGGCAGAGAGACACAAACACCTCCAACCCCAGTGGCAGAGCCTCTTCCTTGGCCCCGTGGCAGGATCCATGCAGGATCCCAGTAACAGACACGAACCCCCAAGTTCCATGTCTCTCTCTGTGTCCCTTTTCCTCTCCTCCAGTCCAACCCCCAAACTCCCACCTGGGCTCCAGGTGAGTTTGCCCATGGGAGAGCACCTGCCCAGCTTCTCTTGGAGTGCCTTGAACCTTCCCAGCTCCTCAATCCTGCAGGAAAGAGCCCCTGACCACGGCTCTTCCCACATCTCTGCTGTTCCCAGCTCTGTCTGGGTGTGTCTGTCCCTTTCCAGCACCTCCCACCTCCCTGCCCAGCCCTCCCACACTAAATCCACGCCCCAAGGCTCCCTAGACTCCTCTGTTCCCTCAGGACAAGCAGAGCAGCTCCAGCCTCCTCCTCCTCCTCCCACCTCAGCTCCCAGCTCCTTACTTCCCAGCATATTTCCTGTCCCTGGAATGTTTCTGGAAGCCCCAGTCTTACAGGAGGCCTTCCTCACTGCTCCAGAGCCTCCTGCAGGCTTTGATTGCTTTTCTCCATGGGATTCATCCGACCAGGTACAAACATTCCTCTTGGAATGAAGAGCCGGGGTGCCCCGGGGTGCTTTAGTCCACGGAGTCAGCACTTCTTTCTTAACGAAGGGGAGATCTCCAGGAACGGCCACCTCCTCCTGGCACCCACCTGGGGCAGCTCCCACGGGCGTTCCTGGAGCCTCCTCTGCCTTCTCCATCTCTTCTGTTGCCCAAGGGGACTCCTGACTGTCCCTGCTCTGTGTCCAGGGGGCCTCCTGAGCCCCTGTGTCACTGAGGTCTTCATCCCTCTCCAGCCTGGACAGGATGTCGGGCTTGGACACGGCGTAGTCTGGTGGTGGGGCAGAGGATGGGGAGGGCTTGTTTAGGATTTGGTGGTGTCTTTAGCTTGGCACATTCCAACAGTGACCCTTGTCCCCTGTCCCAGGCCTGGCAGAGGCACAAACACCTCATCCCTATCCCAAACACTTCCTCGTCCCCGAGGCAAGATCCACCCCCAAGCACAGATGCAGCTGAGGCAGAGAGGATCTTAAACCACCAGCAGGACCTGAACTAAAATCCCAAATGAGGAGAAAGCTTTGCCTGGAACGTTTCCCTCTAGTGGAAGTCAAGGGACACTCCTCACTATCCCAGCTTGCTCCAAACCCCATCCAACCTGTCCCTGGACGCTTCCAGGGCCGTGAGCAACCTCTGCCAGGGCCTCACCACCTCACAAGCCTTCCAAACCCGGGCTACTCCGTGGTTCCACGAGCCACAGCCCCCCCCAAGCCTTACCCAGGGACACCAAGGTCTCGTAGTTGCCCCTCATCACGGCCCTGTACAGATCCTTCTGCCAGCGCTCCAGCCCCTCCCACTCCAGCTCGTTGAAGTACACGGCGATCTCATCGAAGGTCAGCGGCACCTGGAACCACAGGGAGACGCCCTGGAACCACGGGTGCCTCGGGACACGCCCAGCCCCGGGAGCTCGGCCCCCCCGACCCTTCCACATCCCGCGGGATCCCCGGGTAGCGCTGCTACCTTGGGGATCTCCCCGCTGGAGCTGGGGGGCAGGCGCAGGATCCAGAAGTTCCTGTTCTTCAGGAGGTTCTCCAGGTTGAAGAGCCGCTGCTGCAGCTGCCCGTAGTCCTGCAGGAGGGTGCTGAGGGCGGCCAAGCCGCTGCCCAGCTCCCCGACCAGGTTCTCGCAGGTCAGGAGGCGCCGCTCGGCGCGCTCCGTGCGGCTCCGCAGCTCCTGCAGCTCCGAGCCCGGCACCGCCTTCCGCCGGAGGCTGCCCGACACCTGCCGAGGGTGCAGGCTCAAGGGATGCCCAAAGGGTGCTCAGGGAAATGGGGAACCGCTCAGGACCCCTCCCTGGGAGCCCCGAGGGATTCCCCCAGACCCCAATTCCGCAGGGATCTGCCAGAGCCCGGCTGCCAGCCCCGTGTCCCCCTATCCCCCACCTTCCCAAGGGCCAAAGGGATTTCCCCTGAGGAGGCACCCCAGGGGAAGCCCCAGGACCAGCACCTTTGAGGGGGTTCCCCAGTTCCGCCTCTCCCAGGACCAGCATTTCCTGGGAGATCCCTTCATCCCCACCAACTGGCATTCCTGGGGCACCCCCATCCTCCTGAGATGTCACCCATTCCCAGGATCCAGAGGGACACCCCTGACTCCCAGAACCAGCACCCCTGGGGGTTCCCCCAGCCCCTCTCCCCTGGGGGACCCCTCATTCCCTCAGCACCAGCTCTCCGGGAGCCCCCCGAGCTGTCACCCCCTCAGGGCCCACGCCATGCCACCTCCTTCCCCCGGACCCTGAGGGACGCCCCCCTGACCCCCAGCTCCACTTCCCTCGCACGCCCCTGACCCAGCACCTCTGCTGCCCACCCAGTCCCGTGTCCCGTGGCGCATCCCGGCCCTTACCCCGTGGCCCGGGCGGGCCCTGACCTGCGCGGGCCCCCGACGGGACATGGCTGCGGCCGCCACCGCCGCCTCGGGCCCCGCGCCCGCGCCGCCACCGGGCCCACAGGGGGCGCCGTCCGCCAGAGCGGCACCGCCCGGGGAGCGGCGCCCCCTGGCGGGCGGGAGGATCAAGAGCCGGGCAGGCGGGGGCGTGGCCCGGAGGAGGAGGCGGGGTCTCATCAAGGGGCGGGGCCGAACGGGGCGGGGTCGTGGAGGGGGTGGGGTCATGGCTGGGGGCGGGGCCAGATGCCCGAGGCCACCACCCCCGGACACCCCCTGGACCCCCCCCAGACCCTGAACTGCAGCCCTGCGGGACCTCCAGGACCAGCCCCACCTTGTCTGGGACCAGCATTCCTGGGGGATCTCCCCATCTCTGCCATCCAGCAATCTTGGGGATCCGCCATTCCCCTGAACTGGGAGCCCTGAGGGACCCCCAGGACCGGCTCCCCCAGCCCCACCTCCTCTAGGACCAGCATTCCGGGGATCTCCCCATCCCTGTGATCCAGCGTTCTGGGGGACCCTCTTATACCCTTGAACTGACGTTCTTGAGGGACCTCCAGCATCAGCACCCCGGGAGGGTCCCCCAGCCCCACCGTCCCTGGGGTGCCCCTGTGCAGACACCCCACGGATTGGCTCAGACCCCCGGGCCCCGGTGTCCCCACACTCCCACCCAGCCCAGCCCAGCGTGGGGTGGCTCTGTCGGGGGTCACCCACCCCGCCTGTGTCCCCCCAAACGCATCCGCTCCCTCTGGTGTGCCGGCTTTATTTGGGGGCTTGGCAAAGCGGGGGCAGCTGCCCCAGAAGCATTTTGAGGGGTGGGAAGGGCAGGGGGGCTCAGCTCAGAGCAGGCAGCGGGCGGCTGAGCTCAGCACTCCCAGGCTCCGGTATCGCTCCCGCTGCGCTCTCGGGTGTTCAGTGACACCTACAACGCCCCGCGGGAGCTGCCGGGGGCGTCCCCGCCGGGCCCGAGGTCCTGCCGGGGTTCTGGTGTCCCCTGTCACAGCAGCGGGATGCGCCTGGGGTGTCCCACGGGCTGGGCCGGCTCCGGGCTCTCCCTTCTGGCTCTGCCCTGCGGGAGTGAGCGCGGCGTCACACGGAACCCTGGGAGAGAGAGATCCCATCCCGATCCCCATCCCCATCCCCATCCCATCCCATCCCATCCCATCCCATCCCATCCCCTCCCCAACCCCATCCCCATCCCCATCCCCATCCCCATCCCATCCCTATCTCCCTCCCCCTCCCCATCCCATCCCATCCCATCCCATCCCATCCCATCCTCATCCCCATCCCCATCCCATCCCCATCCCCATCCCCGGGCAGCTCCGGTACCTCCAGACCCTTCCCTCTCCGTGCCCTCCCGCCCGGCTGAGCCGCACCCTCCTCACGGGAATTCCAAGGCATCGACCGCGACTCCTGCGGGACAGAGGCGGGTGTGAGAGCCGCCACCCCCCAACCCCACATCCCTGATTCCCCAAATCCCCCGGGGCCTCCTCACCTCGCTCAGCACGGAGAAGCAGCCGGAGCAGGGTCTGTGCGGCCGCCGCCGGCCCTGCGGAGGGAAAGCTGGGATTGGCATCTCCCGGAGCCGCGGGGCCGGGAAAATGTGGGCAGCACCGGCAGGAGGTGATGCCAACCATCCCGCCGTGTCCTCCCCGCCGGCCCGGGAATGCCAAGCCCATCCCTGCAGGGCCGGGGAGGCTGGAAAAGCTGCTGCCTGGGATTTGTTGAGGCGCCGGGGCAGCCCCGAGGAGCAGGAGCCGAGCCGGGTTCTGTCCTTCCCCGCATTCCCAGCCCCGTTATTCCCTCTCCATCCACCACCCACCTCTCTCCTGAGTGCCGCCATCCCGGAGTCGCCGTGGTCACCTCCGGCCACTCCGGCCACGGCCACGGCGACAGCGCAGAGCAGCCACAGCCTCATGGTGTCACCCCCCGGCTGTTCCCGAGCTGTCACCACCCCCGCCTGGACATTGGCCCCGGTGTCACCGCGGTGACCCCGGGAAGGTCGATCGGAGCCGGAGCTGCCGGACACTGTGGGGGGGAGGAAAGGGCCAAAGTTCTGGGGAAGGGACAAGCTGGATAAAACATCTCCCCAAAATTCTGTCTTGGGAGGGGGGGTCCTGCTCTTCCTGCACTGCTCTCATGGAGTTCTGGAATGGCCTGGGCTGGGAGGGAATTTAATTCCATCGACAGCAATTCCACATCCTGCTTCTGTTGCTCCAATAAGCCCCCAAATTCCAGGTTTTGGGATTGTTACTGAACTAAACCAGACGGGCTGTATCTGTTTAGTGATGAGCAGTTAGTGCTGGTTACTCCTGAGGGTCCCTAGGATACGATGGAATTTCATTCATCCCGAATTTCTGGCTTTTGGTACTGCAGACGTGAGGGGGTCCAGGCAGGACAGAGGAATTCCATGGGGAATTCCAGGGGATAAATGGAGACTATTTGCACGGAGTTGGTGGGAAGGGAATCACGGGAGACACAGAATCGTCAGGAAATTTATCCAAGAAAAGAGGGAACTCTGGAGGAGGCTTCTCCGGGAGGCAGCGGGGAGGGAACGTGAGGGCAGCGGGGAACGCGGGCTCAGGCCTCAGGCAAGGCCACGGGGAAACGCGGAGTCGGGATCACATCTGAGAGACTCCGTGGTGGGAAACCTGAGGATTCCCGTGCTACGTTTGGGATTTCGGGAGAACCAAGGCCTCCGGAGGCCGAACGGGATGGGAGGGCGCGGGATCCCGCTGGGGCCGGGCTCTGCTCGCAGGGAGCAGGGACAGGACAGCAGGGAGCGGCCTCAGGGGAGGGCTCGCTGGGACAATCCCTGCTGGAAGGATGGCTAAAGGCAGTGCCCGTGCCATTCCCCATCCCCCATTCCCGGGGGGATTTAAAGCCCCCGGAACCGGGCCCGCCTCACGGCCCGGGGGTCACCGGGGGCGCTTCCGGGGCGCCACTTCCGGGTCGGTCATGGCGGCGCTTCCGGGGTGGGCGGAGCCGGTACCGGAAGCGCGTGCGGGAGAAGCGCGGGGCCGTGGGAAGCGTCGGGATCGCCGAGACCCCCCCGGACCCTCCCGGGCTCCCCGAGACCCTCGAGACCCCCCCCCAGCCGCCATGGAGGGGCAGGCGCAGGTAGGAGGCGGGAGCTGGCGGGGGGAGCCCCGGGCCGCCCTCGCCGCCTCGATGTCCGGTGCCCCCCGACCCCCCCCCGGATCCAAGGGGGTCCTGCGGTGCCCCCTCGGCAGCTGCTGCCGGGGCTCGGCCTCCAATGGCCAGGGACCCCCCACCCTCATCATCCCCTTATCATCCCCTCAACCTTACCCTAAAAACCCAAATCACCCCCCGGTCTCACCCCATGACCCCCCTCATTGCCCCCCACTCCCATGCAATTCCCCCCCTGAAGACCCCCATCAACCCCCACCCCACCCTGTTATCCCCCCCCAAATCCCCATCAGCCCCTAAAAACCCCCACTCCATCCCCCTAATCACCCCCCACCCCATAAACCCCATCACCCCCCGCATCCCTCCCCTCCCTTCCCCCCGTCCCCACTGGGGTCGCTCCTGAGGGATTTCCTGGGATGGGCCCTGGGAGGTCACTGGGAGCTGCTGGGAATCTCCCCCGTGGCCAGCCCCAGGGTGACCTGGGCTCCTGGGTTATCCCAATCCCATGGAGATCAGGGAGTTGTCCCGGTAGGAGCGGTGACGCGCAGCCTGTGGTGCCGGTGGTTGGCGCCTGTGCTCCCAAATCCATCGTTCCCACCTCGGTGGGGAACAGCCCTGCCTGGGACAGTCCCAGCCAGGGGAGCTCCTCTGGGCTGGGAAAGGCTTCTCCTGTTGGGAGGGAGGGTGTGGTCCCTGAGGGAGATCCCTGAGGGAAGCTGGGATCCCTGAGGGAGGCTGTGATCTCTGAGGGAGATCCCTGAGGGGGTGTGATCCCTGAGGGAAGCTGTGATCCCTGAGGGAGGCTGTGATCCCTGAGGAGGGTGTGATCCGTGAGGGAGGCTGTGATCCCTGAGGGAGGCTGTGATCAGGGTGTGATCCCTGAAGGGGCTGTGATCCCTGAGGGTGACCCCTGAGGGAGGGTGTGATCCCTGAGGGAAGCTGTGATCCCTGAGGGTGATCCCTGAGGGAAGCTGGGATCCCTGAGGGTGATCCCTGAGGGAAGCTGGGATCCCTGAGGGTGATCCCTGAGGGAGGGTGTGATCCCTGAGGGAAGCTGTGATCCCTGATCCCGTGGCAGGAGCCGGTGACCTTCGAGGACGTGATGGTGTTCCTGAGCCGGGCCGAGTGGGACATGCTCCTGGCGGGCCAGCGGGAGCTGTACCGCAACGTCGTCTTGGACACCTACGATCTCCTGACCTCCCTGGGTAATCCTGGGAATCCCCCCCCCAGGCAGGGATCCCCTCAGATCCCACCCCAGCGACTTCCAGAGCACTGAATCCCAGGGTGGCTGAGGTTGGAAAAGGCCTTGGAGATGTCAGGGTCCAACTGTTCCCCAAGGCTAATCCATGTCTCCAAGTGCTGCATCCAAGCTTTCCAACCCCTCCAGGGCTGGCCAGCCCTTCCCATGAGGAGTTCTCCTCTCCGTGGCTGATCAGGGAGTTTAATGCTGGAAAAGGCAGGGTTTGGGTCTGGATTTCAGCACCCCTGGAAATGATTCCCTAAGATCAGGGAGCACGGTGGGATGTCCCATCACTGGGGGCTGCTCTGGGATAAGCAGGAGACATTCCCTTGCTGGGAAAGCCCGTCAGTGGAACTGGGAGCTGCTTCCCACCCTTCCATCAGGAGTAAATCCCTCTCTGGCAGCAGCTCCTGTTTCCCCCACGCTTCTCCCACATTCCAGAGGTGTTTCTGTGCGCAGTGAGGCACAGCTGGGGTCTCCCAGTCCTCGGTTTTCCCATGGTCAGGGACAGTCCAACGCCCTCTGTGCCATTCCCAGGTTACCCAGGCCCCAAGCCCGACATCCTGCACCGGCTGGAGCGCGGGGAAGAGCCGTGGATCTGCTCATCCCCAGGTGAGCAGCAACATCCCGACCCTGTGGGATGGAATTCACATCCAGGATGGGGTCAGGGCTCCCTGCTCCATCCCCGTGGCCGTGGAGAAGTCAGGATTCCTGGTGGGGATAAGAACAGGATTCTTCCTTCATTCCCATGGCTGTGGAGAGGCAGGATTCCCAGCCTGGCTGGTGACATCTGCTGTTTCCCCTGCAGGACATGCCAGGAGCTGGCTGGAGGAGCCTTCCTCTGACTGGTGGCCTGGAGCCAGTGGGTACCAGGGGCTGGAGACCTCATGTCCAGGTGAGTTCTGCTCCCTCCTACTCCAGCCCATCCCTGAGGAGCTCCAACCCCATCCCTGGGCCACTCCCAGGGCTTCTCCCACCGCTTGGCGCTCCTAGCAGAGGTTGGGATGTGAAGCCTGGGCAGTCCTGGACAGGGAAGATGGGATGTTCCTCTCCCTGCTCCAGCCAGGAAGGATCCAACCCCTTCCCACCTTCTCCCACCAGGATGGGACACCTCGTGGTGCCACCAGGACAGGGAGTCACTGAAGAAGTTTGGCTGTGACGAGGGAAGGAGCGAATCCCCCTTGAAAGCAGGCGTGGGGAGCCAAACCCAACCATGGCTTGTGAAAGAGGAAGCAGAGCATAAACCAGAAAACCTAACCCAGAGTGAGACATTCCTGCTTCATTCCACGCTGCAACAGCAGAGCCTGCATCCTTGGGAACAGCTGCGGGCTGACCCCGAGGAGAGGAACGCCCGAAACCGCGGACGCGCCCCGGGAGAGGCCGCGCTTCTCCCGGCAACCTGGCGGCTGAGCGTGGAGGAGCTGAGAGCGGCGGTGGCCAAGGACCACAGCTACTTCCTCCGCAGCCAGCCGGCAAAACGCCTCGCCCCAAGGCCCTGCTGCCTGCGGGAACACGACTACAGCTGGCAGCACCGAGCCGGCAGGAACCGCGGCGCCGCCTGCCGCCGGCTGGCGCGGCAACCATCCGGCCGCGCTGGGACGATCCGGAGAGCCAGAGAGATCCTGCGGCGCTACCGGCCCTACCGCAGGTCGGGCTTTCCGTGGAGAGGCTGCTCCGGTTGCCGAGGTGCGAAGCCGGGGACGAACCTCGAGGCTCGGGGGTCGCGGCAGCTCCGGAGCGCCGGGAACGCCGAGGGCGTGACATTGGACGCCGAGGGGGCGACATCAGACTGTGCCCCAAAAGGGATTTTGGCAACTGGGGCTTCACCCCTTTCCCCTGCGAGGAAGAGAGCGAATGCTGGCGCCGAGCAGGAGGTCGAAGGCTGCGTGCAAGCCCCGAAATCGCAGCGGGCGTCGCTGCGGGATTTGTTCCGGGACGTGCTGAAGGCGGTCGGGCGCGTGTTGGACTCCGTGTGCCGGAAGCTGGAGCTCCGAGGGTTCTCCCGAGGGAAGAGCATCTGGCCCATCGTCATCCAGATCGATAACTTGGAGGAGATGGGGAAGCCCTGACTCCTCTTGGGGGGGGAAATTGGGATTGGATTCCTTGAGGTACAACACTCAATTCCTCCCCTAATCCTGGGGGGTTCAGGAGGAGAAATGTGGTGGAGGTGGATTGGGAGAGGTAAGACAGGGAATGCTGGGCTTGCTCTGAACTGGGCTTGATTGAGAGGTTTTGGAGAAAAGCAGTGGGAAAGGGGAGAATCCACGTGGCTCAAAGGAAAAGTGAGCCTGAAACGTCTTAGGTCGGAACAGTTGTTAAATCCACCTTTAAAAACCAGCCAGGGGGTTGGGCTGTGCTCCTGTCACCGAAACGACAGGAAAAGCAAAAAACCCTCCAACTTTTTTTGTGTTAGAGAATCAAGGCACTTCTTTATTTCTGGCTGGGGTGTGCAACAGAAATGGTTTCGCCCAAACACGGCCCAGGCGTGCAGAGAAAAACATCCTAAGACACATAAATTTTACTTGATTTTTCCTCAAACTTTATCCAGTCCAAAACCCATAGAAATTCATTGGTTCAATGCTCATGGGTCCCAAATTGTGGAGTTCTCAGAATTTGGTTTCTTCTCTGACCAAGATTTCTTTGCCTCTGATGTTAATGAGGTCTTTATTAACTGTTTTCTTTATCAGCCTTTTCCAGACCCGGGGGCAGTGTCTGGGGTAGATGTTCCTTGATGTTTGCTGATGGTCATTATTTTTTTAGGTGTTTTTTGGGCTATTCCCAAACTCCCTGTTAAGATCATCAGGCGTTGCAGAGTGATACAATAAATACCCTCAAAAAAAAAAAAAATATATATATATATATATCCCTCTTCTAATTCCCTTCCCCAAGGCAAAGGCAAACTGAGCCTGACTAGAGAAAGGAAATAAAGAAAATTTAAACTTTGTGTATTTGCCAATGCTCCCAGGGAACAGGGACAGGAGGAGAGGAATTTAAAAGCCCTGGATTAAAAGACTGGAGGGATTTAAAAGCCCTCTGGATGTGGCACTTGGGGACACAATCGGTGCCGGGCTTGGACTCGAGATCTCTGAGGGCTTTGCCGATCTCAACAATTCCATGATTCCGCAATTCCGTAAGGAATTCTGGAAGGACATTCCCGCCCATAGTGCTGGCGGATGGTGAAATGGGACTTTAAAGGCAATAAAACCGATGAAATGTCTCGGGAGCCGCTTTGGCCGGCTCCAGCCGTGGCTTGAGGGCCCGGGGTTCCCGTCACCTTCCCCCGTTCCCGGCTTCCCCTCACGAGCCCCGACCCGCACCGCGCGGAAGCGGCCCCATGGCCGCCCAATCGCGGTGCGATCTGCACGTCACGTGCCGCGCTCCGCCAATCGCAGCGCCCGCCGCTCGGCCCGGATGCTGTCCCGCCTGCCCAACATGGCGTCGCCCAGTGAGCGCGGGAACGCCACTTCCGGGTGTAGTAGCGAGGCGACGGCGGGGGCGTGGCCTAACGCGGAAGAGCGCGTGCGTGGTGACACGCGCGGCCACGCCCCCTTGGCTGCGGTTGCCACGGGGAACCAGGGCGGTGCCGTTGCCATGGGAACCGGGGACGCGCCGGGGCCCGGAGCGGGAAACGGGGACACGGAGAGAGCGGGCAGGGAACGGGCAGGGAACGGGCAGGGAACGGGCAGGGAACGGGCAGGGACACGGAGCTGCTGGAGCGGCTCCAGGGCTGGAGCCAGGCTGGGAGAGCTGGGAGTGTTCCCCTGGAGAGGAGAAGGCTCCAGGGAGAGCTCAGAGCCCCTGGCAGGGCCTGGAGGGGCTCCAGGAGAGCTGGAGAGGGACTGGGGACAAGGGATGGAGGGACAGGACACAGGGAATGGCTCCCACTGCCAGAGGGCAGGGCTGGATGGGAGATTGGGAAGGAATTCTTGACTGGGAGGCCCTGGGATGGAATTCCCAGAGATTTGTGGCTGCCCCAGGATCCCTGGCAGTGCCCAAGGCCAGGCTGGATCACCCTGGGACAGTGGGAGGTGTCCCTGACCATGGTGGCACTGGATGATCCCTAAGGTCCCTCCCACCCCAGACCATTCCAGGATTCTCTGACAAAAGCTTTGAGAAACATTCCAAGTCCAACCCACAGGAACCCCCCAGGTGGATCCTGATGCTCCCACGCCACTGCAATGAATTTATTCCCCTTTTTTCCACTCCTGCTCCTTTTTGTCTGTCCCATCTCCAAAACAAAAAGTTTCCAAACACCCCTTTGTCCCAGAAGTTGGATCTTGATGTGCCCAATGCTCTGGCTCGTGGCTTTGGAAAGTTCTTTTCTTTCCCTGTCTCTTTACCAGCTGCAGGTCAGGGCTGCTCCTGATGTTCCCTCACAGCCTGAAGGGGCTCCAGGAGAGCTGGAGAGGGACTGGGGACAAGGGATGGAGGGCCCAGGACACAGGGAATGGCTTCCACTGCCAGAGGGCAGGGATGGGTGGGAGATTGGGAATTGGGAATCCCTGGCTGGGAGGGTGTGGAAGGGCTGGGATAGAATTCCCAGATTTGCTGTGGCTGCCCCTGGATCCCTGGCAGTGCCCAGAGCCAGGTTGGTGGATCAGCCTGGGACAGCGGGAAGTGCTCATGGAATGGGATTTATGCTCCATTCCAACCCAAACCCACTCCAGGCTGATTCCATGCTGGAGCAGCTGTGCCCTCCCTTCAAGGATCCCAGAACCTGGTTGGGTTGGAAGGATCCTAAAACCCATCCAGTCCCACCCCCCTGCCCGGGTCGGATCGCGGTCTGGCTGCGGGAACGGCTCCAAGACAAAGCCGGGGCTGTTCCGGAATGAGGAGGGGACAGCACGATCCTGGGAAGGGCAAATAAACCCAGAGGCAGATTTACGAGCAGGGAATTTCCCCAGCTCGGGGCTCAGGGTTGGGTTTCGGGTGGGATTTACTCCCCCTTCCTGTCAGAGGCGGGAGATCTCCTGGGAATCACAACTTCCCGAGGAAAACTCACTGAATTTTCCCTTTTTTTTATTATTATTTTTTTTTTAATTCCCAAGATGTCCTCCAAGGGTTTTGTGGCTTTTTTTTTTTTTTTTTTTTTTTTTTTTTTTTTTTTTTTTTTTTTTTTTTGAGGCTTCTCAGGGCTGGCAGTGTTAATATATTTATATATTAATGTAAAAATAGTAAATTAAATTAAATAATTAAATACATAAATTATATAAATATATAATTAAAATTATATATAAATATATTAATATATTTTTATATTAATAATATAATATAATATAATATAATATAATATAATATAATACAATATAAATGAAATTTAAATATATTAACATCCTTTTGAAACTCCTCCTCTCGCTGTTCAATCCTAGGTGGGATACAGGGCGGGAAAACAGGAATAACTGAAGAGTTTGGAAAGTGTTGGGAGGAATTTGGAGGAAATTAGGGAAAAAAATGAAGAATTTGGGGGAAAAACTGGGAAGAACTTGGAGGGAATTGTAGAATTTAAAGGGGATTTGTAAGGAATGGGGGAGAGTTTGGAGGGAATTGGGAAAGATTTGGAGGCATGTGTTGGAATCCCCATCCCTGGAGGTTCTCGAGGTGAGCCTGGTGCAGGATAATCCCACCTGAGCTCCCAGGAAGGCTGCACCTGGAATGTTCCAGGGCCAGGTGGGGTTGTGCTGCGGGGCAGTGACCCCGTCCCTCCCTGGGGACTTCCAGGTGCCACCCCCTGGGTGTTTTTGTCCCCTTTGTGTGATTTATGAGGATGTTTTTCACCTGCTGGGTGGCTCCAGGGGGGGCCTGAACCCAGGGTCACCCTCAGGGCAGGCTCCTGGGTGTCCTCCTGGAGCTCCCCTGGGTGTTGGGTGGATCCCACCCCTGTTTGCAGAGAGGGACAGTCCCATCAATCATTCCTTCATCATTCGATCCTAAATTCATTTTCTTTGGGGCTGGAAAACCCCGTCTGTAATCAGAGAATCAAGGAATTGCTGAGGGGCAAAGTCCTTGGGGACCATCAAAGTCCAACCAATCCTCTGTTGGTGTGGTCCTGTGCCCACACTGAATTTTACAGAATTTGGTGGGTGTGAAACCATTCATTACACGTCCCCAGCAGTGCCGAGGCCACCCCTGACAATGTCCCCAAGTGCCACATCCACAGGGCTTTTAAATCCCTCCAGGGATGGGGATTCCACCGCTGGGCCAGGGCTGGAGAGCCCTTTTGGGGAAGGAATTTTCCCAAAATCCAACCCCAACCCTCTCCTGGGAAGGAATTTTCCCAAAATCCAACCCCAACCCTCCCCTGGGAAGGAATTTTCCCAAAATCCAACCCCAACCCTCCCCTGGGAAGGAATTTTCGCAAAATCCAACCCCAACCCTCCCCTGGGAAGGAATTTTCCCAAAATCCAACCCCAACCCTCCCCTGGGAAGGAATTTTCCCAAAATCCAACCCCAACCCTCCCCTGGGAAGGAATTTTCCCAAAATCCAACCCCAACCCTCCCCTGGGAAGGAATTTTCCCAAAATCCAACCCCAACCCTCCCCTGGGAAGGAATTTTCCCAAAATCCAACCCCAACCCTCTCCTGGGAAAGAATTTTCCCAAAATCCAACCCCAACCCTCCCCTGGGAAGGAATTTTCCCAAAATCCAACCCCAACCCTCCCTTGGGAAGGAATTTTCCCAAAATCCAACCCCAACCCTCCCCTGGGAAGGAATTTTCCCAAAATCCAACCCCAACCCTCCCCTGGGGCGGAATTTTCCCAAAATCCAACCCTCCCCTGGGAAGGAATTTTCCCAAAATCCAACCCTCCCCTGGGAAGGAATTTTCCCAAAATCCAACCCCAACCCTCCCCTGGGAAGGAATTTTCCCAAAATCCAACCCCAACCCTCTCCTGGGAAAGAATTTTCCCAAAATCCAACCCCAACCCTCCCCTGGGAAGGAATTTTCCCAAAATCCAACCCCAACCCTCTCCTGGGAAAGAATTTTCCCAAAATCCAACCCCAACCCTCCCCTGGCTCAGCTTGGGGCTGTTTCCTCTCCTTCTGTCCCTGTTCCCTGGCTCGCACCTTTCACCCCCACCATGCCCTGGACCACCCACACTCTGTCCCCACTGTCACCCCCCTGGTCACACATCCCCTCCTCCCATACCAAGGGGACCCCAAACCCTGTGGCCTCTCCCCTGCTGACCACAGGTTGACCCCCTCACACCCATCCTCACCGCCCTGGCCACCTGAGCTGGGCTCCTGGCCAGATCCATCCCCCTTCCTGGAATGTCCCCGCTGTCCCAGCTCCCATAAAAGCTCCGCGGCCACGCTGGGGAGCGACATCCACGCTTCGGGAGGAGCCGGGATGGGGTCGAGCCGAGCTCTGACCCCGCTGCTGCTGCTGCTGGGGTTGGGGCTGGGGTTGGCCGGAGCTTCCACTCCGCAGGGATTCACAACGAGCCGGGATGGAGCCTCTCCGGGATGGGAAGGAGGAACCACGCCGGGATGGGAAGGAGGAACCGCGCCCACCTCAGCAGGGCTCCTGAGCTACGGGGATGTGGTGGAGGCGGCCGTGGAGCTGCTCAACTCCAGGGCTGTCAGTCCCTACATCCTGCGGCTCCGGGAGGCTCAACCCCGGCCCGGCTGGGTGAGTGCTGAGCTTTCCTTTGCCCAGGAGAAACTCCAGGGCAGGGCAGGGCTGGATCTGGTTCTTCTTGTCGCTGTGGGACACAATGAACGAGGCAGGGAGTGATTCAGGAAAGGCTGTGTGATCCCTTGCAAGCAAGAGACCACGGTTTGTTTTTCTGACTCCTTTTGTACTTTTTCAAGATGTGCCCACCTTAGAGGTGGGACCTTTGGGAACCATTGGTCAGCTCCAGAGACCACCACCGAAGTCCCTCCTCTGGGAACAGATGTGGGAACGCTCGGTAGTTTACATTGTGTGACCTTGTGTAGACCAAGACCGTGCCTGGGAATGGAATTTCCCAAAAAAACCAAAACGTGGTGGGCACGAAGCGTGGCAACACTTCTCAGGGGGGATTGAGCACAGCTGAGTCAGGGCTGAGCCCTGACACATTCCAGGCGGGATGTGGTCACTCTTGGTGCGTCCTTGATGGATCTTGTCCCTTTTTCCCCAGCCCTCGGACCTGCAGAGCCGACAGGAGCTGAGCTTCACCCTGGAGGAAACCACCTGCAGGACACCGGGCACGGCCGGCAGCCACTGCAAGAGCCGCTGGCTCGGGGTGAGGCTTCGTCCTGGGGGGAACTGGGGATTTGCCCCGGTGGGGGAAACTGAGGCACGAGGGGGGTCGGGCTCTCCTGTGTCACCCTCTGTGCCCCCATACAGGCGGTGACCTGGTGCCAGGGCTCCGTTTTCCTGGAGGGGCAGCAGCCCACGGTGGAGCTCTCCTGCGAGAAGGCTCCGGCCGCGGTGAGAAGGGGCCGGGACTGGCTCCGTGTCCCCCCAGGGTGGGGTGGGGGTCCCCCAGATCCCCCCTTCCTCATCTCCCCAAAAAGTCTGACGCTGCTCTTTGTTCCCCCCAGTTTGGCCGGAGCTGGAAATCCAAGATCAAGGATTTCTTTGGCAAAGTCAAGCAGCGTTTCCAGGGCTTCTTCCAGTGCGGGCGGATTTGGATCCGGGACAGGCTCAACCTCAAGGCACCCAAACCCTGAGGGGGTGACACTGCTGTGTCCCCACCTTGTGTCCTCTTCCCCGTGTCCCCTCCCTGTGTCCCCTCCCCTCCTCCAGGTGCTTCACTGCCAATAAAGGTCCCTGCATCACTCCTGGTGTCACCCTGAGCACTCCCAGACCCCCCAAATCCCCCCATGCCCAGCCTGTGGGGAGCTGGGAACACCCCGGGGGTCACGAGTGGGGGGCAGATCTGGGGTCCCCCCACTTCTTCAAGGCCAAGGGACCCCCCTGCAGGTGCTGCCACCTCAGGGAACGCCCCCCCCCGACAGTCCCATCCCAAATCCCAAAGCTTCTGCTGCCGCTGTCACCGCAAAGGGGACGCGAGGATGGGGGTGGTGACAGAAAGTCCTGGGGGGAGCAGGATCAGCTCCCCCAAAATGGGCACGAGACCACCGGGGTCTCCTCCTGTAGGGACTTGGACCCCTGGGATTGTCCTTTCCCTGTCCCCAGGACACCCTGGAATCTGTGGGATCCCCACAGAGATGTTTGTGGGGTGCAGACCCACAGGAATATTTGGGGGGACAAGAGGGACACCCCCCCCCCCCCCCCCAGGGCGCTGCAGCCACGACCCTGCTCCAACCACTTCTGGGGTCCCTGAGCCCCCCAAGTCTGCACCCACAATGTCCTTGTCCCAAACTGGGGACCTGAAGCCCCCTCCCCAGCCCCTCCCTGGAGGGCTGGCAGTGTCCCCCGTGTCCCTCCCCCGTGTCCCTTTGATGGCACTGCCGGTTCGGCGGGGACAAGCTGCAGTGAGGGCGGTGCCACCGCGCGGACAGCGACTCCGTGGGGACGGTGACACCACGGGTGGTCCCTTTTGTGGGTGGGACCCGGAGCGAAGCCATCCATCCCCGCCCCCCTTGAGGAGGATGTGGGGGAGCGGCCCCCCCGTGTCCCAGCCGTGCCTCAGTTTCCCCGCGTGACAGAGACACGGGAGCAGCGCGGTGCCCACGCGGCCGCTCCCCGCGGCCCCTTTATTGCTCAGCCCAGCCCCACGGAGCCCCGCAGGTGAACGTTGAACTTGACCCGGGGTCGGAAGCGCCGGATCCTGCCCAGGAAACGCCCGAAGCGGCCGCGCTGGATCAGAACCGGCTGCCGGAGGGATTGAGGGGGTCAGGGGGGTGCAGGGGGGTGGGACTCCCCCGTGGGAGCACAGTCGGGACCCCACCCAGGGCTCCACGCGCCTGGAAACCCACCCAGGACCCCACATGAGGGACACCATCCTCAGGATCCCACCCAGGATCCCATCCCAGGGACCCCACCCAGAACCCCACCCCAGGGGAATTCCACACCCAGGATTCCACCCAGGATCCCATCCCCAAGATCCCACCCAGAACCCCACATGAGGACCCCACACCAGGGAATCCATCCCCAGGACCCCATCCCAGGGACCCCACCCAGGACCCCACCCAGGATCTCACACCAGGGACCCCATCCCCAGGACCCCATCCCAGGGACTCCACCCAGGACCCCACACAAGGACCCCACACCAGGGACCCTTGGGACCCCGTATCCAGAATCCAACACTTGGGACCCCACCTGTGTCCCCACACCCAGAGCCCGCCCAGGACGCCCCACTTGGGGCCCTACACCCCACTCCCCAAACCCACTTGGAGCCCTACACCCAAACTCCCCAAACCCAGGACTCCACCTCTGGGACTCTGCACCTAAAATCCCCCACCCAGGACCCCCCCCCACACACCTGGGAACTCCTCAGGACCCCCCCACCCTCCTCTGGAGCCATCGGGGTGTCCCTTTTAAGGGGTGTGGGGCAGGAAGAGGGACGGGTCCCTCCCCTCCCACCCCACCCAGGGGTGCCCCCCGGGCTCCCCCCACTCACATCGGAGGAGGCGTCGCTGCAGCGCAGGTCGATCTCGGGGGAATCCTGCAGGAGCTGCACCGGCCCCGAGCACTCCTTGATGACCTGGAGAGGGGGGTGGGACACACGGGGACAAGGCGGCGTCACCCTGGGGATGGCACCGACTCCCCCCGTGCCCCCTTCCTCCCGCTCCTCCTCCTCCTCCTCCTCCTCACCCCGTTCTCCTTGAAGTCGCAGTCGTCAGGGTTGACGCGGGCGCTGGCAGCACAATCCGTCTCCATCATGGTGAAGTTGAGTCCCCGCAGCGAGCTCAGCTCCACGCCCTGGGGACACGCGTGGGTGGCCGGGTCACCAGTGGGAGGTGACGGGGGGGGGACAGGGGTGCTCAGCTGGGGGGGGTGACACTCGCTGGGTGAAGCTTTAAGGTCGCCAATTGTCACCCCGAGCAAGGCACCGCGAGTTGGAGAGGGGGGGACAGGAATAGGGGTCAGGACTGGGGGTGTCACCCGTGGGGGGTGTTCCCGAGTGGGGTGAGGGTGTCACCCGTGGGGGAGAGGGGGGTCCCGGTGGTGGGGGCACTCACCGGGGCGGGCTCGGGCTCAGCGCTGAGCAGCCTGAAGGCGTTCTGCACCTCGGGCCGCTGGTTGTAGGAATCCACGGCTTGGGCCAGCGCCTGGGTGTAGGCGAGGGGCGCCGGGGCGGGGAGGGCGCAGGCCCCCCCCAGCACCGCCAGCACCAGCACCCACGAGCTCGGCATCTCTGTCCCCAAAGCCACCCGCGGGGCTCCTTTTATCCCCCCACAACGGGAGGTTGGGGACCCGCCCCGGGGTGTTGGGAAACACCCGGCCCCAACCCGCAGAGCCGCCGGCGTTTTTGGGGGGGGACACGCGGTGCGGGGGAGGGGATGTCCCAGTGTGTCCCCGTGGATGGGCGGTGGCATCTGAACCCGTCCGGGTCCCCACCCTTGGGAGCCCCTTGGCGGGGACCTCGGGGTCACAGGGGGGGGTGACACGTTTCGCCCGTGCCAGGTTGCACAAGCCCGAGCTTGCCCCATCGCTCTTGCCCAAGGCCGAGGGTGCCCCCCCCCGCCACCCCACCCCACCCCGGGGTCCCCCCCAAACCCGTCACCCCCACACACGCACACGTCCGACCCAGAAATCTCTTTATTCCGGCTCCGCTGGGGACAGGGGGAGGCGGGATGGTCCCTGCAGGGACGCGCTGGGAGGGGGCCGGGGCCGCGGGGGGGGACCCGAGGATGAGGAGGATGAGGATGATGAGGAGGATGAGGAGGATGTGTGACCTGGGCTGGAGCGGGGCTGGGCGCTATCACCGGGCTGCTGCAGGGAGAAATAAAGGGAGATTTCACTCCAGAGCCAAAAAATAAAAAACCACCTCCCCCGAAGCGAGGGGGACACGGGTCCCACCCCCAGGATGAGCTCCCGGAGCCCCTCACCGCCTCCCGGCCGCACTCCACCATCGACAGCGGCACGTCGGGCAGGAAGGTGAACACGGACACCTGGGCCGAGCAGCGCTGCACCTGCGGCGTGGGGGGGACGGACACAGCGGCCTCAGCACCCCGGGGACCCCCTCGTGCCTCGGAGGGTTTGGGGGTCCCAACCCCACGCTCACCCTGCCCGGGCGGCCCCGGCAGCCGCGGGGATCCGGGGCTGATTTGGGGCAGGGCGGCTGCCGGGCCGTGAAGTTGATGCTGAAGTGGGTCCCCCAATCGAAACTCTGCCGGGAGAAAAACTCGCTGGGGACCCGCATGGAGCCGAGAGCACCCCCCCTGCAGTCGCACCCCACTTTTCCTACCGTCCTGGCGACTCCCAGCAGCCGCAGCAGCCGCAGCTCCTGCCCGTGCGTCTCCAGCACGGAGCTGGCCAGCTCCCGGGGCGCGGGCATGGCCGGGGGCACGGCCGGGGCCAGCGCAGCTCCCGCCGCCAGCAGCACGGTCCCCAGCACCAACTCCATGCCGGAATGAGCCCTCCCGACCTCGGGGCCCCCGAGGCTCCGGCTCCAGGAGAAACAGCGGCCCCCGTGCCGCGGGAAGGGATCGGGTTGCCGGTGTTTTCCTTGGCGCGGTGCCGGAGCGCGCCTGGACCTGCAGGAGATGCGGCGATGCTGGAGCTCGGCAGGGCCGATCCCTCCCCTCCGCGGCCCCTTCGCTGTGCCTGCTCCCGGTTTTTTGGCACGCTGGTCCTACCGAAACCTTGCTGGTTCCCGCGGAGAGAAGAACCAGGAGCCCTCTCCCCTCTGCCAGTTTCCTGACGCGATTTTTTTTTGGGTTTTTCAAATCCCTCTCGCCCTGCTCGGATTGATGCAAACGCCCCACGCCCGGGTTTTCCTTGGATCCTGCTCTCCCAGTTTTGCTTTCCCTGGGTGAGCTGGCCTCATTTCCCCAAAATTCAGTATTTTCCTGTCGTCTTTGGAGCTAGGAGCTCCCCTTTCTCACCCACCGTGGAAAAGCAAAGCAATCCCTGGGGAAGGAATCCCAGGAAGCACACCCAGGAGACACCTGAGCCTCCTGGGATCCCTGAGCCTGGGGACAGCGCTCTGGCAGCCCCGGGGGCATGGACAGCTCTGGTGTCAGGGCAGCTGCTGCTCTTCCAAAGGTGATTTATTCCAATATTCCCATTCTTAGGGACACAAGAGACGGTGGGAGGGAGAAGGGATAATGAGACACCAGGAGAGCAGTTCACCAGAGCCTCCTCTGCCCATGGAGACCATCGGGAGGGGTCTTGGAGAAGAGAAGATGCCACGGGCAACAACTTCATTGTGATCCAAGTATTCGTGTTTTTTGGTTTTTTTCTTTTTTCTTTTTTTTTTTTTTTTTTTTTTTTTTTTTTTTAAGTCTGAGCAGCACAGAAAAGTCCAAAGGATTCCCATTCCTGGGAAGCCAGCAGTGGCTAGATGTGGGATGAAACGGATATGCACGGATAGATCACATTTATAACCAGATATGCTCATTAGAGACCCCCAAAAATATACACAGTACCCCAATATAGACATCCACATGTACAGCCAGAGTCAATCCCAGGGCTGCTTGGGAGCAGGGACAGACACCAGGAGGGTGGGGGAGATCCCAAATCCCTGGCAGCTGGCATCAGGTGACATTCCTGCTGCCTGGCCCTGCCTGCCCGGAGGAGGTATGGCTGTGCCCAGGAGTGGCACGGGAAGAGCCGGGCACGGAGAGCAGCTCCGGAGGGACGGCGGATCACGGATCATGCAGGACAGGGGGCTGAAGGGCTGATGCAGGGAAGATGCTGCCAGGCAGCTCTTTGGCTCTGCCAGCATTCCAAAGTTTCCTGGCACAAAACCCATGGCAAAGACCTTTCCCAGCAGAGCACGACAAGCTCGCGAGGTTATTTTCCTTGCCTCTCCTAAAACATCCCGGCCTTCCTGCTCCAGCTGCTTCTCAGGCTTGGAAAATACCTCGATATTTAATTTAATTAAAGGACATCCTGATAATCTGTTTCCCGTTTTGAAACCCTCAGGCTGTTGCCTGGAGTCGTTTCCATCCGTCCTCCTCCAGAGCTTGCCCAAACGATCCTGGTTTAACGGAACTTTTCCTCTTCCTGCTTTCTCCATCCTGTGGCTCTTGTGGAGAAGTTTTCCACATCAAGCTGAGGAAAGCACGAGAAACTGGGGGTGTCTTGTGAAAGAAGCTCCTGGAAGCGACAGCGCTGTGTTTGTCCTGTTTGGAGACCCCCCCCTGTGCGACCAGGACCCCCCAAATCTCTGCTGGTGCCCCTGGGGGAAGGCTCAGGTGGTTTTGCTGCTCCCAGAAGGTGCAGATGGATTTTCCAAGTCCTCCAAGTGGCCTTTTTTATGTCACAATGAAGGCTGGCCCCCTCCTCCAGCCCACAATGGTGCTTCCCAAAGCTGCAACCGCAGGAAAACAGACGACGGATGGATGGATCCTCTCAGATGGATCCTCTAAGATGGGTGGATCCTCTTGGATGGGTGGATCCTCTAAGATGGATGGATCCTCTCAGATGGATCGTCTCAGATGGATGGATCCTCTAAGATGGATCCTCTCAGATGGATGGATCATCTAAGATGGATCCTCTCAGATGGATGGATCATCTAAGATGGATCCTCTCAGATGAATCCTCTAAGATGGATGGATCCTCTCAGATGGATCCTCTCAGATGGATGGATCCTCTAAGATGGGTGGATCCTCTCAGATGGATGGATGGATGGATGGATCCTCTAAGACGGATGGATCCTCTCAGATGGATGGATCCTCTCAGACAGATGGATCTCAGCTCCAGAGGAGGCCAAAAGGTCTTCACCCTCACCCATCAACTCACCACATTTAACCTTTCAAGATCTTCAGCCCAAAAAAAACCTTACAGGTTGGGGGCGGGGGGTAGGGAGGGGATAACTCTGTCACAAAGTCAACGTTTTGGATGGAGCACCTGGAAATCCTGGCACGCTCGTTTGCGGACCCGAAACCCCCCCAGGGGGGGCGGAGGGCGTGATCTTCAGATGGTGAGCAGCGGCACGCAGCCCACGCCCACGCCGCCCTCGTGGCACACCATGGGCGCCATGAACGTCCAGCGGTTGCTCTCGGGGTCGTACATCTCCACCGAGCCCAGGTTGGACTGTCCGTCGTAGCCGCCCACGGCGTAGAGCCGGCCGCAGTTGGCCACCAGCGAGACGCGGCTGCGCCGGCTGTTCATGGGCACGATCAGGTACCACTGGTCGGCCATGGAGCTGTAGACCTCGGCGGCGCTCAGGAAACCGGAGCCGTCGTAGCCGCCGCAGACGAACATGCGGCTGCCCAGGGCGGCCGCGCCGTGCCGGCACCGCTTGTTCAGCATGGGCGCCACCGAGTGCCAGCTGGAGGTGTGGGGGTTGTAGTATTCCACCTGCCGAGGGGGCACGGATAGGGTTAGGGGCAGGGTGTGGCACTGGGATGGTCGTCCCCCCCCACCCCCCGTTGTGTTGGTGCTATCTGGGGGTGGTTTGGGGTTTCTCGTCATGGGAAGGGGGCTGGGGAAGGGTGTGGAGCAGCAGGAGCAGCTGAGGGAGGTGAGAAGAGTGAAGTGCCTTCAGTTAGAAGTTCAGCTGATGTGAGGTTGTGCATGAAGGGTTTGGGTTGGAAGAAATCTTAAAGGTTATCCAGTGCCACGCCCTGTTGTGGGCAGGGACACCTCCCATTGTCCCAGGCTGCTCCAAGCCCTGTCCAACCTGGCCTGGGACACTTCCAGGGATCCAGGGGCAGCCACCCTGTGCCAGAGCCTCCCCACCCTCACAGCTGGGAATTCCTTCCCAATACTGCACCTAAATCTCCCCTCCTTCAGCTCAAAGCCATTCCCTGTGTCCTGTCCCTCCATCCCTTGTCCCCAGTCCCTCTCCAGCTCTCCTGGAGCCTCTTTAGGCCCTGCAAGGGGCTCTGGGGTCTCTCTGGAGCCTTCTCTTCTCTCCCAGCCTGTCTCCCTATACCCAAGGGACTCCAGCCCTCAGAACACCTCCATGGCCCTGAGTGGCTAAATGAGTCACTTCTCTTCCACCTTAGGTTTTCCTGTTACGGGTGGAAGTGACAGAATTTGGTGGCACAACTGCTTGGGGCTGTTTGGATGGACAGGGAAGGGACATGGAGCCTTCCAGCCCCATCCTGAGGAGCAGGGGATGAGCCCTGCCCAGGGCCTTACACTGTTGAAGATCTGGAGCCCGTCGTGCCCTCCCGACACGTAGATCCGGCCCTCGAACACGGTGACCCCGGCAGCGCTGCGGTTGGAGCTCATGGGGGTCACTGCTGTCCACCTGGCAGGGACAGGGCAGAGGTTAGAAAATCTCCCAGAGATTATTCCACGATTCTCTAGTGCTGGATTCCACCACCTCTCCTTTCCCCACTCCTTATTCAAACCTTTCTCAGAGCCCAGATGCCCAGTGGGGCCAGGGTGTTGTTGTTAGGGCAGACACAGAGTGACACGGTAAAACCTTCAGAAGGCTCTTTATTATTATGGCTTTTATACAGCTTTTAGAAACCTCGAGGGCAACCTCTAATTGATTAATAGATTTCTTGTTAATTAGTCTGTTGGTTAGTATTAGTTGTTCATCAAATCTGTCTATTATCAGATTGTTTACATATTTTCCTTACTGATTCTCATGGGACAAATCCCTTGTTATTGTGGGTACACTTGTTTTTCACCCCCAGAACAGATCGTTGTGTTAAAGAAACTTCTCATTCTCAAAGCAGCCTCATATGAGAACCTATGAGAAATCACTTGTTAGCTGCACTTAGAAGAAATGACAGGCCAGCTGTTAATTTCATAGAACAGGCCTGATTTTATAAGGCTTTTCTTTGGTAATTTTTCTACCTGTCACAACACTGGAGGGGGAAACTCCTGGGGAAGCTCTGGGACACAAAGGGCTCTTACTTGTTTGTTTCTGGAGAGTAGGACTCCACCGAGTTGAGGGATGAGTTTCCATCGTATCCTCCACACACGTAGATCTGCCCGTCCAGCACCACCGTTCCCATAGCGCTGCAAGGAACAGCAGGACCCCGTGAGGGGCTGGAGGTGCTGCCACCCTGTCCCCAACACTGTGACCCCGCACATTCTGCCCTGTGTCATCCCACCCAACCTCCCTTTTGCCTGGATTCACCTCCAAACTGCTCAGTCCCACCTGATCTCTGAGCTCATGGAGGGGAAAGGTGCTCATGGCAGGAGCAGCTCGAATCCTGGGTTTGGATTCCCCTCACAACAACAACAACAAAAAAACCATTGAGGGGCTGGAGTGTGATGGAGATGGGGAAGGGGCTGGAGCACCACGAGTGGCTGAGGGAGCTCCAGAGAAACCTGGCACCTTCCACCCCCTGCCAGGGCTGGACAACCTTTTCCAGGAGGAATTTTCCCTGTATCCAACCTGACCTCCCCCGGCACAGCTTGAGGCCATTTCCCCTTGTCCTGTCCCTTGTTCCCCGGCTACACCAAAAACTAACAAAGGAAATCCCAGCTGCCTCCACACTGCCCCACTCCTCCTTCCCCATTTTTACCCTCACACACACCCACCCATCCTGCTGGGTGCCAGCCACCCCAACCTCGTTTCTCCTTGCTTTTCCACAAGTCCTTTCCAAGCCACCCCAACCTTGTTTTTTCCTAGCTTTTCCACAACTCTTTTCCCAGCCACCCCAACCTCGTTTTCCCCTTGCTTTTCCACAAGTCTTTTCCCAACCTCGTTTTTTCCTTGCTTTTCCACAAATGTTTCTCCAGCCACCCCAACCTTGTTATTTCCTTGCTTTTCCACAAATCTTTTCCCAGCCACCCCAACCTCATTTCTCCTCGCTTTTCCATAAATCTTTTCAGTCTTTTCCCAGCCACCTCAACCCCATTTCTCCTTGCTTTTCCACAAGTCTTCTCCCAGCCACCTCAACCTAGTTTCTCCTTGCTTTTCCACAAGTCTTTTCCCAACCTCGTTTTTTCCTTGCTTTTCCACAACTCTTTTCCCAGCCACCCCAACCTCATTTCTCCTTGTTTTTCCACAAGTTTTTTCAGTCTTTTCCCAGCCACCCCAACCTCCTTTTTCCCTCGCTTTTCCACAAGTCTTTTCCCAACCTCGTTTCTTCCTTGCTTTTCCACAACTCTTTTCCCAGCCACCCCAACCTTGATTTTTCCTCACTTTTCCACAAGTCTTTTCCCAGCCACCCCAACCTCGTTTCTCCTTGTTTTTCCACAAGTCTTTTCAGTCTTTTCCCGGCCACCCCAACCTCCTTTTTCCCTCGCTTTTCCACAACTCTTTTCCCAACCACCCCAACCTCGTTTCTCCTCACTTTTCCACAAGTCTTTTCCCAACCTCGTTTTTTCCTTGCTTTTCCACAACTCTTTTCCCAACCACCCCAACCTCGTTTCTCCTTGTTTTTCCACAAGTCTTTTCAGTCTTTTCCCGGCCACCCCAACCTCCTTTTTCCCTCGCTTTTCCACAACTCTTTTCCCAACCTCGTTTTTTTCCTCGCTTTTCCACAACTCTTTTCCCAACCACCCCAACCTCGACTCTCCTCGCTTTTCCACAAGTCTTTTCCCAACCTCGTTTTTCCCTTGCTTTTCCATAACTCTTTTCCCAACCACCCCAACCTTGTTTCTCCTTGTTTTTCCACAAGTCTTTTCAGTCTTTTCCCAGCCACCCCAACCTCGTTTCCTCCTCGCTTTTCCACAGCTCCCTTCCCGCCCAGCCCCACCCCACCTCCTTTTACTGTTCATGCTTTCCACTTTGGACCAGGAGTCGGTGTCTGGGTTGTAGACCTCGACGGTGCTGAGGCGGAGCTGGCCGTCGTAGCCGCCGATGGCGTAGAGCAGCCCGTTGAGCACGGCCACGCCGACGCGGCTGCGCGCCGTGCCCATGGGCTGGCACTTCTCCCAGCGGTTGGCGATGGGGTCGAACACCTCCACCACGTTCAGAGAGTCGCCTGCGTAGAAATTTGCTACTCAAATTAAAAAGAGGGAGAGCTGATGGGGTTAAGGGTTGGGGAGGGGGTGGTGCTGCTTGGGTGGAGCCCTGGTTCGTGCCTGTGATGTTTGGGAGTCTTGGGTTGTGGAACCGAGTATGTGTATTCTATTTTCATCTGTTAAAAGCAGTTGAGGAGATGTTTCTTTTTATCTCTTTTAACTCAAGGGGGAGAGAGGCCTGACACCTTCTGATAATGGGCCATTAGCACCTCCCCAGGCTATACCTCCCCTCTCAGAGCAATGCATCTGCATTTCCATCATCCTATTGTGAGATGTATCACATCCCCCCTGGCAGTGGAGGGGAGCAGGCAGTTCTTCTGTCTGGATAAACTGAGACACAAGGACACAAAAGCTGCTAGCTTCACCCGATTTCCTGGGAGGAAGACCAGACCTCATCTCACCAACACCAGACCTCATCTCACCATCACCAGATCCCATCTCACCATCACCAGACCTCTCCTCACCACCCCTGGGACCCTTTTTGCTACAAGATCATCTCTACCTCAACAGAACCACATCTGCCACTTCAGAAGGACTCACTTTTGGACTGCTTTCAACACCTTGACCAGAAGGGTGTCAGCTCTGACTCTGTCAGAGTTTTCCAAAATTGTTGTTTGTTTGTTTGTTTGCTTGTTTGGTTGGGTGGTTTTGTTTCCTATTACATTTGTATTGTTAATATTCTTAGTAAAGAACCGTTATTCCTATCCCAAACATCTTTGCCTGAGAGCCCTTGATTGCAAAATTATAATTTAGCGGGGGGTGAGGGGTTTACATTCCCCATTCTAAGGGAAACCCCAATTTCCCTGGAAGATACCTGTCTTTCCAAACCAAGACATTGGGTTTCTCTGAAACTCTTTCTCAGACACTGTTCTGTCAACAAGAGCCACGTTTTCCTAACTGTAACCTATGTTTACATTCCTTTCCCTAGGAGGGACTTCTTCTTGATGACCCTCTGAGTTGACCAATGTAGTTGAAGAAGTTTGTCTTTCTTCCACCTCTTGGGTGATTCTTTGTAAAATAGCATAAAGGGAAGAAATGCCCAGGTATTAAAGATTTCTTGGAGTTATTTCAGCCTTCTGACCTCGGAATCTGTGTTGCTGTGAACTTGAACAGCATCACTTGGGTGTTTAAAGGTGGGGTTGGGAAAGGGGAGTTTGGTGGATTTTCTTTGGGAGGATGTCTGGGGGGGAAAAAAGGAGTGGGAATCTTGTGTGAGATTCAACAAGGCCAAGTGAAAAGTGTTGGGCTAAGAAATTCTTCCCTGGGAGGGTGGGGAGGGGCTGGGATGGAATTGTCAGAGTAGCTGTGGCTGCTCCTGGATCCCTGTCCAAGTGTCCAAGGCCAGGTTGGACAGGGCTTGGAGCAGCCTGGGACAGTGGGAGTTGTCCCTGCCCAGGGCAGGGGATTGGGATGGTCCCTGAGGTGCTTTCCAACCCCAAACAGTCTGGAATTATTTTTGTTTTATTCCAGAAAGTTTCTTGCATGCAACACAGAAGCAGTTCCTGAAACAGAAGTCAAAACCTGGAATGCCTGGTTAGGAGGGGGATGGACAGAACTGAAAGTAGAACCTGAAATTATTTCTTCTTTCAAACAAGACAGAGAAAAAAAAAAACCTAAAGAAAAAGCCCTTCCCCAGCCCTTCCAGAGTTGATCCCCTCATGATTCTAAAAATTTGGCTAAAAAAATTAAAAATGCCTTTTAAACATTCTAAATCCAAAGAGGTTGAAGTGTAAGAGGAAGAGAGGGGAAGTACTGAACATTTTCTGAGTGATAAAGTGGATCTTCCTGTAAAACATCTTTACTAATGAATCAGCAAACTGAACCACAGCAGCTTGTAACAAAAAGCTTTTGGATGGAGTTTGCTGCTGGGAATGAGCTCATCCTGGTGCCCAGCTGGGCCCTGTGCAGGGCTGGAGCTGTTTGCTGATCCCAGCTGGGCTCTGGGCTCGTGCTGGGGGAGCTGGGGGCTTGGCCCATCCCAGCTTCCCACCTCCAGCTTCCAGGTGAGCTCAGCAAGAATTTGGAGTGTGGATTTGCTGTCCTTCTTTTTCTGGCAATTGCATTGATTTTAGGTCCATCAGGAGAGCTGGAGAGGGACTCTTTCCAGAGGGCATGGAGTGCCAGGATGAGGGGAATGGCCTTAAACTGAAGGAGGATGGATTTGAATTGTTTATTAGGGAGAAATCCTTGGCTGTGAGCATGGGGAGGCCCTGGCACAGGGTGCCCAGAGCACCTGTGGCCGCCCCTGGATCCCTGGAAGTGTCCCAGGCAAGGTTGGACAGGGCTTGGAGCAGCCTGTGACAGTGGAAGGTGTCCCTGCCCATGGCAGGGAGAGATGGAATGGGATGATCCTTAAGGACTCTCCAACCCAGACCATTCTGGGATTCTCTATCCTATCCTGGACTCTCCTATTCCAGCCTTGAAAGCTGGAATAGGAGGAGCCTTGACAAGTTCCCTCTGTGGCACCTCCACTGTCCTCCAAGGGGCAGCAGAGACCTGCAAGTCCCATCTGTGCTGTTGCTGCTTCCCGGGAGCGCAGTTCCTCGGTAGAAGGTTTTCCTTGGTCACTTTCTGTTCCCTTTTTAAGCCATGGTGAGGGCTCATGTCGAAGTGCTGTGATCCCACAACCCCGACAACATCGTGGAGATCCCTGCAAGTCCTGCTTGGGGCTCCAGGCAAGGACACCATCCTCAAAAGTCTTGAGGAGCATGTCCTAAACAAGCCTCACCTGGACAGGATCGTGGATGGAGGATGTTAAACTACGGGCACCACCACCCTGAGGGTTCCACTGGAAGTGCTGCATGGAGGAGGAGGTGAAACTGCTCCACGCTTCCACAGGAGGCAATTCCAGCATCCCACTGTCCCACCCAGCCCCCTGGTGGTCTTTCCACTGCAAGGTACCTGCTGAGTTGAGTCCCCCCACGGCGTAAATCAGCCCGGCGATGGACGTGCAGCACCGCGGCCGCGTCTTGAAGGCCGGCAGGTGCGGCCGGCGCTCGGGCATCAGGTGATAATCCTTGGCTTCGTCAACCAAGTCCCTGAAATCCAAATTCAGGGAATCATTAACGAGATCTGGGATTGCCCAGCCTGCTGACTCTGTGGCCAACTGTCTTGGATTATGGAACCAAAAATGTGTGTTCTGTTTCATCTGTTGAAAGCAGCTGGGGAGATGTTTATCTCTTGTAACTCTGGGGGAAGAGGGGCAGTGTCTTCTGATAAGGGGCCAGCTGTTCAAACCAGGTGGGGTAGTGTTTCTTATCTCTTTCACCACCCTCAAGGGGGGATATCTTCTGCTAATGGACCATGAAGGGTTATCTCCTGCTAATGGACCTTTAAGGGTTATCTTCTGCTGATGGGTCATTAAGGGTTATCTCCTGCTAATGCGCCATTGAGGCTCACCAATGACAGGACACATTCCATCATCCCAGTGTGAGATGTTCCACGCAGTGGGAGGAGCCAACCATTCCCACCTGGATAAAAACTGAGACGTGGGAACACCAGGGATCTGGTTCCATGGATTCCTGGAGGAAGAGCGGACCCTTCCCACCATCCCTGGACCCTTCCCACCATCCCTGGACCCTTCTCACCATCACTGGACCCTTCTCACCATCCCTGGACCCTTCTCACCATCACTGGACCCTTCTCACCATCCCTGGACCCTTCTCACCATCACTGGACCCTTCTCACCATCCCTGGACCCTTCTCACCATCACTGGACCCTTCTCACCATCCCTGGACCCTTCCCACCATCACTGGACCCTTTTCTCTCAGGATCATCTCTGCTCCAGCAGAACCACCTCTGCCACTCCCAGGAGGATTTATTTGGACTGCTCCCTGACCACTGGACCCCTGACCAACAGGGTGTCAGGTTATAGCTCTGACTCTGTCAGGGTTTCTAGGATTGTTGTTTGCTTGTTTGTTCTACTACTCCATTTGTATTGCTAATATTCCCAGTAAAGAACTGTTATTCCTGTTCCCAAATCTTTGCCTGAACGCCCTTAATTGCAAAATTATAATTTGGAGGGGGTGAGGGGTTTACATTCTCCATTCCAAGGGAAACTCCAGCTTTCCCTGGCAGATACCTGTCTTTCCAAACCAAGACACCAAGCCTCACCTGCACTTGTGGCAGCACCGGACCAGGTCGTCCTGCTGCACGCGATCCGTGAGGAATTGGGGCCGGCACAGGGGGAGCCGGATTTTGGACAGGAGCTCGGGCAGGAAGGATTCCCTCTGGTCTCGGTCGTAGCGGATCCAGGCCAAGGCAGCTTCAAACACCTGCCAGGGGACAGAGGTGGGAAGTTGGGAGTTTGGGGGTTGTGCAAGTGGATGGCAGTGAAATGATGGGAAATCTTGGAATGGTTTGGGTTGGAAGGTGTGGGAAACTCCCTTTCAGGAGACCCCAACTGTGAGGGGAGGGTGATCTTTTTCCTCCAAAAGTCCAGTACCAGGGTTATGAAGATAAATGAGACTCCCAGCTTTGGTCTTTAGAGCTGTTCTTTCTTATCTCAAGTTCAGCACGCCACCCAAACCTGGCTTAGCACACCAGAAACACGGTGAAAAAGAACCCCTGGACAGCAGATCCCAAGGGTCTCAAAGGTTTCTCACCCAATTAACTCCTAAAACGTGCTGTGTTTACAATTCTGTACCAATAACCACTGCCTATTCTAAACACACAACCTCTGTGTCAAACCCATCCTACCAATGTCTGTGCCACCGTCACAGCAGAAAATGGAGCAGGAGAAGGAGAAGAAGGAGAAGGAGAAGGAGAAGGAGAAGGAGAAGGAGAAGGAGAAGGAGAAGGAGAAGGAGAAGGAGAAGGAGAAGAAGGAGAAGGAGAAGGAGAGACACCGCCCAAAATTGTCCATCTTGCTCTCATCTGTCTCCACACTAAAAACCCCAAAACTACAAATTTTCACCCTGTGACAAAGTAAACTGCTGTTTCTTTCCCACCTTTGTTGCTTTCAGCTCATCTCTGAGTGTTGGAAGTTTTCTCCATGGACTGAGGCCACAGGCAGCGCTTTCCTGGGGTCCCAGGTGGGGTCTCAGACCCCCCAGAGCAGCTCCAGGGATTTTCCACGTGCCCTCAACTCCAACAGGAAGGAACCTCAAGGATCATCCAGTGCCACCCCTGCCATGGGCAGGGACACCTTCTACTCTCCCAGGTTGTTCCAAGCCCTGTCCAGCCTGGCCATGGACACTTCCAGGGATCCTGGGGGCAGCCACAGCTGCTCTGTGCCAGGAATCTCTCCCCACCCTCACAGCCAGGAATCCCTTCCCAAAATCCCACCCAGCCCTGCCTTCTGGCAGTGGAAGCCATTCCCTGTGTCCTGTCCCTCCATCCCTTGTCCCCAGCCCCTCTCCAGCTCTCCTGGAGACCCTTCAGGCCTTGCCAGGGGCTCTGAGCTCTTTCTGGAGCCTTCTCCTCTCCAGGGGAACATTCCCAGCTCTCCCAGACTGGCTCCATGCAGGTTTCTTTCTCTGCCTCTACAATCCCGATCTCCTGTCCCGTGGGATGGGACATTCAGCACCAAAGTTTGCTGGGAGCTGAGGGAGCTGCAAGGAGGATTTTTGCAGAGGAGGTGGCACAGAACATGAAACTCTGTTTTATTTAGTGACAGAAATACCCAAACTGGGAGAGAAGACTGGGAGAGAAGACTAGGTGCTGCTACATGAGAAACCAGAAGTCAGGTTTTGTGCCAGGGATCTGTCTTCTCCCTGGATAACTCCACTGGAGACCCCTGGAGCTGAACTGGTCCCTTCAGGCTCCATCCCAGACCTCTCTGAAGCCCCACTGGATTGCTCCAGCTACAAAAGGATCCTGGTGCCCTGGTCCCAGTTTAATTTGGGACACACATTCCTGGGTTCACAGGCCTCCCCATTAAAGTTATCGCAGCCTTTACGACTGACCAGGACAAAACCATCAACTCCTTCTTGCACAGAGGCACCTGGAGTCCTTCCCAACACAATTCCCAAACCTTCCAGTGCAAAAATGCTTCTCCAACAACACCACAAGGATTAAAAACCCCAAACCAACTTTCTTCCACCCTACAGGGTGCTACTGGAATTTCTGAAGAGTGGGGCTGGCAGGTGCCAGGGCGTGGGGAAATGTCCCCAGGATGGACTCTTTGGATCCTACCTGCTCTGGGAAAAACAGAGGGAGGAATTCTTGGTATGATAGAGGAATGTGGCTGGAATGTGAGGCAGGTTCCCCTCCCTCTCTAAGCCTGATTAAAGAACATTTTTACCCTACAAGGAGAAGCTGGAGGTCTTCCCTGCCTTTGTCACCTCCTCAGGAACAGCAGGACACATTTCCAGGCTCAAGGACAGGCTCTGTTTTCTGCTCACTGTCAACCCACACCGATGGATTCTCAGGGCTGTGCAAACACCCTGAAACTCTTCTCACTCCCAAAAACTCCTTGACAGGAGGGTGCAGCCAGGTGGGATTCCAGCTCTTCTCCAGGAAAACAAGGGACAGGAGGAAAGGACACAGCCTCATGTTGTCCCAGCAGAGGTTTAGGTGGGAATTTAGAAGAATTCCTTCATGGGAAGGGCTGTCCAGCCCAGGGCAGTGGTGGAATCCCCATCCCTGCAGGGATTTAAAAACCCTGTGCATGTGGCACTTTGGGGACATTGGTCAGTGGTGGCCTTGGCAATGCTGGGGGATGGTTGGACTGGATGGTCTCTGAGGGGTTTTCTGTGATCCCAAAAAAGCCCTGCTTTCTGTTTCTTCAGGAACAAGTCTGGAGTAGGCACAGGAAAGCATCACAGCTCTGTCCAGCACCTCGGAGTGTCCCCACTCAGCCCAGGAACAGGATAATTCCCATTCCCATTCCCATTCCCATTCCCATTCCCATTCCCATTCCCATTCCCATTCCACTCCCAAGCAGCAAATAACCCCTCAAAAGCCAAACTTTCCTGCCCCAGGAACCCACCTGCTCCTCGGACTTGACATTGAGCTCATCCCTGGAGACAAGCTCCAGGACATCCTCGAAGGGCAGGGCCAGGAACTCCTCGGACATGGAGACCTCCACGAAGTGCTGGTGGATGAAGCTGTTGGCAGCGTCGTAGAGCACCGTGCACATCA
The DNA here is from genome assembly GCA_027886175.1 of Phylloscopus collybita. Taxonomy (NCBI): domain Eukaryota; kingdom Metazoa; phylum Chordata; class Aves; order Passeriformes; family Phylloscopidae; genus Phylloscopus; species Phylloscopus collybita. The sequence continues at coordinate 692,203 of JAJNNQ010000076.1, forward strand.
TGGTCTCGGCAAACTGCCGGACACCCAGGCAGTTCTTGGGGTGAAGCCTGGAGAAGGACAGGAGGAGGAGAGCACCAGGAAGGTCAGGTTAATGGAAAAGAAAAAGCTGCCCCTGGATCCCTGGAAGTGTCCAAGGTCAGGTTGTGTTGTTTAAGTTTTTGCTGGGGTTTTTTGGGTTTTTTAAGAAGTTTCTTTAAAGTTTTATTTTAGCCTGCTGTGTTTACCTTTTGCAATGGAGTCAGACATGATTTTACATCAACAACTTTCTTGTTATTGTAACTGTGATATCATGTTTACATTCTTCTCATAAGGAGGAGACTGTTGATGGACTGTTGGGTTGCCCAGTGTAGTTGAAGAGGAAGATTTTCTTCCTCCAATCCATGGCCACTGCTGGAATTCTATAAATGTTGAAGTTTGTAAATAAACTGCCTCTTTTTCTGCCCTGGACATCTCAGCATGTGTGGATGTCATTTCTTTGTGTTGTGTGCAACAAGGTTGGATGGGGTTTGGAGCAGCCTGGGACAGTGGGAGGTGCTCCTGTCCATGGTAGGGGTGGAATGGGATGGGATTTAAGGTTCCTTCCAACCCAAACCATTCCAGGATTTTGGGAAGCACAGAAGCCTGGCAGAACACAGGGTGGAGTGAAAGATGTGTCCTCTGCAGTGATGGATGATTCCAGCTCACTCTGGAGCTGATCTGCACAGGCAGCTCCAGGTGATTCCAAGACAGAGCCAGAGGATGGAAAACACAAATGTCCCCTTTTCCCTGCCAAAGAGGCATTGGATAGACCCAGGTGGCTCTGGGAGTACCCACAGCTTCTCTGGGCAGCCTGTGCCCGGGCCTGCCCACCCTCCCAGCCAGGAATTCCCAATTCCCAATCTCCCACCCATCCCTGCCCTCTGGCAGTGGAAGCCATTCACTGTTTCCTGTCCCTCCATCCCTTGTCCCCAGCCCCTCTCCAGCTCTCCTGGAGTCCCTTCAGGCTGTGAGGGAACATCAGGAGCAGCCCTGACCTGCAGCTGTTAAAGAGACAGGGAAAGAAAAGAACTTTCCAAAGCCACGAGCCAGAGCATTGGGCACATCAAGATCCACCCTCTGGGACAAAGGGATGTTTGGAAGCTTTTTGGTTTGGAGATGGGACAGACAAAAAGGAGCAGGAGTGGGAAAAAGGGGAATAAATTCATTGCAGTGGCGTGGGAGCATCAGGATCCACCTGGGGGGTTCCTGTGGGTTGGACTTGGAATGTTTCTCAAAGCTTTTGTCAGAGAATCCTGGAATGGTCTGGGGTGGGAGAGACCTTAGGGATCATCCAGTGCCACCATGGTCAGGGACACCTCCCACTGTCCCAGGGTGATCCAGCCTGGCCTTGGGCGCTGCCAGGGATCCAGGAGCAGCCACAAATCTCTGGGAATTCCATGCCAGGGCCTCCCAGTCAAGAATTCCTTCCCAATCTCCCACCCATCCCTGCCCTCTGGCAGTGGGAGCCATTCCCTGTGTCCTGTCCCTCCATCCCTTGTCCCTCTCCAGCTCTCCTGGAGCTTCTTCAGGCCCTGCCAGGGGCTCTGAGCTCTCCCTGGAGCCTTCTCCTCTCCAGGGGAACATTCCCAGCTCTCCCAGCCTGGCTCCAGCCCTGCAGCAGCTCTGGGGCCTCCTCTGGATCTCTCCAGCAGCTCCAGGTCCTGCTGCTGTTGGGTGGGGAACTGTCACATGAGGGTGACTCCGAGGGCTCCCACAGGGCTTGGTTACAACACAGCTGCCTAAAAATATCCCAATTCTCAACTGCACTGAGGAAGGAGAGCTCAGTGTCCTTGTCCCAGCTCTCCAGGGTGGCCAGAACCCACTCAGTTTTGGTTATTCACCCAACTGGCAGCCGTGCACTCAAAGCCAGGATTTTGATTAGGACACCTGGCTGCTGCTGGTGGATTTGGGAGAATTTTGGTGGCCAATCCCTGTATTTGGTGGGTGTGTTCAACATCACACCACGGAATGCCCTGAGCAGCTGCAGAGAAGCCAGGCTGGGGAAACTGAACACGTCAGCCTCCCTGGCACGGCTGGGAATCCCTGTGGAATGTGGACAAAGAGGATCCCAGCTTTCCATTTCTAGCCCATGCTGCTGGGACAGCCTCACAGCCAGACACCAGGGAGGAAATTGAAAAACCTGGGACCAATTTAGGGCTCTGCCAGAGTTTCCTGTCCAGCTCCTGGGCTGTGTTCCTCCCCTTTAGCACACACGGCAGCAGGAAGGGCAATTCCTGCCAGGATGGCTTCTCAAAAAGGGAAATGACTCCTCAGTTTTGCTCTGGGTGTTAATGCCTGTGGCTGGCCAAGGTTTTTTAATGTGTGCCCATAAAGGAGCAGGAGTGGAAAAAAGGGGGAATAAATTCATTGCAGTGACGTGGGAGCATCAGGATCCACCTGGGGGGTTCCCCTGGGTTGGACTTGGAATGTTTCTCAAAGCTTTTGTCAGAGAATCCTGGAATGGTCTGGGGTGGGAGGGATCTTAGGGATCATCCAGTGCCACCATGGGCAGGGACACCTCCCACTGTCCCAGGGTGATCCAGCCTGGCCTTGGGCGCTGCCAGGGATCCTGGGGCAGCCACAAATCTCTGGGAATTCCATGCCAGGGCCTCCCAGTGAAGAATTCCTTCCCAATCTCCCATGCAGCCCTGCCCTCTGGCACTGGGAGCCATTCCCTGTGTCCTGTCCCTCCATCCCTTGTCCCCAATCCCTCTCCAGCTCTCCTGGAGTCCCTTCAGGCCCTGCCAGGGGCTCTGAGCTCTCCCTGGAGCCTTCTCCTCTCCAGGGGAACATTCCCAGCTCTCCCAGCCTGGAGAAATTATTCTGAAGGGAATGAGAATGGTAGGAGAAGGGGGAATGGCTTGGATGGGATATTGGGAAAAAATTCCTGCCTGGGAGAGCGGTGAGGCCCTGGGCTGGAATTCCCAGATTTGCTGTGGCTGCCCCTGGATCCCTGGCAGTGCCCAAGGCCGGGCTGGATGGGGCTTGGAGCAGCCTGGGACAGTGGGAGATGTCCCTGCCCATGGCAGGGGTGGATTGAGATGGGCTTTAAGGTCCCTCCCAACCCATTTTGTGTTCCATAACTCTACAGATGTCAAGTTTTGGGATGCACACTCCTCAAAGGACACATCCTGCTCCTCACAAGCTGGACACAGGTGATTGAACCTCACTGCTGCTGGAATCCCCCAGAAACCCCCTGGAATTTCCTCAGCCTCACTCACCTCTCCCTGAGGAAGGTGCAACAAGCATCCTTGATGTTCTGCAGCTGCAGGAAACTCGCCCCCATCAGCAGGGACTGCACATTCTGCTGGTCTATGGCCAGGTGCCCGTTGTAGGCAAAATTGATCAGAGCCTCCAGAGCACTAAAAACAGAGAGAAAAAGGGCAGAAAAATCCACGGAATTCCGGCTGTGGAGGTCACTCAGGCAGAGAAAAGGCTTTGAGGCAGAGCAGGGCTGATCCCTGGGGATTTTTACCTGGGATCCATGCCCTGCATGACGATCTCATCCTGCTTGCACTCCATCATGTCGTTGGTGAACATGGCGTGGAAGTAGGGGATGGAAGCTGCCAGCACGATCCGGTGAGCGCTGAATTTGTGGTCCCCGACCTAGGGATGGAGAAAGGATCAGCACCAGCCTCTGCTCCGGTGATTCCCTGCAGCATCCAAGCATTCCAGGCGGGTCTTTGCTCTGATTACTTCCCCCAGAGTTCTGGTGTTTTTTGTTTTTTTTTTTTCCTCATTTGCACCTTTTTTCCCCTCATTTCCACATCAATCTGACTCATCCCAGCCTCTGCAGGGATGTTTTTATCCTCACTTAAGCAAGAATTTCCCATCGGAGCTTTGTTTTATGGGACAAAGCAGCTGGCAGGGCAGGGCCCTTCCCTCCAAGGTTATCTAAGGTGTCCCTCTCTGCAAAATCTTCACCCCGTGTCCTCTCCAGAGGTAACAGGAATGCTGTTTGGATTCAGGAATTCTGTGATTCTCCCTTCTCCCTCAGACCCGGTAAACACAGATTCGCTAGGAATTTAGAAAGCAAAATTCCTGCCAGATTGGAAAAAAAAAAAAGAAAAAAAAGGAGGCACTTTTGGAGAGCTTTGTTTCTGTCCTGGGCAGCTCAGGTGTGCCTGCATCCCTGTCCAATGCTGTCCTCTGTGCCTGGATTCTGCTGCACAAATCCTGTTCTCCTGGATTTTGCAGCATTCCCAACTCCCAGAGCAAAATCAGGAAGTGAAGTGGTCGGGATTATGACAGCTCATGGAAAAAAACCCAAAACCCTTCAATTTATATCTGTGTGTGAGTTTAGGGGATGAAGGGATTTCATATTCCAAACAGAGAGCACGAACTCCAGCTCAAACTCCAGAGCTTCAAAAATTCAAAAATACAGCAAATTTCATATTCCCAACAGAGAGCACAAACTCCAGAGCTTCAAGAAGACAAAAAAAAAAAAAAACCAGCAAATTTCATATTCCCAACAGAGAGCACAAACTCCAGAGCTTCAAGAAGACAAAAAAAAAAAAAAAAATATACAGCAAATTTCATATTCCAAACAGAGAGCACAAACTCCAGCTCAGCCAGAGCTTCAAAAATTCAAAAATACAGCAAATTTCATATTCCAAACAGAGAGCACAAACTCCAGCTCGGCCAGAGCTTCAAAAATTCAAAAATACAGCAAGGCCTCCTCTTATCTCTAAAACTCTGTGAGGAATTCACCCCGAGTTCATTTTGGTTTGTTTGGATGAGTGCTCCCAAAAGCAAGAAAAGCAACATTTTTACTTGACTTTCATTTTCCCCCCCGAGCCCGAGTTGCCAAAAATCACAACTGCCCAAATCTCATTTCAGCTTTTTCATCGATGAAGAGCGGCGCTAAAATGGAACGGGCGCCTCTTAAAGTGAAACACCTGCTCCAAATGCACACAGCCACCTCCTATTTATAAGCAAAATTATCTTTATAACTGAAGGTAACAGGGATTTCCACAGCAAGGTTATAGTTACTCAAACCCCAAGCCTCCCCAAGGAGGAGAAAAAGGCCTTTATTTCAGTAAATAACTGAATTATGGAGCTTACAGGTGGCAGCTCTGGGCCCCTCATGACAGGAGTGACATTGAGGAGGTGGAAGGTGTCCAGGGAAGGGAATGGAGCTGAGAAAGGGCTGGAAAACTCCTGAGGGAGCTGGGGAAGGGGCTCAACCTGGAGAAAAGGAGGTTCAGGGGGGATCTTGTGGCTCTGCACAGCTCTCTAAGAGGAGGGGACAGCCAGGGGGGGTCAGGGTCTGCTCCCAGGGAACAGGGACAGGAGGAGAGGGAACAGCTCCAGGTTGGGCCAGGGGAGGCTGAAGGTGGATTTAAATAACAATTTCCTCCTGGAGAGGGTGGAAAGGCATTGGAAGGGACAGCCCAGGGCAGTGGTGGCTCCCCATCCCCATCCCCAGCAGGATGTGGCACTTGGGGACACGGTCAGTGGTGGCCTTGGCAGTGCTGGGTGATGTTTGGACTCATTGATCCAAGAGGGCTTTTCCAACCTGAACCATCCCACGATTCCATGGCCTGAACCCAAGGATGGAAGGGTTCCAGCAGCTCCAGGGATGCACCTCTGTGACCCCACCCTGCCAGGAGCTGCCAGCAAACAGCCTCATCTCCTCCTGGGAGGAGCAAACAGCCCCAGCCACCCTGCAAGATTCCTCTGGGATAATGACAGCTGGGATGAAATCACCACTGGGAGGAAAATCCCTTGGGTCTGGGCAGTGCTGCCCTTCCAGATGCTCCCACACTGGGAATGGTCCCTGTGAGCAGTGAGATCCACGGAGCTGCATCAGCAAAGAGCTCAGGAAATATTCCCTGGACAGAAGAAAAGGATTCCCTGGTGCTGAACAGGAGAAAAGGATTCCCTGGGGCTGGAAGGGAGAAAAGGATTCCCTGGTGCTGGATGAGAGAAAAGGATTCCCTGGTGCTGCACAGGAGAAAAGTTGGGATTCCTTCTGTTTGGAACTTCTCCTGGAATGGTGGAGAGCCCTTGGGGCGATGGAGAAATTGGGATCTCTGCTCTAAACCCACCATTCTGTTCATTCCATCAGTGCTTCATGGCAAATCCCTGAGGAACAACTGCAGTTCTTGCTGCAGGCAAAGGTTTGTTTTTTCCTGTGGAATATGGAAAATCCTTCCAAGAGTGAGTCCATTCAGCTCACCCTCAGATCTTCTTTCCCAAAGTGCTCCCTTACCCTCCAGAGCCACAGGCTCTCCCTTTCCATGACCAAATTAATGCACTTTCCTGATGGAGTCACTCTGGAGCCATCTCAGGAGAAAGTGGGAAAGAGCTCATCCTCTTCCTGATTCCAGGATGCTCTGGTTCACAATTTATAATTTTAGCTCCTTTGCTTTGAAGCCAAAAGATTCTGTTTTGCAGAGAAAGGAACTTTGCAAGAGTCCCTCCCGACCCCAGGAATCCCCAAAATTCCCTTCTGACGTGGGCAACAAAGGGATCTGCCCTGGGACACCCCCACAGCCCCAAATGTGAACAAATCACCACAAGGAGCCTTTCTCCCAAGGAAAATGGTGTAGGTGGGAGAAAAGCATTCCTTGTGTTCCTGACGTCACTGCAGAGCTGAGTTGCTGAGTTTTGTGCTGCCAAGGTCTCAGAAAACCCCAAATCCATCTTTGCTGAGGCCAGAGCTGGTGTCCAACCCCTCACAGCCCTATTTTGGTGGGAACAGGTAATGGGGATGCACCTGGAATCGGTTCAATCCCAACCACTGATCCAGGCTGGGTGGACAATGAGGAAGGAAGGATTTGGGGCGGTTGGTGGATGAGGAGCTCCAGATTCCCTGGGCAGAACCTGCCCTGGGCTGATCCCACAGGAAAGAGGGAATTTGGGAAAGAGGGAATCACTGCCAGAGGGTTGGATGGGATTTTTGGGAAGGAATTCTTGGCTGGGAGGGTGGGGAGGCCCTGGGCTGGAATTCCCAGATTTGCTGTGGCTGCCCCTGGATCCCTGGCAGTGCCCAAGGCCAGGTTGGACATTGGGGTTTGGGAGCAGCCTGGGATGGTGGGAGGTGTCCTTATCCATGGCAGGGGTGGGAATGGGGTGATCCTGAAGGTCCCTCCAGCCCAAACCATTCCAGGATTCCATGAGAATGCTGATCAATCCCTTTGAAGCAGAGGACACAGCCCCTCTGGATGTACAACAAAGCCACATTCCCAGAGAATTCCCTGCCAGCTCAGAGGAGCCCAACTGCTTTTTGGAATTGCAGTCCCTCCATCTCCCACATGGACAGGGAGCATCCTGAGGGGACCAACTCCAGCCCTGCCCTCCTCAAGGCTCCTGAAGGGGCAGCAAAAAGACATTTTGTGTTTTCCTAGAACTAAAAATCCTCATATTTCCTGTCAGGGAAGAGCTGATGGCAACTGAGAGCTCGGGGGAGTCACAACCAGGCAGAATCCCAAATAATTCCTGCCTGTTGGGTGACAAGGTTGGAATCACATCCTCACTCTGCAGCTCTCCTGTGCACAATGGATCATCTGCTTTTCCAGTCTCTCCCATAAAACAGAGATTCCCTTTCTTTCCAGGGCTGTTTTCCTGGAGGATCTCACAACATCTGCAGCACAGCCAGGCACGGAATTTTCAAGGATCCTGCTGGAATCAGGCAGGCAGCCTGAGCTGTCTGGAATTCCACTTATCCAGAGGCTCCTCCAGCTCTGCATCAGCTCTTGGGGGTGCAATTGCTCCTGTTTGGGGGGGGGTTTGGAGTCAACAGTCTGCTCTGGAAAAATCAGGATCAGGATGGGAGAGAAGCCAGCAGGGCTATGCCATTGGGATTGTACACGAAGCAAATATTGCACCCCTCTGCACAGCTGGGAATTATTTCAGTTTGCCACACCTGGCTTGTATTTTAGGAGGCTTTTCTAATTAAGTCTTGGAGTCAGTCATGGAAAAATGGCATTGGAGGGGCTCAGATCCACAGGAGGAGCTGCAGCAGCAAGAGGAGCTCACATCAACCCCACTCTCCAAGGATTTGGGAAGGCACAAACCTTCCCTCTTGCCACAGCTTGGCCAGGATTTCTGGAGGTGCCAACCTGGCACTTGGATCGTTCTCCTCCAGCTCCAGCAGGAGCCAGGAAGGGATTTATTCCCTCTTAATTTGTACTGAAAGCATAGGATGGATCAGTTTTTCCTGGTTGCTGGAGTTGGTGCCTTCCAGCAGCCTCTGATGCGTCCCCGGGGAGCGCTCGGAGCTCGGCCTGGAGCACAGGGCAGCACATCCCAGAAAACAAAGCTGCCCGAGCTGCTTTCATCCTGCAAGGATGAAACAATCCCAGAAACAATGCTCAGGAAGAACACCAGCACCGAGGAGCTTCTTGTGTGCCCTTCATAATCAGATCAGGATCTGCAGCTCGGGGAAAGAACGGCCCCGAAGTCGCCCGCGAGCCGGAATCCTTGGGGCTTTTGAGGTGTTTGGTTGGGAGCTGCAAAGGGAAGAAGACTGGAAACCCACTAAAAATAAAGGGGGTTCTGAGAGAGGAATTCTACCCCTTGGCTTGTCCATAGCTGGAGTTCAAAGCCTCAAACCTCACTAAAATAAAATCTAAAAAAAAAAAAAAAGGCGCAGAAGCCTCGTTTCTGCTCTCTCCCTGATTATTCCAGGCCTGGTGTTTCCCTGCCCTCGTTGGAATCTCCATCATCTTCCCCATCACCACCAGCGCTGCCTGAGGAGGAAAGCACAGCTTCACCTTCCAGAACACAACTGGGACAGGGATCAATGGGGGAAAAGGGTTTGGTTGGTTCTTTTTATGATCACACCAATGCCCAGCCCGATGATCGTCAGAGAAGAAAGAAGAAATTTGGCTTTGCTAAGCAAAATTCCTGCTTTTTTGCTTTTTTTTTTTTTTTTTTTCTCCCAAAAGGAAAAGGACTAACCACAGAATGAGGTGTGTCTCCTCCCTCCCTCCCTCCCTTCCTCCCTCCAGTCCATCCATGTGTGCTCCCAGCAAATGAATATTTAATTAAACATTTCGGAGAGGCTCCAAAGGGAGCTGTGAGGGAACATCAGGAGCAGCCCTGACCTGCAGCTGTTAAAGAGACAGGGAAAGAAAAGAACTTTCCAAAGCCATGAGCCAGAGCATTGGGCACATCAAGATGCAACTTCTGGGACAAAAGGGTGTTTGGAAGCTTTTTGGTTTGGAGATGGGACAGACAAAAAGGAGCAGGAGTGGGAAAAAGGGGAATAAATTCATTGCAGTGACGTGGGAGCATCAGGATCCACCTGGGGGGGTCGCCTGGGTTGGACTTGGAATGTTTCTCAAAGCTTTTATCAGAGAATCCTGGAATGATTCTCAAAATCAGGAAGTGAAGTGGTTGGGACTATGACAGCTCATGGGAAAAAAAAACCCAAAAAACCTTTCACATTTATATCTGTGTGTGACTTTAGGGGGTGAAGGGGCTGTATCAATCCCTTCCCCTAACCCCAAAAACCACATGGAAAACATCCCAGAGGCTCCAAGGCTTGAGAAATCTGTCAAATCCCTGCCAGCCTCCTCCTGTGCACACGGTGGGATGGAGAATCTCTGGGAAAAGGAGTCAGGACTGCAGGACCAGAGTCCACAGTTGAGGGGGGAAGGGAGTTTAAGGATCATCCAGTGCCACCCCTGCCATGGCAGGGACACCTCCCACTGTCCCAGGGTGATCCAGCCTGGCCTTGGGCACTGCCAGGGATCCAGAAGCAGCCACAGCAAATCTGGGAATTCCAGCCCAGCCCCTCCCCACCCTCCCAGCCAGGAATTCTTTCCCAAAATCCCATCTAAACATTCTCTCTTTCACTTTGCAGCCATTCCCTGTGTCCTGTCCCTCCATCCCTTGTCCCCAGTCCCTCTCCAGCTCTCCTGGAGCTCCTTCAGGCCCTGCCAGGGGCTCTGAGCTCTCCCTGGAGCCTTCTCCTCTCCAGGGGAACATTCCCAGCTCTCCCAGCCTGGCTCCAGCTCTGGGAGCAGCTCCGTGACCTTCACGCTCCTTCCTCCCTTCTGGGTAAGAATCATCCAAACTCCCTCCCTGCTGGAAACTCAGCCTGGATTTAGAGCAGGAAAACCTTCCCAAAAACCTTTGTGCTGGCTGAGTTTGGGGTGCCTGAGCGAGTCAAAGCCACCTCCAAGTTCAAGCTGCGAAAAAAAAATTCCTGCTGGAATTTTTTTTTTTTGGAATTTTCCTGGAGCAGCCAGGAATGCTGCTCCTGCTGCTGGGAATGGAGAGGGTTGCACTCATTCCATCCCCACGGGAATTCCACCGAGGCACTGGGAACAGGGATGTGCCGAGGCAGAAAGCAGCACAAGGTGGGATATTTTTTCACGGGATGACTCAAGACAAGGGAGAGGAATCAAAGGAATGAAATGCTTGGAATTCCGAGCCGTGGGTGTAGGAGGGGAAGCTGGAATGCTTGAAACAACACGGGCAGAGGACTGTCAACAGTATCTGGGATCTGTCTTGGGGATTTTGGGAAGGAATTCCTCCCTGTGAGGCAGGGGAGGCCCTAGAATGGATTTCCAGAGAAGCTGTGGCTGCCCCTGGATCCCTGGAAGTGGCCAAGGCCAGGCTGGATGGGGCTTGGAGCAGCCTGGGACAGTGGGAGGTGTCCCTGCCCATCCAAGGGGTGGCACTGGATGATCCTTAAGCTTCCTCCCATCCCAAACTGCTCTGTGATGGTTTTGATCTTCCCTAATACATTGTAAACCTCTGTAGGGATAAAGAGGATTTAAACAGCTCTTTGCTATGGAAAATCCACAGAAATGGATAATTATTCAGAGGAATTTTAGAAACAACGCTAAGGAAATTTATCCAAGACAGGACTGGGATCACAAACCTCCTGCGATTTATCTCCCAGAAACACGGGACTGCCGGGATCTGGTCACCTTCTCCTGCCCCACCAACACCCAGTTCAACCCTAAAACCACTACACTCTGCATCCCAAACCGGCTTTGTCACAGAACCACCCCCAGCCTGCAGCCCAGACCGTCACAACTATCACCCCGCCGAAGGAACAACCACTTCCACCGAGGATCCCAAGCCTCGGTCCCTCCTCCCGGCCCCGTCTCCATGGAATGCCGCCGCTCCCCATCCCACATCCCGCGGCAGGGCCCAGCCCCCCCCTCCCGGCTCCTTCCCCCGGCAGGTTTCAGGCTGAGTAGGCTTGGGAGCACCTTCCCCGTTTCATTTAATTAAACTGCATTAATTCATCCTGCAGTGACTCAGAGCTGCGTGGGGCTTCCCACCCCAGCAGCAAACTCCTCCGAGTCTGCAAATCCTGAGGGATTCCAGCGGCTCCCGCCTGGCACGGGACGCCCTCCCGGCCCTTCCCTGCAGAGCCGGGGGGACACAACCCTCAGCCACGCTTTGGGGGGGGGATTCCTTGGGTTTTGATGCTCAGAAGGGACGTTCCTATAAAGGGAATGGTTTTCCTAGGGAATGGTATCCAGAGGCTGCTCCATAAACCTGGATCCATAGCTCCCTGTGGATCTCCTCAGATCCAGGAGCCCCTGGAGCCTCTGACACCCCACGGAGGGGGTTTGGGTGGGGTGGCCTCAGCTCTGTCCCTCTCTGCTGCCAAAGCCGTGGGAAGGAGGGACCTCAGCTCCTGCTCCTCTCCCCTTTTTCCTTCCCCAAAGGGCTCTGAGGGAATTCCAGCTGCCTCCTTCCCTCTGGAAAAGAGACTGAGGGGACCCTCAGCCCCTCCATTAAGGGCTGGGGTCCCTCCTTCAGGGGTCTGGGGGTTCTTTAAGTGCCCCCTCCAGAAGCTGAGGTCCTTCAGCCTCCTCAAAGGCTGTGGGGGTCCCTCAGCCCCCCTTAGGTGTCCCCCAGCTCCCTCTTTAGGGGACTGGGGAAGTCCTCTCAGCATCGCCCCACCCCAAAACCGTGATCTCCTCAGGGCTCCAGCTCCCCCCTCAATGTCCCCTCAAGGACCGGGGTCCCCGCTCAGGAGCCGGGAGGAGTCGAGGTCTCTCAGCCGTCTGAGGGGTCGCCGTCCCTCATCCCCATGAGGGACTGGGGGGTTCCTCACTCTCCCTCAGGGCTCGAGGTCCAGCAGCTCCGCTCAGACCCCGCCGGGCTCCGGTGGTCTCTCGTCCCCCCCACCCCACGCCCCCGGGGGCCGGGCCGCACCTTGAGCGTCACATCGCAGAGCTTTCCCTGCCGCCGGATCTCGCCCATCACTCCATAGCCGCGGCTGGGCAGGTCTCCCACCGAGAAATGCACCAGATCCTCGGGATCCAGCTCCGGGTCCGCCGCCGCCGCCGCTTCCAGCATCGTCCCGGCCACTCCCGTCCCGCTGCCGTCCCGCTTCGCCCTCGCCGCGCGCTGGCCCCGCCCGGCCGCCGTACGCGGGGCCACTTCCGGGCTCTCCCGGAAAATGCCGTTGCCATAGAGAACCCGGAAGTGGACGCTGCCATGGCGACCCCGGACGCCACGCCGGGCTCTGCTGTCGAGGGCTCGCAGGTGGAAAAGGGACGGGAGGGGTGCCCGGAGGGTCGCTCTCCCCTCCTCAAGGGGTGATCGGAGGTCGTATCCTCCGCACAGGCGGTATCAGCTCCCCAGGCATCGCCCCCCCTTGCCCCGTGCGTCACTCCACACACACCTCGGGAGGGGCACTGGAGAGAAACACGGGGTGATTTAGTTGGGAGGGACCTTAAGGATCATCCAATTCCACCCTCTGCCACGGGCAGGGACATCTTCCACTATCCCAGGCTGCTCCAAGCCCTGTCCAGCCTGTGAGTTTTTCCCAAAATCCTGCCAAAATCTGCCCCCCCTGAGCTGTGGGAAGGGGAGCCTCGCGCTGCCGAGCCTTTGGAGATGTGCAAAAAAAACCCCGGGGGTGTTTTTCACGTGGGATTTTGGGCAGGAGGAAGAAGAACAGGAGCTGTTTTTCCCCTGGCAGGAGGAAGAAGATCAGGAGAGCTCAGAGGAGCTGGAAACGATTCCAAGTTCTGCATCCAAACCAGAGACTGAGCAAACGGTAACTGCAGCCACAATCCTGGGATGCTTTGTGTGGGAAGGGAGCTCAAAGTCCACCCCGTTCCATGGGCAGGGACACCTCCCACTGCCCCCAGGCTGCTCCAAGCCCTGTCCAGGGACACTTCCAGGCATCCAGGAGCAGCCAGAGCTGCTCTGGGCACCCTGTGCCAGGGCCTCCCCAGCCTCCCAGCCAAGGATTTCCCCCTAACAAACAATTCAAACCCACCCTCCTTCAGTGATGAGAATCCCAAGCAGAAATGGGCACAGCAATTCCAGGTGTTTGCCAGAGCAGTGGAATCACAGAATTCCAGAAGGGTTAGGGAAACCTCTGCAGATCCCACACAGAGGGGTTGTGTTGGAATTTCCACCTCCAGCCACTGGAGATGGGGGTTGGGGTTTTTTTTTTCCAGGCTCTTGAAGCTCTTCTGTTGCTTGGTTGCTCCCAAATCCCATCTCCTGGCAAGTCAGGTGATGAGAATCCCAAAATGGGCAGAGCAATTCCAAGAGCAGTGGAATCACAGAATTCCAGAAGGGTTTGGGTTGGAAGGGACTTCAAAGCCCATCCCATTCCACCCCATTCCATGGGCAGGGACACCTCCCACTGCCCCAAACCAAATCCAACCTGGCCTTGGACATTTCCAGGCATCCAGGAGCAGCCACAGCTGCTCTGGGCACCCTGTGCCACCCTCACAGCCAAGAATTCCTTCCTTAAATCCATCCTGAACCTCCTCCCTCTTTTAGTTTAAAACCATCCCTCCTTGTCCCACCACGACAGGAGCTGTCAGAGCTTTGTCCCCGTGGTTCCCAGAGGCTCCCTCAGCTGTTTGTGACTCCAGGAGCAGCCACAGCTTCTCTGGGAATTCCTTCCCATCTCCTCCTGTCAACAACCACTCCAATAATTGATTTTTCTCCTCACCTCTCCAAAACCCCCACAAAGGGCATTGTCAAAAGCGAGGAAAATGCCACTCATTTCCAAGTTCTTCTCTCTCTGATTCCTGGTGGAGTTTTTCTTCCCCCCACCCAAAAAAAAAAAAAAAAATTCCCTTCCTCCTTTCCCTGCTGGTTTTCTTGCTTTGAAGAAAAAAAATTCCCAACTGCTCCAGAATTAGGTTCTGGGGGGTTTTAGTTTTTTGTTTTGGATATCTGTGAAATTCCAGGACCAGGACAAGGAGAAGGAGCAGGAACAAGACCAGGAGAAGGAGAAGGAGAAGGAGAAGGAGAAGGAGAAGGAGAAGGAGAAGGATGAGGACCAGGAGAGCATCATTTCCTCACTGCTCCTTGAAATGGAGCCCGAGGGAGGCAGGCCCAGGTATCCCCCCCCAAATCTTCCCCTGCTTGGAATCCAACAAATCAGCTCAAACCTCCCCAATTTTTTTAGAGCAGCCACAGCAGGTAAAGGGTGAGAGGTCACAGAAATCCTCAGTGTACCAGAAATCCCAAAGGGTTTGTCCCAAATTGCAGGTTGTTGTCACACAATTATTGAGCACAGGCTGTCTGGGGGAAGGGTTTGAGGGAAAAAATTTAAAATTTAAAAAATTTAAAATTTAATAATTTAAAAATCTTCAGTGCATGTGGCTTCAGCAGCTGGATGATCCCTGAGCCCTCCTTGTTTTTTACTCAGCAGATCCTCCAGCCTGTGGATATTTCCTCCAGGAAATTGAAACTCAGCCATTCATTGGGAATTTAAATGATTTAAATGACAAAAGAGAATCCCTCTCCCATTCCTCCAGCAAATATTTGGCTTTTTAACACAAAAACTGCTGTTTAAACACTCCTGAGCCTGGTGTACAGGAGAAAATCAGGAGATCAGGATCAGTTTGACCATTCTCATCCTCAGTTTTCCAAGCAGGATGAGGCCAGAAGGAATTACAAAATAATTGAGCACACAATGTCTGGGGGAAGTTTTTGAGGGAAAACAAGGGATTTACACATTTCCAGGGATTTAAACATCTTCAGTGCACGTGGCTTCAGCAGCTGGATGATCCCTGAGCCCTCCTTGTTTTTTACTCAGCAGATCCTCCAGCCTGTGGATATTTCCTCCAGGAAATTGAAACTCAGCCATTCATTGGGAATTTAAATGATTTAAATGACAAAAGAAAATCCCTCTCCCATTCCTCCAGCAAATATTTGGCTTTTTAACACCAAAACTGCTGTTAAAACACTCCTGAGCCTGGTACAAGTGAGGAAATCAGGATCAGTTTGACCATTCTCATCCTCAGTTTTCCAAGCAGGACGAGGCCTGAAGGAATTTCCAGCAGCTCTTCCTTGCTTTGAACGGGGAATAAAAAACTGCAGCTGGATAATTGCCAACACTTCCTTTTGAATTTCCACTCCTCTGCCTCACCTTTTGCTGGCAAACACCATCAATTTCAGTTTAGGGAGGTGCCCAGATTCTTCTTTTGCTCTTTTTTTTTTTGCCTCTCTCCTCAGAACACCCAAGCGAGTCCTGGCGTTCGTGCGGGTCAAGCCGAGCGAGCATTTTGCCCACGACATGATCAAGCTGGGGTCAGACAACAAGGTAGAGAGGAAAAGAAAATTGGAAAATGGGGAAGCTTTGGGGTTTGGCTTGAGCTTTTCCAGTGGAAAGCCAGGTTTTTTTCCATCCCTTGAGGCCGTGGATAAGGTTTTTGGTTCGGGTGTTCCCGCTTGGCAGTGGTTTTGTCACGTTTCCTGTGGTGAAAATCACCAGGAAAACCCTCCAAAGGACCTGGGGCTGTCTGATCCATGAGGAATTCCCAGGGCTAACCACAATTTGGCACAGTCTATTTCCATCCCCTTGTTTTCAAATCCCTCCCTTCACCCTTCTCTTGCTTAATTAAGAATTTCCCTGAGGCACGAAATCGCTGAGAGCTGAACAGACCAGCTCAACCACATTTCCTTTTATTTATAGTATTTATCACCAGAAATTTGAGAGCATTGCCAGGTATTTTTAGGACATCTAGAACCACCCAAAGAACTGTTATTTGTGCTGCCTTTTCTACTTAATCCCAGTTCCTCAACTGCTGATAAACCCTCAGGGCTGCTGAGTTGATCTCCCTCTCTCTTTTTTGGGTTGCAGAGCATCGATATCTACGTCCAAAAGAGTCCCAGGGGAGGAGTTGTGAATAATTCTCAGACTGACTGGTCCTTCAAGGTGGATGGGCTCCTCCACAACGCTTCCCAGGAAATGGTTTATGAGGCTGTGGCAAAGGGCTTGGTGTCCAAAGCTCTGCAGGGCTACAACGGTGATTTATTGCAATTATTTATTCTTTTGATCATAAAAAAAAAACAACCCAGATTGGATTTGAGCAGAGATCTGTTGGAGGCTCCCTCCTGAGTTGATCTTTCTGCTTTTTGGGTTTGTTTTTTTTTTGTGTGTGTTTTTTTTTTAGGCACCATCATGTGCTATGGGCAAACTGGGGCTGGCAAAACTTACACCATGACGGGGGAAACCTCTGAGTACAAAAATCGAGGGATCATCCCCAGAGCAATCCAGCAGGTAAAAGAGGAGGGGGAAACACCAAGGAACACTCTTCCATCAGCTCTTGCTGATGGAAAAGTGTTTGAACACAGTGAAGATGTTTTATGTGGTGGTTTTTTTTTTTTTTCCTTCATTTTACCCTAGGGATGATGGTGAAAGAATTAAAGGGAATTTTATTGTCATTCTCAGAGGTTGTTCCTTGCTGCTCCCCAAATGTCACTGAGCCCTCAAAAGAGGTGCTTTCCAAACTGTCATTTTGTGAAATCAGGTTAAAACTGATGATAAAACCATTAAAAAACAACACCCCTAAGGCACAGAGACACTGCCAAGAGCTGCCCAGAGCAGCTGTGGCTGCCCCTGGAGCCCTGGCAGTGCCCAAGGCTGGGTTGGATTTGGTTTGGAGCAGCCTGGGACAGTGGGAGGTGTGGAATGGGATGGCAGGGCTGGAATGGGATGGGCTTTAAGGTCCCTCCCAACCCAAACCATTCCAGAATTCCATGATTCTATTGGATCATGAAATCCCAATCCAAGCTGGAGACCTCAGAGCTCAGGTTTAGCCCTTTAGATGCCCTTGGAGCTGTTCAGAGCTCTCTCTCTATCAACATCCATCTCTATATTACAGAAATTGATGTCTTGTATGCACCTCAATGTATTTATTTATGGTTTATATCTATTTTTATTTTATACCTGTTGATGCCTCAATGTATTTATTTATGTTTTATATCTGTTTTTATTTTATACATTTTGATGCCTCTTGTATACACCTCAATGTATTTATTTATGTTTTTTATCTATTTATATTTCATACCTATTGATACCTCTTGTATGCACCTCAATTTATTTATGTTTTGTATCTATTTATATTTTATACCTGTTGATACCTCAATGTATTTATTTATGTTTTATATCTATTTATATTCTATACCTGTTGACACCTCTTGTGTACATCTCAATGTATTTATTTGTGTTTTATATCTGTTTAATACCTGCTGACACCTCTTGTATACACCTCAATGTATTTATGTTTTATATCTATTTATGTTTCATACCTGTTGATACCTCTTGAATACACCTCAATGTATTTTTGTTTTATATCTATTTATATTTCATACCTGCTGATACCTCTTGTATACACCTCAATGTATTTATGTTTTATATCTATTTATATTTCATACCTGCTGATATCTCTTGTATACACCTCAATGTATTTATGTTTTATATCTATGTTTCATACCTGTTGATACCTTTTGTATATACCTCAATATATTTATTTATATTTTATATCTATTTATATTTTATCCCCGTTGATACCTCAATGTATTTATTTGTTTTATATCTATTTACATTTCACACCTGTTGATACCTCAGTGTATCTATGTTTTATATCTATTTATATTTTATACCTGTTGATACCTCTTGTGTACATCTCAATGTATTTATTTATGTTTTATATCTATTTATATTTTATACCTGCTGATACCTCAATGTATTTATTTATGTTTTATATCTATTTATATTTTATCCCTGTTGGTTCCTCTTGTATGAACCTCAATGTACCTATTTATATTTCATACCTGTTGATATCTCTTGTATACACCTCAATGCATTTATTTATGGTTTATATCTATTTATATTTTATCTCCTTTGATACCTCTTGTATACACCTCAATGCATTTATTTATGTTTTGTATCTATTTATATTTCATACCTGTTGATATCTCTTAAGCCCCACCCGTTTATGTCTCGTCTCAACCTCTGCCTAAATACCTCCTCTGAAAAAAGCCACAAACAACTGAAAAAAATCCTGCCTGTGAACGACCACAACCCCTTTTGTCTCGGTTGCAGGTCTTCAGATCAGCTGCAGAATTCCTCAGCATCCTGGTCACCGTCCGAATTTCCTACCTGGAGATCTACAACGAGGCCTTGTTCGACCTCCTGGCGCCGGCGCTGGGCCGAGGCTGCAAGGACACCCAGCTGGCCGTCGTGGACGGTCCCCAGGGGATTTATGTCAAGGGGCTCTCCATCCACCCTGTCAGCCACGAGGAGGAAGCTCTGCATCTCCTTTTTGAGGCAGGAGAACCCAATTTTTCCCTCAGATCCCAGGGTGCTGGTTGAGCGATGAGGTGGAGAAGCAGGAGTTGGTGGCCAAGGGTGGTGGAGTGAGGTTCAGCCTCAAGGCCAAGACAAATATAGAAGGAAATTGATGGGGATTAAATTGGAGAGATGAAGAAGAAATTCACAAACAGGAAAACTTATTTTTAAATGACAACCAACTGGTATTTTTCCTAGGTTTGAAATATTGTAATTAGTCTAGGAAGAAAGGTTGAAGGACATCAAGCTGGTGATGTGGTCAAAGGGGAAATAATATACAAATTCAAAATCCAAAATCCAAAAGTCATGCACAGAATATTTACTAGGCAGAGCCTATTTTTTCCTTTCCATTGGACTTCAAAATACAGAGAAAAGTCAGTGTCAGTGTTGATGGTAATATTTGCACCTAGCTACTGTGAATTTACAGATTGAGCAATGTGGTCAAAAACCCCTATGAATTGGAAATACATTTTCCAGTTGAAAATATTGATGTATTTCTTTTTGGTGCCTTTAGAGAAATGCTAACACATTAGATGACATGATTTGAGAAAAGTCTTGAGGGAAAAAAAAACCAAAAAAACAAAAAAAAAGAAACATTTTGAAAGAAAAGAGGCAGAAAAAAAAAAGTCTTGTTCTATCAGAAAGGAGGGATGAGTTGAGGTGAAAGCAGGGAGAAGAGCGATTTTGAAGATTTTTCTGTTGATATAAGTACACCACACTGCTGAGTGATCGACAGTGCAAGTTTGGTCTTCAGACACGATGTCAAACTGGAAACTCTCTTGGTCTTGGCAAGGAAAACGTCCCTGGCTCAGGGATTCTGGAAGGTGCTCCAAGGAAAGATGGTTTGGGATGAAATTGGGATTGACAGCAGGACCGGTCAGGGTGAGAGGTTGGTGAGGGGACTTTGATTACTGAGATCAGCATCTTTCATTTCCTCATGGCTGCTTCAGTTTGTGAGGGAAATCAGGGAGAAATGATTGGATCTGGCTGCAGGAAGTGGATCCTCACCCAGAGCCATCTGCTCTCCTTAAAATCTTTCTCCAGCCTTTTTAAGAACCCAGTGCTGTCCTGAGCTCTGCAAATGTGCAGGAGCTGCCTCTTCCTTCTTCAAGAGTAGAATGAGGGTGATGATGGCTGAGAAAGAATGTCCAGCCTGGAGAAGAGAAGGATCTGAGGAGACCTCAGAGCCCCTTGCAGGGCCTGAAGGTGCTCCAGGAGAGCTGGAGAGGGACTGGGGACAAGGGATGGAGGGACAGGACACAGGGAATGGCTTCCCACTGGTGAGATGGAATATTGGGAAGGGATTCTTGGCTGGAAGGGTGGGGAGGAGCTGGGCTGGAATTCCCAGATTTGCTGTGGAATTCCCTGGCACTATCCAAGGCCAGGCTGGACAGGGCTTGGAGGTGTCCCTGCCCATCCAGGGGGTTGGATGGGATGGACTTTAGGACCCCTCTGTGTTCCTGGCAGAGGTTCAGCTCCGTGGCCATCACACCTGGGGGGATTTTCAGTGCCATTTGAAGCTTGGGGAGCTCTTTGCTTTTCCAATCGTCAGGAAATGGAAAGAGCCACAGGGATGTTGCCTGGCTTACCCTCAAAAAAGCCACAATCCCATGAGCTGAGCCTGGAATTTTCTCTCCATTGGCAGGGTGAGACCAACAGAGTGATAGCAGAGCACAGCCTGAATAAGAATTCCTCCAGATCCCACTGCATCTTCACCATGTACATTGAGGTGAGAGCTCCAGCCTTGTTCTTACGGATTGAAATGACTTCCTGGGGATCCAAGAGGATCTTTGCAATCTGTATTTCCATTATTTCTGCCCCTAAGTGCAGTTCCTCTCTCCCTCAGTGTCGTTCCAGAGATTACACGAATCACAAATGCCTTAAATCTAAAATCACCTTAATTGACCTGGCAGGGTCCGAGAGGCTGAGCAAGACTGGGGTGAGTGATGGGAGCTCCTCAGCTTCCTTTGGGTCCCTTTGGAAAAATAGGGAAGGGAATGGAGCTGGGGAAGGGGCTGGAGCCCCAGGAGAGGCTGAGGGAGCTGGGGAAGGGGCTCAGCCTGGAGGAAAGGAGGCTCAGGGGGGATCTTGTGGCTCTGCACAACTCCCTGCCAGGAGGGGACAGCCGGGGGGGTTGGGCTCTGCTCCCAGGGAACAGGGACAGGAGGAGAGGGAACGGCCTCAGGGGGAGGTTCAGGTTGGATATTGGGAAAATTCCTTCCTGGAATGGGCTCTCCAAGCCTGGCCCAGCTGCACAGGGCAAGGGTGGAGTCCAGCAGGAGGTTCAGGTTGGATATTGGGAAAATTCCTTCCTGGAATGGGCTCTCCAAGCCTGGCCCAGCTGCTCAGGGCAGGGGTGGAGTCCCCATTGCTGGAGGGATTTAACATCCCTGTGGATGTGGCACTTGGGGACACGGACAGGGCAGTGCTGGGGGATGGTTGGGCTCAATCCAAGAGGTCTTTTCCAACCTGAGCCATTCCCTGATTCCATGGCATTCTGTCAGAATGATCAGAATCAACACCACACCAACCCTGCAGAGCTTTTCCTCGCTGAGGAACCCTTCCAACCAACACCACACCAACCCTGCAGAGCTTTTCCTCGCTGAGGAACCCTCCCAACCAACACCACACCAACCCTGCAGAGCTTTCCCTCGCTGAGGAACCCTCCCAACCAACACCACATCAGCCCTGCAGAGCTTTCCCTCGCTGAGGAACCCTCCCAACCAACACCACACCAACCCTGCAGAGCTTTCCCTCGCTGAGGAACCCTCCCAACCAACACCACACCAACCCTGCAGAGCTTTCCCTCGCTGAGGAACCCTCCCAACCAACACCACATCAGCCCTGCCAAGTTCTCCCTCGCTGAGGAACCTTCCCAACCAACACCACACCAACCCTGCAGAGCTTTCCCTCGCTGAGGAACCCTCCCAACCAACACCACACCAACCCTGCAGAGCTTTTCCTCGCTGAGGAACCCTCCCAACCAACACCACATCAGCCCTGCAGAGTTTTCCCTCGCTGAGGAACCCTCCCAACCAGCACCACACCAACCCTGCAGAGTTTTCCCATGCTGAAGAACCCTCCCCTCTCCTGCTGCCTGCCCAGAACTGTCTCCTGTTGCTCTCCCCTGCAGTCTGAAGGCCAGGTCCGGGTGGAGGCCTCCTACATCAACAAATCCCTGTCCTTCCTGGAGCAGCTGGTGATTGCCCTGGCCGATCCCAAGAGGGAGCACATCCCCTTCAGGCAGAGCAAACTCACCCACGTCCTCAAGGACTCGCTGGGTAAGGGCTGGGAATCCCAACAGCTCCTGCAAAGCTGATGTTTCAATGGGCATAGCAAGTCCTAAGGCTGTAAATTATGGTGGAATCCTGGAATGGTTTGGGTTGGAAGGGTCTTAAAGGGTTGTCCATTCTTGGGTTGGGTTTTGTTTCCCGAGATTTGGGTGGTTTGGAGTGCTTTGCCCTCTGAAAAGCCCCGAGCCAGACACAAGAACACAATGGAGTCTTCAGATGTTCAGTTTTCAAGGTTGTTCGTGTTGTTTATTATTTCTTTTCATGTTGTTTATTATTTCTTATCTTTTCTCTCGCTCTGAGCCCGGCCAAGGTCTCTGCAGCTCAAGCATCAGGCGAAGACTCCTCCTCCAACAGAGGCTCCTCATCTCTTATACCAATTGTTACTTATCTATTATTTACAATTACACACCAATATCTACATTCTGTACTAAACAGGTCATTTCTACTCTGACCCAATCTTTCTAAAGCTCCTTTGTGCCACCGTCACAGCAGAAGATGGAGATGAAGAAGACGAAGACAAAGACGAAGATGAAGATGAAGATGAAGAAAATGAAGAAGATGAAGAAGATGAAGAAGATGAAGAAGATGAAGAAGATGAAGATGAAGAAGATGAAGAAGATGAAGACAAAGAAGATGAAGAAGATGAAGACAAAGAAGATGAAGAAGAAGAAGAAGATGAAGAAGAAGAAAAAGATGAAGATGAAGATGAAGATGAAGATGAAGAAGAAGAAGACAAAGAAGAAGACAAAGAAGAAGACAAAGAAGAAGACAAAGAAGACGAAAAAGACAAAGAAGATGAAGATGAAGAAGACGAAGAAGACGAAGAAGAAGAAGAGAAGAAGAAGACGAAGAAGGCGAAGAAGACGAGGAAGAAGACGAAGAAGAAGAAGATGAACAACAACAACAACAACAACCACCACCACCCAGGGCACCGCCCAGAATCCTCCATCTTGTCCCCACTCACCCCTATTCTAAAAACCCAAATGTGACAAACCACACCACTCTCTATCAACCTTTTGTGGCTTGTAATTCCTCTCTCAGTGTTGGAAGTTTTTTCCATGGAATAAAGCCAAAGCCAGTGTCTTCCTGGGCTCTGTGCCAGGATCTGCAACCCCCCTGTACAGATCCCAGACCCCCTAGGACAGGTTTCAAACCCCCCTGTACAGGTTTCCAACCCTGTTGTTCAGGTCTCTGACTGTCCAGGGCATCCAAAGGAATGTCCTGGACTCCCACAGTCCATTCCTCCCCTGCCATGAGCAGGGACACCTTCCACTGTCCAAGTGTCCAGCCTGGCCTTGGGCACTGCCAGGGATTCAAGGGCAGCCACATCTTCTCTGGGCATCCTGAAAAACAGAATCTTTACAAACACCTGGAGCTCAGAGTTTTTATTCCCATTCTCTTCCTGCATCCTCATTCCATCAGACACAAATTTCACCTTTTCTGTCACTCTGTGCCTCCTTTTCTGTGCCCTTTGGAGGGACAGTTAGACTCTGGCGTGTCCTTTGTGCTTCTTTAAACTGAAGGAAGCCTTAGGTGGGATGTTGGGAAGGAATTCCTGGCTGGGAGGGTGAGGAGGGGCTGGGCTGGAATTCCCAGAGAAGCTGTGGGTGTTCCCTGGAAGTGTCTGGACAGGGTTTGGAGCAACCTGGGACAGTGGGAGGTGTCACCATGGCAAGAGGTGATGCTGGATGATCACAAAAGTCCCTTCCTCCCCAAACCATTCTGGGATTCCTCTCTTCTATTTGAACAGCACAGAATAAAATGCGCTTCAGAAAAGGAAACTACAACCAATAAATCATCCAAAATTATATTATTTGCTATATTTTTATTATATTTTTTTTCTCCCCAGGGGGAAACTGCAACACTGTCCTGGTGACGAACATCTATGGGGAAGCTGAGCATGTGGAAGAGACTGTGAGTTGGAGGAATTCCTGCACCATCCAGACTTTGTTCCTGGAGGGTTTGGACGGGGAAATCTCCTGCCTAATTCATCCCAAACTTTGGAGAACTCATCCCAAAGGCCCAAAAGCAGACTCCTGTCAGATGAGAGTCTGAGGCGGGGCAGGCAGGAGCTGCTCAGATTGAAGCTCACTGGAGAGATGATGATGATAAATATAAATATAAATATAAATGCAAATATTTGCATTTACATTAATATTATTCTTATATTCATGATTTTATTGATTTCATTATTATTATTTATATATATATATATTTATGTATAATATAATATTATACATATTATATTTTTATTATATATTATATGATATATTATACATTTTTATTTATTTCATTATTATATTCATATATTATTACATTCATTATATTTATTATATAACTATAACTATAAATATTTGCATTTACATTCATAATATTCTTATATTCATTATTTTTATTTATTTCATTATTATATTATTTATATCTATTATATTACATTATATTATATATTTTTATTTATTTCATTATTATATTTATTTATTATTACATTAATTATATTAATATAATTAATATAATTGATTATATTTATATTTATATTTATATTTATATTTATATTTATATTATCCATGGGACATCACCTCCCAGACTCCCTGGAACTCCCATTTCACAGCAGAGCTGAGAAGGAGGAACCTCCCAGAGGTTTTTTTTAACCTGTAAATGATAAAATGGGTGAAAATCCCCTTTTTTTTTGATGGTGCTGGATCCATAACAAACAGGAAGGAATCACCTGGAACCATTCAGATTTCCCATTTCTCTGCTCTTGCATTTGAATTAAGCAGAAAGATTAGGAAAATGATATTTCTGCTGATATCTCTGTTATTTACCCCAAACCTTTGTTTTGCAGCTGTCCTCCCTTCGCTTTGCCACCAGGATGAACTGGGTGACAGCAGAGCCTGCCCCCAACGAGCCCTTTTATCGGGAGGTAGGGGCAGCAGGAAGGAAAATATGATTATATTATTATTATATTTATTATTATTATTATATAAAATATAATTATATAACATAATTCTATATATAATTCTATAAAATATAATTATATAATATTATTATAATATATAATATATAATATATAATATATAATATATAATATATATTATTATATAACATTATATATTTTATTATCTATAATATATAATGTGTATAATTATAAATATGATATTATTATATTTAAATTATATAAAACATAATTATATAATACTATTTAATATGACTATATAATATATATTATATACTATATAGTACATATTATATATCATATATAGTATATATTATATAGTATATATTATATAACAGAATTATATAAAATATATATAATTATTATATAATTATTATTACATATAACATTAACATTATTATGTAATTATTATTACATATAACATATAACATTATATAATATAATATACAATATACAGTATACAATATACAATATACAATATACAATAGATAATAGATAATATATGATATATGATATATGATATATAATATATAATATATAATATATAATATATAATATATAATATATAATATATAATATATAATATATAATATATAATATATAATATATAATATATAATATATAATATATAATATATGATATATAATATATGATATATGATATATAATATTGTCATTGTATATAATTCATATTATATATGAATTACATTGTCATTAATATTTAGGCTAATTACCTCCAAAACCAGAAGGGAAATGAGGTAGTTTAATAACTGACCCTTCCTCAGCCAAGCTGATTTTAGGTGGGTGATAAAATGGGTCCATATTCAACCTGTTAATTGGTTTTTAATTACAGTTCCCTGGTCTAAGGCACAACCATGCACTTCTTCCTGAGAATTCTTTCTTCTGCATATCCCCCTTTTTTTTTTTTTTTTTTTTTTTTTCTGATGAGCTTCAGCTCTCAACAGAGAGATTTGATGGTGAATTATTCCCCTGGGGTGCAGGGAAATAAATCATCTCCACTCCTCCTGCAGCTTTCTCCCTGTTGCTGCTGGTAACAGAACAGCTTCTCCACAATTAGAAAGTTTGGTTAATTAAGGAAATTGTGTGAAGGGAGGGATCACAGGATGTTAGAGTGCTCTTTCAGAGTGAAAACCAAACTGGAAGAGCTGAAACTGGAAGGAAACTTTGTGCTTTGGTGCTCCAGAGGTCACTTCAAAGCAGCTCAGTGTCCATTCCTCCCTGAATCCCAAGAGTTTCGTGCTCACCTATCTGGAAACACGTTTTAAATATTGAATCCTTGAAGATATTCCACGTTATGGAGAAATTCAGTCAAAACCAGCACAGGAAAATCTCTCCTTTGTCCCAGTTACTGTCAGAGCTTCTGAATTCAGGGCAAAGGTGAGCCCTGCACAACGCTTGCCTTCCAGGAGAACCTCCCAGAGCCTGGAACTGGACGGTCCCTGCAATTCCAGAGCAGGAAATCATCCCATTCAAAAGCCCTGTCCCTTTTTTAATGGCTGGAGCAGGCTCTGCAGGCAGGACCCAGCAGAAAGTGTCCTGTGGGGAGCTAATCAAAGGAAAACCAAACTGATTGCCAGAGTCACTCATTCCCTGCTGCAAGCCCTGAGGGAGCTGGGATGTTCTCCAGCAGCCAATTTCGTGCTGCTTTCAGCACTTTTGGAGTGTTTTTTCCCCAATATAATTTAGTTGTTTGCTCACCTTTTTATTTTTTCCCCTGTTAGACATCAGTGAAGGCTCTGGAGGAGGAGATCCAGCTCCTGAGGCGAGAGCTGGTCCTGCACGACTCCTTGGTGAGGAGCAGTGAATTCGTTGTCCAGTGGGGTTGTGTCCTTCCCTCTGCTCCCAGCACCATCCTCTGGGGCTTAGGGAAACCTCTGCAGATCCCACACAGAGGGGTTGTGTTGGAATTTCCATCCCCAGCCACTGGAGATGGGGGTTGGGTTTTTTTTCCCAGGCTCTTGAAGCTCTTCTGTTGCTTGGTTGCTCCCAAATCCCATCTCCTGGCAAGTCAGGTGATGAGAATCCCAAGCAGAAATGGGCACAGCAATTCCAGGTGTTTGCCAGAGCAGTGGAATCACAGAATTCCAGAACGGTTTGGGTTGGAAGGGACCTCAAAGCCCATCCCATTCCACCCCATTCCATGGGCAGGGACACTTCCCACTGCCCCAGGCTGCTCCAAACCAAATCCAACCTGGCCTTGGACATTTCCAGGCATCCAGGAGCAGCCACAGCTGCTCTGGGCACCCTGTGCCACCCTCACAGCCAAGAATTCCTTCCTTAAATCCATCCTGAACCTCCTCCCTCTTTTAGTTTCAAACCATCCCTCCTTGTCCCACCACGACAGGAGCTGTCAGAGCTTTGTCCCCGTGGTTCCCACAGGCTCCCTCCCTCCCAGCTGTTTGTCACTCCCTGATTCTCAGTTTTCCATCTTTTTTTTTTTCTTTTTTTTTCTTTTTTTTTTTTTTTTTTTTCAGATAAATCGTCCAGGTGCGATTTACAACCCCCTGACTGCAACCCAGAGAGCAGAAATCAGAGCCCAAGTCCAGAAATACCTCAGAGGAGTCATCCAGGAAATCGATGTAAGTGGTGCAAAAAAGACTTAAATCCTGATTCCATCCCCTTTTCCTCTGAGAGGAGCAGAGAAAATGCCTTTTCAAGAGGCTGTTTTTCACCCCAAAGCCACTACAGGATTGTAATTTAACTTCTTTTTGCATGTTAAGTCTCTTTTCCTCCATTTTTGGTGGTTTGGAGGCTTCAGGAGACTTTTCCTTAATCTCCAACCCCTTTAAACTGGATTCATTTGGAACTCCTGTATATAATTAATACCAAAATTGATGGCTTCGTGCCTCTCTTTCTCAGATTGTGAATGTCAGGCAGATCCAGGAGGTGTTCAGACAGTTCAAAGTGATTGTGAGGTAAGTTCAGAGATTCCAGACTGGTTTGGGTTGGGAAGAACCTTCAGGATCATCCCATTCCATGGGCAAGAACATCTCCCACTATCCCAGGCTGCTCCAAACCAAATCCAACCTGGGTTAAAGGTTCAAACAAGGGGATGGGACTGAGCAGAGTTAGTCTGGTTTTGATGGGGAGCATTAAAAGCTCCTGGAAAATCTTAAAACAACCATCCAAAAGCTTTGATACAAAAGCAATGTCACAGAAAAGGAGTGTACTGGTTTGAAAGCAAAACCAGTGAGACTCCCAGTCAGAGATACAATTTAATAGAAGAAGAGAGGAAAAAAAGGTGAAATAAATGGAATGATACAACCTAACACCCTGTTGGTCAGGGTGTTTGAAGCAGTCCGGAAATCCTCCTGGAGCGGCAGATGTGGTTCTGCTGGAGCAGAGATGATCCTGAGAGAGAAGGGTCCAGGAATGGTGAGAAGGGTCCAGTCTTCCTCCAGGAATCCAGATGAGATGTTCTTGTCAAAGCAGTGATTCCTGTAGAAACGTCTGGTAGCTCTTGTCTCCTCTGAGAGTTCAGTGGATAGAAGCTGCTCGTGAGGTCTCAAACCCTGGATTATATCCAGGTGGGAATGCTTGGCTCCTCCCCCTGGGCAGAGCATCTCACAATGGGATGATTCCATCCTATGAGTCATGCAGTGGGTCCTTGATGGCCCATTAACCAGAGGTAACTTCTTCTGGGAAGGCATTGTTGGGCTCATTAACAGAAGATAAAGAAAACACTGCCCCACCTTGGCTCCAACGACTCATGGGGATAGAATACATCCCCTGGGCACAATTTTACATTGTAACCTAGGACAGGAGAGGAAGAGAGCGGACAAAGGTCAGGATGGGAAGTGTGGGAGGGGTGTTGAGGGATAAAAACCACAGGTAAAAGGGGTTTTCCTTGGGAATCTGACTTTGGCAGGGGTCACAGGTGGGAAAGGATTCGTAAAGGGCTGGTTTTTCCCCTAGCCAACAGGAGGAAGAAGTGGAGAGCAGGCTCTGGAAGAAGTACGGGCTGGGACACAGAGACATCACTTCTGAGTCTGAGGTGAAGTCCGAGTCTGACTTGAGTTCTGATCCACATTTGGCTGAGGCTGAGGAGGAGCAGGAGGTAAAACCTGGTGCTTCACCTGGCCCAGAGTTCACCTCAGAGTTGGCTCCTTTGCTGCCAAAGTGGGAATTTGTATCAAGCAGGTTTTCCTCGTTGGACTCGAACAAGAAAGCCCAACCCTTCTCCAAAAAGGAATCTCCAAGGGTTTGACCCAACCCCACATTTAAACCAAGCCTGGCTCCCTGCTCCTTTCCCTCCACAAACTCCTCCAGCTGCAGCTGCAGGGAAGAGAATCATCATGGAATCGTGGGATGGTTTGGGTTGGAAGGGACCTTCAAACCCTGAGAAATGGCAGTGGGACATGAGTTTGTCAAAAAACATGTCCAGGGCACAGATGCACCATGGACAAAGGGGAATTCCTGGCAGCAGAGGGATTAATTGGGATTCATTTATCTGCACAGAATCATTTATCAGATGGGAATTAGGATCCCAGAAATGTTTGGGTTGGAAGGAACATTCAAGATCATTCCATTCCACAGGCAGGGACACCTCCCAGTATCCAAGGTTGCTCCAAACCAAATCCAACTTGGCCTTGGACATTTCCAAGGATCTAGGGGCAGCCACAGCTTCTCTGGGAATTCCATCCCAGCCTTTCCCCACCCTCCCAGCCAGGAATCCCTTCCCAATCTCCCATTTAACCAGTGCCCCTTTCAGTTTTAAATCCCTTCCCCATGTCCTGTACATACAATCTCCAAAGTGACCTTTGTGTCACTGGGGTGGAGAAGGTCCTACCTCTGCCGAGATCCTTTTATTAATCCTTATAATTTCTGGAGCCAATCTCACCTAATCCATAAATCCTCCTGTGGGCTCTCAGAGAGTTTTAAATTCCCACATGAGGCTGTTCCAGGGGGTGCAGGAGCTGCTGGGTGAGGCCTGTGCAGCTTCCACGGTGTGGACAAAGGGGTTCTTCCTTTCTGTTCCCAGGGAATTGCACTTGAGAAGGATGAGGATTTGGATGAAGGGGCTCCAGAGACTGGAAGTCCTTCCACATCCCCAGTTCCTGATGGGAAGAAGGAAGCCAAGAATGGCCACAAGTGAGTGAAGCAGCCAGACACGTCTCCTTTACCTCTGATAACTGTGGAATCATGGAATGGTCAGGCTTGGAAAAGCTCTCCAAGATCATCGAGCCCAACCAGCCCCCAGCCCTGCCAAGGCCACCCCTGACCGTGTCCCCAAGTGCCACATCCACAGAGCTTTTAAATCCCTCCAGAAATGGGGACTCCACCCCTGTCCTGGGTAAAGAACCCTTTTGGGGAAGGAATTTTCCCAACATCCAACTAAATCCTCCCTGGCACAGCTTGGGGCTGTCTCCCCTTGTCCTGTCCCTGTTCCCTGGCACCTCCTGTCCCCCTCAGGGCCTTTCCCAGCTGTTGTCCCCAATCCTTGTGGTGCCCCAAATGCAGAGGACCCAGCACTTCCCTGCTCAGGCAGGAATGTGCAGCTCACGGAGGAAGGAATGGACGGAGCTGCCAGAGGAGCAGAGAAGAAGAAATTTGGGGAGGGAAAGGGGAACCAGCCAGTCCTGAGCAGAGGAAGAACCTTCATTTTACAGAAGTAAATCCCTGCCTGGTTCCTCCCTGACATTTCCCCAAAGTCCACGTGGCAGCAGCAGAAGGAGCCACCAAGGCTTTGGTGTCCACGTGACCCTTGGGCTCTGCTGGGCTGCTCTGCTTTTAGGGAGGCTCCAGATGTGGAGATAGATCCAGGAGATCTGTCTGTGCTCCAAACCTGGTCACACCATTCCTTAGGAAGAAATCCCCTGGGATTTCTGGGAGGGCTGGGATGGAATTCCCAGAGAAGCTGTGGCTGGATGCCAAGGCCAGGTTGGATTTGGTTTGGAGCAACCTTGGATACTGGGAGGTGTCCCTGCCCGTGGAATGGGATGATCTTGAATGTTCCTTCCAACCCAAACCTTTCTGGGATCCTAATTCCCATCTGATAAATGATTCTGTGCAGATAAATGAATCCCAATTAATCCCTCTGCTACCAGGAATTCCCCTTTGTTCATGGTGCATCTGTGCCCTGGACACATTTTTTGACAAACTCATGTCCCACTGCCATTTCTCAGGGTTTGAAGGTCCCTTCCAACCCAAACCATCCCACGATTCCATGATGATTCTCTTCCCTGCAGCTGCAGCTGGAGGAGTTTGTGGAGGGAAAGGAGCAGGGAGCCAGGCTTGATTTAAATGTGGGGTTGGGTCAAACCCTTGGAGATTCCTTTTTGGAGAAGGGTTGGGCTTTGTCCAGGTGTGTTCTGTGATCACTGCTGTCCTTGTGATCCTTCTCAGGAGAGCTCATCCAGCCTGGCCTGTGCTCCACAGGATCCAGGAGTCCCCATTTCTGGAGGGATTTAAAAAACCCTTCCACTCTGAGGATGAAGGATTTGGGTGGGAACGAGGCTGATTTCATTCCTTGTCAGTGGAGATTTCCCTGGAAACTTTGGTAGAAGCTACCTCAGATCAGCAGTTTGGAACTCAGCAGAGCCAAACCCTCAGCGTGTTTTGGTTCCAGATCCCTCTGGGGAAGAAATTCACGGATCTGCTTTGTCTTTTGCCCTCCTGTCAGGAAGGAAGGGAGTGGGATCCTTCCTTTTGAGACAAGCTGGGATCATTCCTTACCAACCAAACGTCCCACCAAGGATCTGGATGAGGAAGAGGAAGGAGGTGATCTGGACAGCGATGAAGAAATCCTGCCTTCAGAGGATTCCCAGAAGCTCAGGTAGGTTTTCCCTATGAGGGAGTCAATCCCCTTTTCCACTGGAATGGTTGGGGAGAGGTTTGGAGACCTTCAGGGAACACAGGACAGGAGTGGGGCTGGGAACACCCTGAGCTCCAAGGGATGGTGGTGGGAACACCCTGAGCTCCAAAGGATGGTGGGGGGAACACCCTGAGCTCCAGCTCTGCCCTGGCCAGTTTCTCTGGAATATTTAAAAACCTCATATAATTTAATTTCTTTCATTTCACTTTTATTTAATTTAAACCCCTTCAATTCTTTAATCTCTGCTGAAAACTGCAACATCCCTTTGGTGAGTGGGAAAACTGCAGGGAGACCTCACAACATCCAGCCAGAAATCCTCAGAGTCATGGACATGGATCAATAAAAATCATGGAATTCCAGGCTGGCTTGGGTTGGGAGGGAACTTAGGGAAGGGAACCTCCTGCCATGGCAGGGACACTTTCCACTGTCCCAGGTGCTCCAAGCCCTGTCCAGCCTGGCCTTGGGCACTGCCAGGGATCCAGGGGCAGCCACAGCTGCTCTGGGAATTCCATCCCAGCCCCTCCCCACCCTCCTAGCCGGAATTCCTTCCCAAAATCCCATCTAACCAGTCTGAAGCCATTCCCTGTGTCCTGTCCCTCCATCCCTTGTCCCCAGCCCCTCTCCAGCTCTTCTGGAGCCCCTTCAGGCCCTGCCAGGGGCTCTGAGCTCTCCCTGGAGCCTTCTCCTCTCCAGGGGAACATTCCCAGCTCTCCCAGCCCTGGCTCCAGCCCTGCAGCAGCTCCAGGGTCTCCTCTGGATCTCTCCAGCAGCTCCAGGTCCTGCTGCTGTTGGATCCAGGGCTGGGGCAGCTCTGCAGGTGGGGACAGAGGAGCAGAATTCCCCATCCCCTGCAGCCCACACTGGGGATCAGCCCAGGCTGTGGTTCCTGGCCTCCAGCAGAGCAGTGAAGCTGTTGCAGAATTCACTCCTGGAGCTCCTCACCGTTCCCTCCGTGGCCTCCACAGGGGATTTGTGTCCCTCTGAGGTTCCCAGGGCTGCTGCAGCTGCAGGAGGCACATCCCAGAGCACTTGCAGCAGCTGGGAGCTGGCTCTGGGAGCTGGAGCTGTGGCACTTTGCCCAGGGGCCCTTGTTTACAGCCCTGTGCCAGCGTTTTGGGGTGGGAACAGCGTCACTCGGGCCCGGAAGAGCTGGAAAATGCCCTTAAGAGGTCACTCAGGGAAGGCAGGAGCTGGAATTTGGCTTTGCCCAGGCTGGAGTGAGGGATGTGGAAACTTCTGGGTACCTGTGTTGGAAGGAGATGAGCTTTCAGGTGCCCTCCAACCCAAATCATTCCGTGGTTTTCAGTTCCTGCCTTCTGCTCCCAAATCCATCCTGCTCTCCAGGAATATCAACAGCACAGAGCAGCATCTGGGAGCTCTGACATTCTCCTTTTTTTTTTTTCTTTTTTTTTTTTTTTTTTTTGGCCTGGAGTGGCTCATATTGGAATAAACACCAGGTGTCCAGGGGGACATCAAAGCCATTTCACAGAAAAGTCAGAAATCACACTTGGAATTCCAGCTTGGAAAGCAGGCAGGACTTCCAAGGATGGCAGCAGCCTCCTGGAGCTGTGGGGTTTGGCTCCAGAGGGGGCTGATCCCTGCTGGGAATGCAGCAAGGGAAGAGCAAAGGCATTTGTTTAACAATAGGGAGGAACAATATCCATTATTTTTGTGGAAATTCGAACCCAGTGAGAGGCTGGCTTTTCAGGGAATACTCAGTTCGGAGGCATCCTCTGAGGAATGTGGGGTCTGTGTGCAGAACTTTGTTCTGGGGGTACCCTGGGGGACACTGAGTGTTGGGGTTGGTGCCAGGGAGCAGCCAGGACAGAAACCCCAAAGGAACCCACGGAAATCCCATCAGAGCTCAGCCATGGCTGCTCCCAAGCACTGGGGATCCTCACCTCAAATCCTGTGTGAAGTTCTGGGGCCCTCACAACACTGAGGGGCTGGAGCATGTCCAGGGAAGAGTCTGGAAGCCCAGGAGAGGCTGAAGGAGCTTTGAAAGGGACTCAGCCTGGAGAGAAGGATCCAGAATGGGAAAACTTTGCAGCAGTGCCCTCCCCAAACTTCCCTCTTTTTTTTTTTTTTTGTGTGTTCCCTCCCATCATCTCCCACTTTTTGATTTTTCCCCTCATGACAAGAGAGACATGGATGGGGCTGGAATGTGTCCAGAGAAGGAGCTGGAGAATTCCTGAGGGAGCTGGGGAAGGGGCTCAGCCTGGAGAAAATGGGGATAGGGAGGAATTTCTGGCTCTGCACAACTCCCTGACAGGAGGGGACAGCCAGGGGGGGTTCAGGCTCTGCTCCCAGGGAACAGGGACAGGAGGAGAGGGAACGACCAGGGAGAGGCTCAGGTTGGATATTGGGAAAATTCCTTCCTGGAATGGGCTCTCCAAGCCTGGCCCAGCTGCCCAGAGCAGTGGTGGTTCCCCATCCGTGGAGGGATGTGACATCCATATGGATGTGGCACTTGGGGACACGGCTCAGTGGTGGCCTTGGCAGTGCTGGAGCGTGGTGGGACTCAATGATCTTGGAGGGCTTTTCCAACCTGAACCAGGGCAGGACAGAGTGACCCTCCCTGTGTCTTCATCTGGTTTCAGGTCCCCTCCATCCAAGCAAAAGGCCTTTGAGCTGTTCAAGGAGGCTGGGCAGGAGATCTACCGGATCTTCAGGCAGAACAAGAGAATCCTGGTCTCCAGGAAGAAGAGAAGCCTCGCTGTGGCGCAGAGGATCAACCTCATCAAGCAGCAGATGGAGGGAATCAAGGAGGTTCTGGAGGCTCAGAAGAAGAAGCGGAGTCAGGAGGGTGAGGAGGCAGCACAGGGGCCGGAGGGATGGAGCTCTGGGCTTCCAGCAATTTTGGGTGGTCACGGAACCATGGAATGGTTTGTGTTGGAAGGGAGGTTAAGGATCATCCCACTCCACCCCTGCCATGGGCAGCGACACCTTCCACCATCCCAGGCTGCTCCAAACCAAATCCAACCTGGCCTTGGTCACTGCCAGGGCCAACCTGTGCTTCCCAACCCTCCCAGCCAGGAATTCCTTCCCAATATCCCATTTAAACAATCCCAGGGTGTTTTTTGTTTTTTTTTTTTTCCCTGTGGGAGCCAGGTGTCTTGGTTTTGGAAAGACAGGTGTGTGCCAGGGAAAGCTGGAGTTTCCCTCAGAATGGGGAATGTAAACCCCTCACCCCCCACCAAATTATAATTTTGCAATTCAGGGCTTTCAGGCAAAGATTTTGGGAACAGGAATAACAGTTCTTTACTAGGAATACTAACAATACAAATGTAGTAGAAAAAAACCCAAAACCACCCAACCAAACCAGCAAACAAACAACAATTTTGGAGAACCCTGACAGAGTCAGAGCTACAACCTGACACCCTGTTGGTCAGGGTGTTGGGAGCAGCCCAAAAGTGAGTCCTCCTGGGGTGGCAGAGGTGGTTCTGGTGGAGCAGAGATGATCCTGTAGAACAAGGGTCCAGGGGTGGTGAGAAGGGGTCCAGTGGTGGTGGGATGGGGTCCAGTGGTGGTGAGATGGGTCCAGTGACGGTGAGAAGGGTCCAGGGGTGGTGAGAAGGGATCCAGTGGTGGTGGGGTGGGGTCTGGTCTTCCTCCAGGAACCGGGTGAAGCTGGATACTTTCTGTGCCCCTGTGGCTCAGTTTTATCCAGGTGGGAATGGTTGGCTCCCCTCACTGGGTGGAGCATCTCACAATGGGATGATGGAATGTGGATGGTCTATTTTGGGGAGGTGTTAATGGTCCATTAGCAGAAAATATCCCCCTGGAGGGAGGACACAGCCTCAAGCTGTGCCAAGGGAAATGCAGGTTGGATATCAGGAAAAAGTTTTTCCCAGAAAGAGTGATAAAATATTGGAATGGCCTGCCCAGGGAGGTGGTGGAGTCACCATCCCTGGATGTGTTTAAGAAAAGCCTGGATGTGGCACTGGGTGCCGTGGTCTGGTTGAGGTGTTAGAGCATGGGTTGGACTTGATGATCTTGAAGGTCTCTTCCAACCTAGAAATTCTGTGATTCTGTGATTCTGTGACCGGTGGTGACAGAGATAAGAAACAATGTCCTACTTGGTTTTGACATTTAACATCCCTGTGGATGTGGCACTTGGGGACACTGGTCAGTGGTGGCCTTGGCAGTGCTGGAGGGTGGTGGGACTCAATGATCTTGGAGGGCTTTTCCAACCTGAACCAGGGCAGGACAGAGTGACCTGGTTTTGACAGCTGGCCCGTTATCAGAAGGCACCCACCCACCTCCTCCCAGAGTAAAGAAGAACAATTCTCCAACTGCTTCCAGCAAATGAAATAGAATACACATCTTTGGTTCCCATAACCCAAAACATTATCTGGTCAGACCCTCCATCAGGTGTCACCCTCAGCAGAACCTCCCCTTCCTTTCCTCCCTCCCCAGGAGAATACACGGATGAGAAAGGCCAGGTGATCATCGACGAGAAGGAGTTTGCCCTCATCCAGAAGCTGAAGGAGCTGAAGGAGGAGCACAGGGCTGGCTTTGCTGAGCTGCAGGACCTGAAGGCAGAGATCCAGTACTGCCAGCAGCTGGTGGATAAGTGCAGGAAGAAGCTCATCTCAGGTCTGGAGCGCCGGGGCTCAGCAGCCTCTCCAGCTCAGCTGGGATAAATCCAGCCTGGAGCACTCACAACCACCACGGAATCCCAGAATGGTTTGGGTTGGAAGGGACCTCAAAGCTTATCCAGTTCCAATCCCTTCCTGCTGTCCCAGGTTGCTCCAAACCCCAATGTCCAGCGTGGCCTTGGGCACTTCCAGGAATCCACAGCAAATCTGGGAATTCCATCCCAGCCCCTCCACACCTTCCCAGCCAGGAATTCCCAATTCCCAATCTCCCACCCATCCCTGCCCTCTGGCAGTGGAATCCATTCCCTGTGTCCTGTCCCTCCATCCCTTGTCCCCAGTCCTTCTCCAGCTCTCCTGGAGCCCCTCCAGGCCCTGCCAGGGGCTCTGAGCTCTCCCTGGAGCCTTCTCCTCTCCAGGGGAACATTCCCAGCTCTCCCAGCCTGGCTCCAGCCCTGGAGCAGCTCTGTGACCTTCACGCTCCTTCCTCCCTTTCGGGTAAAAATCATCCAAACTCCATCTCTGCTGGAAACTCAGCCTGGATTTAGAGCAGGAAAACCTTCCTGAGCCAGGGCAGGGCAGAGACACTTTGTGCTGGCTGACTTTGGGGTGCCTGAGCGAGCCAAAGCCACCTCCACCCTGGCCTTGGACACTTCCAGGAATCCACAGCTTCTCTGGGAATTCCATCCCAGCCCCTCCCCACCCTCCCAGCCAGGAATTTCTTCCCAATCTCCCATCCAGCCCTGCCCTCTGGGGCATTCCCTGTGTCCTGTTCTTCCATCCCCTTGCCAAATCACCATTCTTTGTTGTCCTTTTTCCTTTTTCCTTTTGCCTTCCAGGCTGGATTTTATTCATAACCAGGTGGGGTTTTCTGACCAAATCTTGAATTGCTGCAGATCCTCTCTACCAAACAATGCCCCTCTACTCCTTGGTCCCAGCCCTACATGGGGGGAAAAATCCTCCCACAAGGAATTTGACACTGCTGACCCCAGATCTCAGCCTTGATTTTATTTAATTTAGAGATGGTGGTTATGGAATTGCCCTGGGATAGGGCTTTGCCTCTGGATTCCCAATATTTCCTCTGCCCCTGTGTGACTCCCAGGTTCCAGAATTGCAGCCTTATCAGGAAAAAGAGCTTTGGCACAGCAAAATCCTGGTGGGCTCCACCTCGAAATCCATGGATTCCAGCTGCCCCTGGATTTGCCCCTCTAAGGGAAGCCAGTCCATGCAGGAATTCCAGAGTCCCAAACATTTGGGTGCTGTGCACGTGGCACCATTTGCCAGGGGACAGCTTGGATCCATCAGAGCATCCCACGCTGGCAGAGATGGGATCATCATTCCCATCATTCCAGGGATAAACCCAATCCCAGCTGTGCCACTGCCACAAACTGGATCTGGGGTTGGTGTTTTGGGGTGCTCCAGATGTTTGTTGCTTGTTCAAACATCCAGAATGGGGGGCCTGAGGAATAGCCAGGATTAATTAGGATGTAATTCCCACCTGCTGTGTTCTGGGATGGCCAAGGGCTGTTCTTGAGTGTGTGGGATTGAAATCTGAGCCCTGGAATTCTGGGGGCTGCAGGAGCCCTGCCTGCTCGTGGCCAAGGGGACTGTCCCCAGAGCTGGCCACCACCTCCTGGCCACCTCAGCACAGCCAACAGCCTCTTTAAATTCACTTTTCCAATCCTTTGAACTCCAAATCCTGGAGTTCGGAGTTCCTGGCTTGAGGGTTTAAGAGCTTTGTGTTCTGTAGGGACAGCCAATCCATGCTGTCTTTTTTAAATTAATAAATTAATTATATATATATATGATTTTATTATTATATTATATTAATATTATATTTATTATGTATTTTATTATTTATATTATTTTATATATTCTACTCTATTTTTACTTATTTATTATTCTATTTATTATAATATTATTATATTATAATTTATTACATATCTTTATTATCTATATTATGTTAAAATATAATATAATGTAATATAATGTAATGTAATGTAATATAATATAATATAATATAATATAATAATATTATATTACATTACATTACATTACAATATTTATTATTATATTATATTACATCATAATAATACTATTATTACTTACATAAGAAAATTAATTAATTACAGCCATTAATTGCCCCTCTTTGCTTCCCAGAGTTTGAGATCTGGTACAAGGAATCCTTCCTCATCCCTGAAGATGTGAAGGAAGCTCTGAAGCCGGGCGGGAACATCACGCCTGGAATGATTCCCATCAACAGGATCAGGTGCCTGGTGAGTTACCCCAGAGCTCCAATGATTCTCCACCTGTGGGGTGGGGAGGGAATGAGGAGAAAAACTCATTTTTTTTGGAGAAGGAGTGAGGCACAAAGGGAATATCTGGAGCCACATTCCCTTTGCTCTTCAGAGGCTAAATCAGGACAGTGACTGAGGCACCTGAGTGTCTGTGGAATATCAGGGACTGGGCAAACTGCCTGGGGTTGCAGGGATGTTTGGGAGCCTCATTCCCAGCCCCTGGCATCCCAGGTTTGCAGCCAAACTCCTGTGGCACTGCTCAGTACCGGTCCTGGAGGACAGGAGTCTTTTCTCATCCTGAAAAGCACATTTTTGTTCAACTCCTCATCTCCCAGAACTCTTGCAGCTAAAAAAGCGTGACCAGAAGGGGGGAAATTCTGCCCCTCTGAGGTGAGACCTCACCTGCAGCCCTGGATCCAACAGCAGCAGGACCTGGAGCTGCTGGAGAGATCCAGAGGAGGCCCTGGAGCTGCTCCCAGGGCTGGAGCCAGACTGGGAGAGCTGGGAATGTTCATTTTTCTTTTGGGAAAATCCCAACTCTTGTGGATTTTTGCCCAAAGCCCTTCCCAAAGCTGCTCCTCCAAGGTTTGGAAAGGGAAACCTCTCACTTCCAGGGTTCTCCTGGCTGAGTTGCTGTTTGGTGCAGCAAAGGGGAATCGTTGTCCCAGGTCTCCAGGTGTGTGGTTTGCAGATGGAATGGGAAATGCTCTTCCCTGGCAGGATGAGGACGAGCAGGACAAGTTTGAGCTGATGCAGGAGACGGCGCTGCCCGACTGCCCAAGCTCCGTGTCCTTCTACAGGGCCAGGATGAAGATGGAGCAAAAGGTAACCCCAGCTGGGCCCAGGGAGAATCCCAGAATGGACTGGGAGGGAAGGGACCTTCAGGATCATCCAGCTCCTTCCACTATCCCAGGCTGCTCCAAGCCCTGTCCAAATTCACCCAGAGAGAGCTGGGAATGTTCAGCCTGGAGAAGGGACCTCAGAGCCCTTCCAGGTCCTAAAGAGCTGGAGAGGGACAAGGGATGGAGGGACAGGACACAGGGAATGGCTTCCCACTGCCAGAGGGCAGGGATGGATTGGAGATTGGGAAGGAATTCCTGGCTGGGAGGGTGAGGAGGGGCTGGGCTGGAATTCCCAGAGCAGCTGTGGCTCCTGAATCCCTGGCAGTGCCCAAGGCCAGGCTGGACAGGGTTTGGAGCACCTGGGACAGTGGGAGGTGTCCCTGTGTGGAATGGGATCATCCTTAAGGTCCCTTCCAACCCAAACCATTCTGGGATTCCATGAAAACATCTCCAAAGCAGCTCTGGAGAATTCCCTAGGGATTCCTGTCCCCTCCTTGGAGCCTGCTGGGATCTCTACCAGCACAACAATGCTAGTGTGATGGGGCTTTCCCAAGCTTTTCCCAGCTCCACTTGGAAACTTTGGGGAGGCATTTGCTTTTATTTTCCAGCAAAATAAAAAAATAAATAAGCTTTTCCAGGTGAGAACTGAGCTCAGTGATCCCTTTGTGTTCCCTTTCCCCAGCAAAGTTTCAACAAGAGCATGGCAGTGCTCCAGAAAATGCGCAGGAAACCCGGGACGGCGTCGGCTGACGGGAAGAAGAAAGCCCTGTCCTTCCTGCCCATCACATAGCCTGGATTCCCAAAGGAATGCCACCTCAGGAAGTGCCTCCTGCTGGCGTCCACCATCCATTGAGAACAAATAAACAGCAGGAAAAAAGTGAAACCACCCAAGGTTCGGGCAGGCAGGGGTTTGTTGGGAATCGACGGCGCCGTTTGGGAGGCAGGCACTTGGTTGTTGCTGAGCTCTTTGGGAAAGGCAGGGTCAGGGCACAGAGGTTCCTCTGGAGAATCCAGGTTGCTCCTGGCTCCTTCTTTTCCTGCTGTTGGAGCTGCAGCTCTCCTGGGCTCGTTCCCTTGGCCTCTTGGATCTGCCTGGAGAAGGGAACGCAACAAAAATTCGTTTCCGGGGAATCACGGAATGGTTTGGGTTGGGAAAAAACCCTCCAAGGTCAAGTCCAACCATTCCTCATCACTGATAATGTCCCCAAGTGTCACATCCAGAGGGCTTTTAAATCCCTCCAGCGATGGGGACTCCACCTCTGCACTGAGCAGCTGGGCCAGGGCTGGAGAGCCCTTCCCAGGAGGAATATTCCCAATATCCCACCTGAACCTCCCCTTGAGGCCCTTCCCTCTTGTCCTGGGAGCAGAGCCCGACCCCTCCTGCCTCCAACCTCCTTCCAGGGAATTGCAGGGAGCCAGAAGGAGCCCCCTGAGCCTCCTCTTCTCCAGGGTGAGCCGCTCCAGCTCCCTCCAAGGGATTTGGGAAGCTGGGAGGAGAATGCTGAAAGCCCCAAGGCCAACACCCCACAGCTGCCAACACCAGCACCAGCCACGGCGGGAGCATCCCTGATCCTGGCATCCCAGATTTTCCACCTGACATGGGAAACTGGGAAAGAGAATGAATCCACGCTGTTCAGTTGGCTTCAGTTTGTTGGAGCTTCCTTCTGTCCCCCAGAACAGCACCTGCCCCTGGAAGGGCACTGGAGAACATCCCAGAAATCACCTTTTCCTTGTCATGATCCGATTCCAGAGGTTCAAAAAAGCTGCTGGGGAATTCAGGCCAGGTTGGATTTCCCAAAAAAACCACTTCCACATGACTGGAACTCCTTTGTCCTTCCCTATATCCACCCCTCCTCTGCTTCCCACCTCATCCCTGTGGGTCCCTCCTGCCCACACCATGCTCCCAAATCTGGGAAAATCCCAGAAATCTCAATATTGGAAGCTGTAAATGTGGTTTGGAGGATTCCATGTCAACAGGCACGCCAGAAGCAGCTGGGTCTCCTAAAGTGCCCCGGCACCTTTCCATGGAGGAACTCCTTCAGGGATTGGGAAGATAGAAAGGGAAAAGAGGGGTTTTAGTGACTTTTAGGGCAAACGGGGCCTGGGACAGCGCCAGGGATCCAGAGCCAAGGGGTGCTGGTGTCCAGGTTTGACCTCAGGGTGTGATCCTAGAGATGCTGATGATCCTGGTCTGGTCCTGGGGACATCCCCGTGCTCCTGGGGGTGACCCCAAGTGCGGTGCTGAGAGATCCCGGCAGGATCCTGCCTGTCCCGTGAGGGATCCGGGTGGACCCAGGTGATCCTGGCAGTCCTGCAGCGCAACCGGGTGTGGCCCCGGCGATCTCCCATCTGCTCCTGGGGAGATCCTGAGGAAACCCGGGGTGATCCCAAGGAGATCTTGCAGCCAAGTCCTGGTGTGGCCCCAGGGGAATCCCACTGAGATCCCGGGAATGGTGTGGCCGAACCTGATGATCCCAAGGGTGAGCCTGGTCTGGTCCTGGTGATCCTGAGGAGATTTTAGTGATCCCGTGGCTGATCCAGAGGAGATCCTGCTGGTGCAATCCTGACCTGGAGGAGATGCTGGCTTGTCCCGCGGCTGATCCCGGTGCGCCCCGCTGACCCCTTCCTGGATCCCGGTGGGATCCCAGTGACACCCGGGCTGATCGCGGCGTGCCCCCGGCGATCCCCGCAACGATCCCAGCACGGTCCCAAGAAAGTCGCGATGTTTTTGCGGCTGATCCCGGTGGGATCCCGGTGGCACCGCGGCTGATCCCGGTGGCACCGCTGCGGCCTCGGCCATCTCGGGGGGTGGGGGGGGCGATCCCGCTCTGTGCCGAGCCAATTCCCGGCGGGGCCGCGGCTGATCGCGGCGACATCCCGGGCCCGATGCCGGCGTGTCCCGGGGCCCGGCGGCCGCTCCCGGAGGGCTCCCG
This sequence comes from Phylloscopus collybita, assembly GCA_027886175.1. Lineage (NCBI taxonomy): Eukaryota > Metazoa > Chordata > Aves > Passeriformes > Phylloscopidae > Phylloscopus > Phylloscopus collybita. The sequence goes on from JAJNNQ010000076.1 coordinate 734,506, forward strand.
GTGCTGCGCGGTGCCGCGGGAGGAGGAGCCGGCGGCCGGGGCGGATCGCGGCGGGGCCGGGCCGGGCTGGGCGCGGGTGGCGGGGGGGCCCCGCCGGACCATGTGAGGAGCCCCGACGGGGCGAGCGGGGCCTCCCCGGCCAGGGGGCACTTGCGGAGCCCCGCGCCCGCCCACCCACCATGGGGGATTTCTACGACCCGGAGCACCCCACGCCGGAGTAAGCGCGGGCCCCTCCGCGGCCTCGGGCCCGCCGGCACCGCGCGACCGCCGGCAGCCGGGCCGCTGCCCCTTCCCCTTCTCTTTCCCCTTCCCATTCCCGTTCTTTTGCCCCTTCCCATTCCCTGTCCTGCCGCCCTTCCCCTTCCCTCCGTCCTCCCGCCGGTCCGGGGTAGGCCGCGCATCCCCGGCCTTGCGTGATGGCCGCGGCCGGGGCGGGCGCGGGGAGGGCGGGCAGGGAGCGCGGGGAGGGCGGAGAGCGGGCGGCGGGAGCGGCGGGAGCGGCCGCGCCGGGGGTGGCGGGTCGGCTCGGGGGCTGTGTCCCCCCTGCCCCTGCCCGTGTCCCTTTCCCTGTCCCGTCCCTGCCCGGGGGTGCGCGGGGGGGAGCCGGGCGGAGCGTGCGGACGTGTCCCGGCCTCCCCGCGGGGCCATTTTTCAGTACCTTCTTGATTATTATTATTATTACTATTAATAATGCTGTTTTTCCTAGTTACCGAGCCTCGTCTTGCTTTTACCCCTGGAATTCTCTCCCCCCGGGCGGCCCCTGCCCTGACCCCATTTTCTGCCAGGAGGAAGGAGCCAGGGAAGGGGGAGCAGCCTAATGGCCGGGAACTCTGCTTCTCCTCTGGATGGGGAATTTCACCAACCCACCCTCTTGATCCCGCCAGGGCCTCCGGGCTTTATCGCCTCTCCTGAGAAGTCACTCCGTCCCTGCTGGGTTTCTCCCCCCGCCCCAGCCCGTTTCCCGCTGGTTCTCAACGCTGTTTTTACATTCTTAGATTTCCTTGGCCAAGGATTCAGGGGCTCCATAAACTTTGCCAGCTCTGGGGTGGAAGGAGCAGACATGGAGCACCCTCCCCCTCCCCGAGCGATGGCCGGATTGGAGGCAAAGCTAAAAGTGGCGGGGTTTTTTTTTTTTTTTTTTTTTTTTTTTTTGGAGCAGGGACAGCAGAGCAAACCTTTTTTGAGCGAATTCTGCCCGTGCCCACCTGGAGCAGCTGAGGAACAGCTTCCCCTTGTTGCAGCTGAAACGGGTGCCGCTGGCTGAGCCTTCTAAAATTAGTGAGGAGTGGAGGATTTCGTTTGGAATCCAGGTTGTGTTTTGCCAGACGTGGCTCCCGGGATGGGAGTAAATCCCGGTTTGCTTCAGCTTAACCCCGGTGGGATGATCCCTCCCCAGGAGACCCTCTGGCTCCAAAGGACTCTCTTGTTCATCCCCCCGAACTTTCAGGCTCATTCTGGTGTTTTACCTTTGTTGTTTGGAGTGTGTGGAGGCACCCACAGAGTGTGGGATTGGTCTGGCCCTTGGAATTTGGTGTCCAGAAGTGTCCAGGCTGTCTCACGTCGATGTTTGTTGTCTGAAATTGTCCAGCGGTGCCAACCTGAGCTGTTGGAAGGAGCCGGAGTGGCTCCTCTAACGACTTTTTAATGGAATTATAGATTAATTTGCCTGATTTGGGGTTTCCTTGGGGTGGGTGTTCTGTGTTGGGACTCAGAAAGTTTTCAGGAGGTGTCCTGGTGTTTTTAGGGTTGTCGTTTCCCCATCCCCACCTCGGATCCCGGCGTCCCCTCCGCGTCCGGGGCGCGTTCGTTAGCGGCCTGCCTTAATTTGGACGTGCTGTTCCCAGCACTCAGCTGGTGGAAGAGGAACAGGGGTGTTTGGGAGAATTGGGTGAAGGTTGTGAGGAGGATCTGAGGATCTGCAGGGAGAGTTGGCTGAAGGTTGTGAGGAGGGTCTGAGGATCTGCTGGGAGAATTGGGTGAAGGTTGTGAGGAGGGTCTGAGGATCTGCAGGGAGAACTGGCTGAAGGTTGTGAGGAGGGTCTGAGGATCTGCTGAGAGAGTTGGGTGAAGGTTGTGAGGAGGATCTGAGGATCTGCTGGGAGAATTGGGTGAAGGTTGTGAGGAGGATCTGAGGATCTGCTGGGAGAACTGGGTGAAGGTTGTGAGGAGGGTCTGAGGATCTGCTGGGGGAATTGGGTGAAGGTTGTGAGGAGGGTCTGAGGATCTGCAGGGAGAACTGGCTGAAGGTTGTGAGGAGGGTCTGAGGATCTGCAGGGAGAACTGGCTGAAGGTTGTGAGGAGGATCTGAGGATCTGCTGGGAGAACTGGGTGAAGGTTGTGAGGAGGGTCTGAGGATCTGCTGGATCCTTGGGAAGGGTGGAATTCCAACCAGTGCTGGCTGTGGGGTGTTTGTGTGTTCCCCCGTTCCGTCCCCACCGCAGGGTGGGATGAGGAGGGATGTGCAGGGTTGGCTTTTTTGGGAGGAGTTGCTTTTGTAGCTGGGAAGGTTGGCATTGTGCTGCTTTGGAGAGGGCTTGATCAGAGCCTGGTGACTCCTCAGCCTTTTCCTGGGAATTTTTTGCTGGATGTTTTGGGTGGGAAGGGGCCCTAAGGATCATCTCATCCCACCCCTGCCCTGGCAGGGACACCTCCCGCTGTCCCAACCTGGCCTTGGACACTTCCAGGGATGCTGCTGAGCTGGAGCTCCAGGCTGGCTGGAGAAGGTGGCTGCTGAGCTGGGAGCTGAAGGATGACCCGTCCGTGCCGGTGGCTTTTCCTGGAATTTTCCTGCAGGAAAGGAACTCTGGCTCGCTCTTACCTCGTGGGTCGCTCTCCGTGTCCACTTGTCAACCAGAACTTCAGTATCCAGCAAGGTCTCCTGGACTCTTTGGATGCTTAAATTTGGGCCAATCCAATTCCCAGAACTTGGAGGGAGCTGCCACCACTTTGCACATGGAGCTTCTCCATGGAGCTGCCCATGCCGGCCTGGACCTGCTGAGAATCCCAGACTGGTTTGGCTTGGAAGGCACCTCAAAGCTCATCCAGTGCCACCTCCTGCCGTGGACAGGGACACCTTCCACCATCCCAGGGTGCTCCAAGCCCCATCCAACCTGGCCTTGGACACTTGCAGGGATGGAGCAGCCACGGCTTCTCTGGACAAGCCGTTCCTGATGGACCTTGATGGATGTTTGCATCCTGCTGGCAGCAGCTGTTGTTTCCTGGAAGAAGATTCCAAGCTCATCCCCATCCTGAGGGTGCAGGAACCTCTTGGACCAGTGAGAGGACAGAGCTGAGACTCCAAGGATTTGTTTTCTTCTTGCCTTTCTGTCCTAATGGGAACTACATTGATCCACCTGCTTCTGGAGACCTCCCCAAGGAGAATTCAGCTCCCTTTTGGGGGAAGATGCTTCTCCAGCCATCCCGGTGGAGCTCAGTGGGTGGTTTGGAGGGTTGGGATTTAGGATCAGGATATGGAACATTCCCTTGGTTTTGTTCACCTGACCTATTATGGATTCAGACAGTCTGGAGCTCCAGGTTTTTTGGCTGTGGCTGTTCCCAGTGATTTTTTTTTTTTCTTTTTTTGGATGTTCATTGGAGTCTCCCAGGCTGTTCCCTGTTGCTGTCACTTTGGGACTGGATGGTTTTTTTTTTTTCCTGGGAATCTGGATTCTATTTTCTGCCTTTCCCATAAGGTTGGTCGTTCCCTGGGCACAAGCTCCTGGCAAATGTGCTGTGGTTTAACACCCACATGTAGATCCTGGAGCACTTTTTAATCCACCTGGGAGATGCTGAAGGGAGGGAGAGGCTGAGTTTTCCACCTGCATTTCCCTTGGAATGCTCCTCCCCTTCATTAAGGAGATGAATGATGGTCCCCGTGGGCTGTGGGGATGGAGAGAGGGAAGGGAGAAACTTGACTCTGGCTGCCTGAGCTGTCTCCATGGGTTTTCCAGGTTTAATGTGTCTGGAAAGTTGGATTATTTAAGGAAAATTCACTTTTGTGTGTTTGGCTTTGGGAGCCTGAATGGGGAATTTGGGATCCTGACCTGAGACATTTCCAGGAATGGGGCAGCTGGAGCTTCTCGGGGCAGCCTGTTCCCAGATCTGCTGATGGAACTTTAAATATGATTTGTTCTGGATATTTAGAAGGGAAGAGAGGATTTATAAACCCCCATTTTGTAATGGGCATTTTTCCCTCCAGAATTTTAGAACTCCTTGAGGAAAAGTCTTGAGGAGATCCAAATGTGGCTCTGGTTGATGGAGTGTTGGTAGAACAGGTTATTTTTGTTTCCTTAGATTATTTTTTTCCCTGACTTTTCCCATTTCTTGGAGCTAAACTTCCCTAAAAATGCTCCATCCCTGCCAGCTGCACCTCTCCTGTCAGCTTCAGCTTTTTGGGATCCACCCTTGGGAATGACGTGGAGCTGGACCTAAAATTCAGGAGAATATGAACCAGGAGTCAAAATTCCATCCCAAATTATTGACTTGAGGAAGAGGCATCAGCCTGGTGCAGGAAGGAGCTGGAGCCCCATTTCCAGTGGATTCCCTCTGGATTCCTCCCAAGGTTTTACAGCTTCCCCAGCATCTTTGTAATCCCATTATTCCCTTCCTGTTTTCCAGCTCGAAATCCAAAGTGTGTCATCCCCAGGTAGCAGGAAATAATTACAATTCCCAGCTTTTTTTTTTTTTTTTTTTTTTTTTTTTTTTTTTTTTTTTTCTGAAAATACAACAGGAAAAAAAACCAAAAAAACCAAAAAACTCCAGAGCCTGGTGTTTGCCTGCACAACCCATTCCCATGCTGGTGGGATTTTATGGCAAATTTCTGGTGTAAAGGAGCATGAAAGGGATTTATTTTCTCCTGTGGAATTGAGAGCAATTCCCAAGGTGTCCCTGCTCCTGCTGGGCAAAATCCCAGGACGTTAAACTCCAACTATAATTAGGTAAGAGCTAAATCCGTGGAGAATTTCTATTTTTTTCTGTTTATTTCTATTTATTTCTATTTATTTCTGGTTTTTTCTATTTATTTCTATTTATTTCTATCGAAGGAGTAACTCTGAGCTCAGCCAGGGCCTTTGCAACCTTCAGTTTTACATTTTTTAGGTGGCAGCTGCTCCCCTTTGGACTGGAATTTTAGGGTCACCTCATGATTGGGAATTGCCTTCTTGTTAAATTTGGGATGAGTTTGGACTCAGAATGGGATCTTTGGGTTTTTAATCCGGTGAATTTTGGGAATATTTGGCATTGCAGGTGTGTGAATTAGGAGGTGGTGACGCTCAAATTCCGTGGGTTTTGCCTCAGTGTGAATTTTGGGATGGAGGGGACAGGATGGCTCCTTATTTTTTTTTTTTTATTATTTTTGGAGATGTTGGGAATGGGCACCACGGATCCATCTGCATCCCAAAGAGAGAATTCCTTGTTTTCCAGGCTTTTTTTTTTTTTTTTGGGAGACAAAGGTGCCTTGCAGTGCCTGGGGGGGTGGGTGGGGTGATGTCATTCAACCTCCAGAAGATCCGGGTTGGAATTTGCTGCCCCATTCAGGGAGAATCCAGGGGATACCTGATAGGTCAGGGAGAGCTGGAAATTCCTGGTTTTTCCCTGAAAGCAGCAAATGCTGGATCCTGGGGGCCATTCCCAAATCCTCCCCCTCTCAGGGAGGGGCGTTGCTTTGCTGCTCTGAGGTTTTTTGGTTTTTTTTTTTTTCCTCCCTGATTTTCAGCACAAATCCCAAATTCCTGGCTGGGCTCAGGTGGAGCCTCAGCACCTCTACGAGTCCCAATCCCTGGGAATGAATCTCTGTCTCCATCCCTGGTAATTGTGAGTAAACTGGGAATTTTTCTGATTATTCTTTTTTGTTGTTTTTTAAATTCCTCGAGTTTGCAGGTTCCGGGGCTTTCTCCTCAAATGCTTTTCCTGCTCAAAAACCTATTTTAACTTAAATTTAAACCTATTTTAACTTAAATTGAGGAATTTACAAAGAGCAACTTGCAAAAAAAAAAAAAAAAAGCAACTTGAACAGATGAACTTTCTCTGGGCAGTGATAATTTTGGGATTTGAGCAAAATTATAAGAATTGGGATTTTTTTTTCTCTACTATTCCCACTAATTCCTACATTTTCAGTCCTGGAAGTGGCTTTGGGCTGGTAGGGGAGATGTTTTGGTGGTAGAACCGAGCCTGAGCTTAAAGTCTGGCCTAACTTTGGTTTTAGGAGAGTTTTGATTTGAATTAGGAATTGTTAATAAGGGAGAAAAATCCAGAGTGGAATGATGCCTTGGGCTACTCTGACCCCACACCCGTGTCCAAAGTTTCTGTGGAATTTTAGATTTAACATGGATTTGGGGTTTTCTTGTACAGCTGGGTTTTAAAGTGGATTTTGGGGATTCTCAGTGCAAATCCCACCTGTCCATCCATCCATCCCTCCCTTGGTATTCCACAGGGAAATTTCCATGGGAAATGATCCTGGAGGTGCTGAAGTGCACTTGTGTGTGAATCCAGGCTCATCCTTCCCTCTGCACCCTGGATGGGCTCAGGGATGTGCCCGGATTTTGGGATTTTAAGTTGAGAAAATGGAGCTCAGGTTCCCTTTTCCCTGGGAGATTTTTTCCTTTGTGCCCCAGGAGGAATTTTTGAGGCCGGGATTACCTGGGCAGGGATCCCATGTGATTTATGGGAAGGTGCTGGCTCTGAAAGCTGCTGCTGGAAATCTCCTTCCCTGCTCCCCCCCACACCAGGAGGAGGGGAAAGTTCTCCCAAGAGCTTTGAATTCCAGTGAGGATTTGTGCCTCTATTTTGGGTCCCATCCCACTTCCACCCCCATCCTCATCCTCACCCTTCCATCCTCCTCCTCTCCCTCCCTGTGCCAGGTGACTCCCTGTCCTCTCTTCCCATGGGAGCAGCTTTGCTTTTCCCTAATTCCTGTCAGGATTTCCCCTGGAATTTCTTCCTGAGCAGAGAGGGAAATGCAGGATTTGGGGGGAGTTTGGGGATTTTCAGGCAGTTGAGGGAAGGAGCAGAAAACCTGGATGTTTTATTCCTTCACTGGATCTTTTTTTTTCCTGGAGCACATCTTGACTTCTGTAAAATCCTAGGATTCTTAACAGACAAATTATGGACTAATTAATAAATGAAGTCACTCAGCCCCTCCTCATTTTTATAAATGAAAGGACAAATCTCTATTTTCAGTCTCTTTGTCACCTCCTTTCCCTGGAATATCCAATCCCCCCTGTCCTTTCCTGTTCCACTTCCCTTGCTCCAAACTTCCAGCTCCAAACCCTGGGTGGGGATGTTGTGTAAACCAGGAAATTGGGAATTTTGGGGAAGCAGGAGAGCTGGATCTGGGGATGTGCTGCAGCACAGGTACCTTGACCTCATTTCCCAGGAAACCCAGCTTGGATCCCAGCTCCCTGGTTAAATCAGATTTTTCCCCAGGGATTTTTGTGCTTTTGCCTTTCCACTCTCCATGTTTTTTTAGGTTGGTCTTTTTTTTTTTTTTTTTTTGGGAAGGAGCAGGATTTCCTGTTACCTTCCCAACTCTTTTCCTGCTTGTCCATTCTCCATTTGCAGTGCTGTGTTTTTTGGGAGCAAGGACATTCAAAGCCCAGGAAATTCCAGGAATTCTTCCTAATATTCCATTAGTATTCCATGAAACACAGGGACAGCTGCACTTTTGTCCTCATTTTTTTTTTTTAAATCCCATAATATATTTAATCCCATATTTAATATGGGACATTTAATATTTAATATTTAATGTTTAATCCAATAAGGATTTATTATTTAATAAATTGAATACGTAACCCCACATTTAATAAATTTAACCCCCATATTTAATAGATTTAATATTTAATCCCATAAATATTAAATTTATTAAATATTCATAAGCAGAGGAGCAAAGGCACTTCAGGCCTGGGAGTGTTCCTGCAAATCCTTCAGTCTGGAGGATGGAAATGGAGGGAAATTTGGGATGGATATGTGGAAGGAATTCCTGGCTGGAATTCCTGGCACTGGAGCAGTTTTCCCAGAGAAACTGTGGATGTTCCATCCCTGGAAGTGTCCAAGGGCTGGGAACAACCTGAGATAATGGAAGGTGCTGGGAATGGGATGAACTTTAAAATCCCTTCCCTTCTGGAATTCTGCGATTCTCTTAACAAGAGCAGCAGAGAGGGAATTTCCTCCCCAGCTTCCAGGGAGTTGCATTCCCAGCAGAAACCCATGGATCAGCATCCAGGAAAAATGGCAAAACCCACTTGGATAATTCCTTTTGGGCTCCAGGATCCTGTTGGAATTCCAAATTTCCACCTGAGGTGTTGGTCTGGTTTGTTGCCTTCCAGTTTCCTTAGCCCTGGTGTGGATGAGGGTGAAGATCCATGGAATTCCAGGATATTTGTGGCTAACCCAGCCTAAACAAAACAGGTTAAATCCCGATTTCCTGAGCTGAGCGTTTTGCATTTGGTGGCTTTCAGATGGATCCCTGTGAATTCCTGAGCTGAATTCCTGCTGGGAATGGGCCTTTTCAGCTCCTGATACTTAGATAAGAAAAGCTCCAGGCTTCCAGGTTTTCCTCTTTTAAAGGGAAGAAAATAAAATAATAATAAAAAAAAAACCACCTCAGGATTTAGGGGAGATAAGGCTCCTAAAGTTTTCTTTTAGACTTTAGAAGCCTGAGGGTATTTTTTTTTTTTGGCTCCTTTTGCATAAGGAAAACCAGGATAAAATTCCAATTATTGTGTGGGTTGCACTTAAAAAAAGGGAAAAAAAAAATCTCCCTTCAGCTCAACCTGTTGAAGCAGCAAGAAATGCTGGAGCTGCTGAACCCTGGAATTAGAATAAAATTTTACTTCTTATCAACATTCCCGTGACAAAATGGGGATGTTTCTGTCAGGAAAGAGGCTGATAAAGTTTAAATATAAAAAATTTTGGTCAAAATATGGCTCCAGAGGAGGAATTTTGGTCAAAATATTGCTCCATGTAAGGAATTTTAGTCAAAATATGGCTCCATGTAAGGAATTTTGGTCAAAATGTGGCCTCAAATAATTAATTTTGGTTGAAATGTGGGCCCATATTAAAAAAAAAAAGATAGACATGTGACCCATGTAAAGAATTTTGATATAAATGTGGTTCTGTAGCCTTAAAAAAAACCCCTTTTCCTGGCATTTAATTGGTGCTTAATTTTTGTGTTTTTTAACAAAATTAACGCGTCAAGCTGCTGGGAGCAGCTCAAAGGTGATGAAGCTTCCTGGTGGTGGGGTTAAGTTCTTTGGTTGATTTTGGTTTTTTTTTTAAATTTATTTTTTTTTAAATTGATCCAGCGTTTCTCAAGGTTTTCAGTTCCATTTCGGATTTTACCAACTTTTTCCTCCTGACTTTCCCAGGAAGGAGCCATGAAAGCGCAGGAATTCCACCTTCATTTTTCATCCCAGTTTTTATTTTTGGTGCCTGCAAGGGAGCAAAGGGCAGCTGAGGGGAAATTGCTCCAAACCCATGGAGCTGGAAAAGTGCTGGAAAAGCCCTGGAAAAGCCCCTGGGTTATGTGTTGGGATGGAACCCAAGCTTGGAGCAGGGGGATTTTATGTAACTTCATCTCAGCGTGGGAGGAATTTGGCACAAGGCTCCTGAGGGAACGGCAGCACCTTCCCTAATTTTGGAATTCTATTTTTATGGGGTTGGTTTTGTTTTTTGGTTTTTTCTTTTTTTTTCTTTTTTTTTTTTTTTTTTTTTTCCCTTTGATTTGGGGAGAAGGAAAAGGCTGGGAAGGAAATGGGATCCATAACCCTGCTTTTGGGAAGGGCAACGCTTTTTATTTTAATGGATGGAATCCCAGAATCCTAAATGGTTTGGAATGGGATCATCCTGTCCCACCCAGGGACACTTTCCACTCTCCATGGTTGTTCCAATTCCCATCCAGTCTGGCCTGGGACACTTCCAGGGGTGAGGATCACCTGTTCCCTCTCTTTTTCCTGCAGGATTTTTCTGGGATTTGAAGGATCCCGACTCTCTTTCTTCCTTCTCGTTAACTATCTGCGTTATTAATTCTAAATACGAAATTTAATCACCTCTCTCCCAATATACAGCTGATTAAAGATGGACTTTTGTGTATAAAGAGAGTTATTTTCGCTTTAGAACCCTCAGCATCCACGGGGTGGTCATAATTCTCTGCTGCACCTGCTTAGGAAGTCTGGAAAATCTTCCTGGAACCACTGAGGTTGGGAAAAACCCTGAAATCATCAAATGCAAGGATTTTGTTGAGTTTTGACCCCACAGAACCTCAAACCCAAACCACGTGGTGCCTCCTGAGAGTCCCCAGCTCCCCTTTCGGTGATCCTTGAAAAATTGAAAGCTCCTTTTTAGGCCTTAATTCCAGCCAAAGTGCTGCTCTCTTGAGAGATCCTGAATCTGTGGGATTTGGGATTCCTGGCTTGCCTGGCCCCATTAAATCCCATCCGTGCCCTCATTCCCTCCGCAGGCTGGAACTCCCGGCTCGGCTTTCCTTGATGGAATCAAACCCCGTTGGCTCTGCTCTGGGAAATCATTTATAGTCTTTTAATCAATTGGATCAATTGGATGTGAGGCTTTGGAGAGGCAGGAGAAAATTCCTGGGGGGAAAGTTCTTCCCCTTGCTCCCAGTTCCCTGTTGGGGATGGTTTCAGTGGGGTTCTTGTGCCGTCACCACGTCCGGGTCGCTCCGAAACGGAAATTTTGACTTTTTCCTTCCAGAATTGGATGTTTCTCATTGAGCTGATGCTTGAGGTGGAATCCATGAACTTTTCTGTGGGAAATCTTTGCCTTTGGTGATGGTTTCAACTGGGACACGGGTGCTTCTTGTGCCATCACCGCGTCCGGGTTGCTCCAAAACTAAAATTTTGATTTTCCTTTCAGAATTGGATGTTTCTCATTGAGCTGATGCTGGAGGTGGAATCTGTGAACTTTTTTGGGAAATCTTTGGCTTTGGTGATGGTTTCAGTGGGGACGTGGATGGTTCTTGTGCTGTCACCACCTGCAAGTCGCTCTAAAACGGAAATTTTGACTTTTTCCTTGCAGAGTTGGATATTTCTCATTGAGTTGATGCTTGAGGTAGAATCCATGAACTTTTCTGTGGGAAATCTTTGGCTTTATGGGAAATCTTTGCCTTTGGTGATGGTTTCAATGGGGTCGTGGGTGACTCTTGTGCTGTCACCGCATCTGGGTCGCTCCGAAACGGAAATTTTGACTTTTTCCTTCCAGAATTGGATATTTATCATTGAGCTGGTGCTGGAGGTGGAATCTGTGAACTTTTTTGGGAAATCTTTGTGTTTGGTGATGGTTTCAGTGGGGACGTGGATGGTTCTTGTGCTGTCACCACCTGCAAGTCGCTCCAAAACGGAAATTTTGACTTTTTCCTTTCAGAGTTGGATATTTCTCATTGAGCTGGTGCTTGAGATGGAATCTATGAACTTTTCTGGGAAATCTTTGGCTTTGTGGGAAATTTTTGCCTTTGGTGATGGTTTCAATGGGGATGTGGGTGCTTCTTGTGCCGTCACTGCATCCAGGTTTCTCCAAAATGAAAATTTTGACTTTTTCCTGCCAGAATTGGATGTTTCTCATTGAGCTGATGCTTGAGGTGGAATCCATGAACTTTTCTGTGGGAAATCTTTGGCTTTGTCACCACAGGAGTGGTGAATAAAAGCTGATAAAACGTAAATGTGTGGAAATCTATGGAAATTCCAGCTCGGAATTTCTGTGTTGGAGTGCTGGAGAGGGATTTTGGGATCTCTGGTAGATCCACGACAGAGAGATGGGTGAGCTCTTCATGTCTTGGCTGAGGTGTGTTGGTAGGGCCAAGAAATTCCCTGACACTCTCCAAGGAATTGAGCAAAGGAAGGAGTGGGAGTTGTGTTCCCATTCCTTCTCCTTCCCTGAGGAAAAACGACCTCGCTGTGGGATCGGAGCAGAGAGCTTGGGAAGAGTGGAAAGTTGGGAAAACCCAACTTTCCTGTTGGCTCAGCATGGAGAATGATCCTAATGAATTAATTTTCAAGCTGCCAAAATAGGGATTAATGATGCAAATAGCAAGGGCAGCTGCACAGCAGCAGTCAGACCTTCATTAACATCTTTAATTCCTGTCAACAAGAGGCAGAAATTTTCAGTTACTCCCGAAACGGCAAGAATCCCCAAATCCACCTTTTCCAATCGCATTTTTTGAGGGTTTTATTCCTGCAGCGTGTTGGAATAACTGCAGCAGTTCTCTCCAGAAAGGTTTGCTCTGTTCCAATCCATGGAATCCAGGGGATTTTGGAGCCTCCCAACTGTGCCGTGCTCCCCTCAAAGCCGGGTTTGTGTCCGGGTGCCGTCGGTGTTTCCCTCACTCCATGTCCCAAATCCATCCCCTTCCAAATCCAGATGTCCAATGTTACATTTCTTGTTCCTACCTGGTGTTCACACTTTTTTTTCCTTGTTTTTTTTTTTTTCTCTTTCCATGTTTCCCCGGCTGGATTGCAATAGAGAAGAAGAAAATGAGGTGAGTAAAAACCAATTCCGACATTCCTGGGTGTCCTGGGAGCCTGGCTGGGTTGGTTTGACCGAGACATTCCATGAATCCAGAGACTCTGAGGGGCTGGATAAAGCAAATGGGTGCTTTTCTGGGATTGCTCTGGTTAAATTTGGGAAGGACAGGGCAATAATTCTCAATAAATTTGGGAATGAGGGGCAGTAATTCCTAGTAAATTTGGGAATGAAAGGCAATATGATAATTGCCATTAAATTTGGGAATGAGGGGCAATAATTCTCGTTAAATTTGGGAATGAGGGGCAATAATTCTTATTAAATTTGGGAAGCAATGGTAATAATTCCCATTAAATTTGGGAATGAGGGGCAATAATTCCTAGTAAATTTGGGAAGGAAGGGCAATATAGTAATTGCCATTAAATTTGGGAAGGAATGGCAATAATTCCTATTAAATTTGGGGATGAGGGGCAATAATTCTTATTAAATTTGGGAAGGAATGGCAATAATTCCCATTAAATTTGGGAAGGAAGATATTTCTCATTTAATTTGGGAATGAGGGGTGATAATTCTTATTTAATTTGGGAAGGAAGGGCAATATAATAATAATTATAGAATTTGGGAATGAGGGGCAATAATTATAAAATTTGGGGAGGAGGGGCAGTAATTCTCACTAAATTTGGGAAAGAAGGGCAATAGTTCTTAATAAATTTGGGAAGGAAGGGTGATAATTCTCATTATATTTGGGAAGGAAGGGCAATATAATAATTCCCATTAAATTTGGCAATGAGGGGCAGTAATTGCCATTAAATTTGGGAAGGAAGGGCAATATAATAATTCCCATTAAATTTGGGAATGAGGGGCAATAATTTTTACTAAATTTGGGAGGGAAGGGCAGTAATTGCCATTAAATTTGGGTGGGAAGGGCAGTAATTCCAGTACCACTTGTGCCACAAGCACATGGGAGGTGATGGCGCAGCTCGGTGTGGGTTGGTGCTGATTATTTAAAGCCTTAATTTGTAAAAATAATGAGTTTTGCTGCCTGTGACTCAAATGAATTCATTGGGAAAGGAGAAAACTTGGAGGCCTGGGATAGATTTTAATCTCCTGGCTTTAGAATGAGGGCTGGCAATCATTTTGGTTGTGCTTTTTTTTTTTTTTTCCCCCATTTTGGATAATGTTCCCTTTCTGTAAAACATGAGAGGAAGGAGAGTTCCTCTTCTCCTGGAGAGCTTTTCCAGCAATTCCCACCTATTACAATTTCCAGGTTACCTGTGGAGTGTGTTTCAAATTCTGGAAATCGTGTTTTCTTCCAGTTATTTAAGGAAAAAAAGTCCCTGCAAGGGTGAACACGTGAGGGGAAATATCCTGGAATGTGTCAGCTCTGCTGAATTGGCTGTGGGAAGGGGAGGAATGGAAATGTGGCAGCTCTTTCTTTGCCTGCAGATCCCATATTTGGGAAAAAGGTGGATTCATCCAAACCCCCTTTATTCCCTTTATTTCAGAGGTGTTGTGCTTGAAATTAGAAGGGTTTTGATCAAAACATTGACACTTAAAATGATGGCACCGAAGTTGTAGCAAGAAGGGGAAGCTCTGAAATGCTGATTCCCTGAATTTCCAATATTTTTAACTATGTATTTATCAATTTATTATTTACAATTGATGTGATTAAAGAATCCTATCCCTGATAAGAATTTGGGTTCAGATCCGTGGAGATCCTTCGGGGTGTGGTTGGAGAGGAACCTGCTCGCTTCTGTTGTCCCAGGTTGGAGTAAAAAAAAAAAAAAAAGCGGAAATTTCTGGTTGTAAGGATAATAATTGATCCAAGAATCCCACAAAATGCTGTTCCCTCCCTCTTCAGGAGGCTGAACTCCTACAGGAGGGTGATCTCAGTAGTGTTCATTTTGTCCTTCATTCTTCCATCATTCATATCCAATTAATTGATATAAACTTATAGGTTATTCCCAGAACCATTTTTGGTGTGTGGATTCTCTGGAAAACAGGGATGGCATTTTCAGCAGCAATTTGTGGAGATGGTTGGGAGTTGTGGTGAGAGGAACCCATTTCTGAGCTGGAGATGCTCCTTTTTTCCCTCCAAGTCAATGTTTTGGATGCCCTTTGATGAAACTCCTTTAAAATCCTCCCTGAAATGTCTCCTCATAAAAACAACAGACTTCAAGGAAATCTTTTGGGTTTTGCTCCCAGTTTTCCCACAGTGAAGGGAATTTGCTGCTGCAGATTCAGAGTGATGCTGGGTTGGGTCACCATTAAAAGGTGCTCACAATGAAACCCCAAATGCTTTGAAAAAGAGGATTTTTTTGGGATATGTGATGTCCCAGGGTGCAAAAAACCCAGGATTTCCAAGCCACCAATGCCTCATTTAATCATTTACTGCGGTGCCTCTAGCCTGGGCAGCTCCACGTTGTTTTCCATGAGTTAAAGGATAACAAAATCCTTAATAATTCACAGGGGGCTGCGGGAAACTGCTGCTCCTGCCAAAAATGTGCTCACGGCACAGCTACGGCAGCAAAACCCGGCTCTGGACAGTTTGGATACGACTCTTTCCATTGGAATTAGGCTTAGCACACAAAATGTAATTCCCAGAGCAGCTGTGACTGCTCTTGGATCCCTGAGAGTGTCCAAGGCCAGGTTGGATGGGGCTTGGAGCAGCCTGGGATAGTGGGAGGTGTCCCTGCCCATGGCAGGAACAGGATAATTCTGAGCGTCCCTTCAACTCAAATCATTCTGGAATTCCATGATTCTGATGCAGTTTGGATTTTTGGAGATAGGGACTGTTGAGAACAAAGCCCTTTCCCCATTTTTATCTTCTCCAGGATTTTATTCCCGGGACACAGGTGAGTTCTAAGATTTAAAATAGAGGGAGAAATGCTCAAGTGGGTGAATATAGGGTGCTGTGTGCTCTGCAAATTCCTGGGTTTGGGCTTGGAAATGTAATTCCCAGAGCAGCTGTGGCTGCCCCTGGATCACTGGCAGTGCCCAAGGCCGGGTTGGATGGGGCTTGGAGCAGCCTGGGATAGTGGGAGGTGTCCCTGCTCATGGCAGGGCTGGAACAGGATAATTCTTCAACCCAAACCATTCTGGAATTCCATGATTCTGATGCAGTTTGGATTTTTGGAGCTAGGGACTGTTGACAACAAAGCCCTTTCCCCATTTTTATCTTCTCCAGGATTTTATTCCCGGCACACAGGTGAGCTCTAAGATTTAAAATAGAGGGAGAAATGCCCGAATGGGTGAACATAGGGGTGCTGTGTGCTCTGCAAATTCCGGGGTTTGGGCTTGGAAATGTAATTCCCAGAGCAGCTGTGGCTGCCCCTGGATCACTGGCAGTGCCCAAGGCCGGGTTGGATGGGGCTTGGAGCAGCCTGGGATAGTGGGAGGTGTCCCTGCCCATGGCAGGGTTGGAACAGGATAATTCTGAGCATCCCTTCAACCCAAACCATTCTGGAATTCCATGATTCTGATGCAATTTGGATTTTTGGAGATAGGGGCTGTTGACAACAAAGACCTTTCCCCACTTGACCTTCTCCAGGATTTTATTCCCGGGACACAGGTGAGCTCTAAGATTTAAAATAGAGGGAGAAATGCTCAAGTGGGTGAATATAGGATGCTGTGGGCTCTGCAAATTCCTGGGTTTGGGCTTGGAAGGTGCTGAGTGAGCTCCTGGGCAGCCAGAACCTCCTGGTGGGAAGGACGTAGAGCTTGGAAGCAGTCGGTTGATCCAGAGGTGACGGAGTCATCGCGCACCACTGGGTCCTGATGGGAATTCTTGGGGAGTTGTTAATTAATGCTGGTCTAGGCCTGAATTGGTAATGACCTGGAGAATGCTGTTGGGGGGAGGTGGGAAAGGATGGGGTTTAAATTCCTGATGTAATTATTGTTGGTCTGGTTTATGCTGGAGCTAAATTCCAGAATCCCAGAATGGTTTAGGTGGGAAGGGACCTTCAGGATCATCCAGTGCCACCCCTTGGATGGGCAGGAGCACCTCCCACTATCCCAGGGTGATCCAAGCCCCGTCCAGCCTAGGCTTAGGCACTGCCAGGGATCTAGGGGCAGGCACAGCTTCTCTGGGAATTCCATCCCAGCCCCTTCACACCCTCCCAGCCAGGAATTCCTTCCCAAAATCCCATAATCAGTTTGAAGCCATTCCCTGTGTCCTGTCCCTCCATCCCTTGTCCCCAGTCCCTCTCCAGCTCTCCTGGAGCCCCTCCAGGCCCTGCCAGGGGCTCTGAGCTCTCCCTGGAGCCTTCTCCAGTATTGGAAGGCTGCATGCAGGTGGAGTCACATGAAAAAAAATGCACTTTAAGCTTAAAAAACTCAGGATCTTTTGCAGCCTGGGACCACAGAAACAGCATAAAAAAGCAGAGTTTTGCCCTCAATTAACTTTATAAGCTGAACTCTCTTTTATAAAAAATAAGAATTAAATGATAAAAGGACTTTGAGCTCGGTCATTAATAAGGCAGATAAAAAGCCTCAGCCCAAACCTCAGAGGAGGCTTAGTTTCAAGCTGCAGAAGTCTGAGGAATTGATTTTTTCAGGACAGAGCTGGGCAATGAAGACAGACCCAGGGTGTGCATTTCTCTTTTATCATCATGAAAAATTCACCGGGTGAAAGAAAATGCCGCAGAGCTGAGCTCAAACCCCCCCGAAGTCCAATTCCTCCAACTGCATCTTCTTTTTTCTTCCACAGGGCAAACCTGAGTCGGTGCCGAGAGCCGGTTTTATCAAAGGCCCCGTGTTCAAAGGCGTCGCCTCGAGCCGCTTCTTGCCCAAAGGCACCAAAACCAAGGTTAACCTTGAGGAGCAGGGAAGACAAAAAGTGTCTTTCAGCTTTAGTTTAACCAAGAAAACTTTACCCAATCGATTCCTGACTGCTCTGGGAAACGAGAAACAAAATGAAACTCCCACCCCTCCAGCGGTTCCCCTTCCGACGGATCTTAACCCCAAAAACAAACCGGACTTGGGGGGGGACGCCGCCGGTTCAGCCGAGGAATCTTCTCCTCCAAAACCGAAGGTAGAACTGGGGAAGATTCATTTTAAAAAACATTTACTGAACGCCACGGCAAAGCCACCCCCGGCTCCGGCGGCGCCGCCGCCGCTCCCGGCACCGGTAACGGAACCGGTGGCCTTGTCCGTGGATTTCCCCCCCACGCCGCCGCCGCCGCCTCCCCCGCCCCCGCCGCCACCGCCGGCGTCACCGATGCCGGTTCCTGGAGCCACGGCCCCGCCGGTGACGCCGATGCCGGCGCTGCTGCTGTCGCCGCCCGGCGAAGCCGAAGCCCCTGTGCCGAGGGAGCCGAGCCAGGCGCTGCCCAGGGAGGCCTCGGAGCCGGACGCCAAGCAGGATCCGGCGTCGCGCGGCTCCGAGGAACGCGCGGCTCCAACCGCGCCCGAGCAGACGGAGAGAACCCCGCCGAAGGAAGATTCCCATATTGGGAAGGAGGATGAGGTTTCCGATGGCTCCAAGGGTGCTCCCGCGTGCTCCCGGAGGCAGGGGGCCAAGAGGAAGTTCTCGCAGTCGGACGGCGCCCTGCAGGGCTCCGAGTCCGACGAGGATTCCGTGAGGACCTCCTCCAGCCAGCGGTCGCACGAGCAGAAGATCTCCAGCACGGAAAAGGAGAGGGAGCCCAGACGGAGCTCCGCGTCCCTCCGGGGCGATGACCTGGGCAAGTCCTCGTCGCGCTCCAGGTCGGACAGGGATGAGAAGTACTCGAGCTACTCCAAATCGGAGAGAGACTCGCGGTACTCGTCCTCCCGCTCCCGCTCGGACAGAGACAGGAGGAGAAGCCGGTCGCATTCCCGTTCCCGCTCCGATCGCAGCTCCCGAACCAGCTCCTCCTACTCGAGGTCGGAGCGCTCGCATTACTACGACTCCGACCGCCGGTACCACCGGAGCTCCCCGTACCGGGAACGGTCGCGGTATTCCCGGTCGTACGCGGACAGCCGGGCGCGGGAGAGCTCGGACTCGGAGGATGAGTACAGGAGGACACATTCCAGGTCCAGCGACTCCAGGCGTACGTCCTCCCATTCCTCCTCCTCCTACAGAGACTCGCGATCCTCTTACTCCAAGTCGGACAGGGACAGCAAAGTGGAGTCGTCTCACGCCGACGTGGACAGGCGAGGGAGGTCGTCTTCGAAAGCGGATCGAGATTCCAAAAGGACTTCCGAAAGCGAAGTGTCCAAAAGGTGCTCTCCCCACGATGAACTGGGCTATCGGAAGGGGACGTCCCATTCCAAGCCCGACAGTAATGTGAATTCCTCCCGCTATAAATCCACCCCTTCCAAGGCCCCCGCACCAAAGCCTGATAAATTTAAGAGTTCTTTCTGTTGTACAGAATCGATCGAAGAAATCAAGTCCAAGTCTAATTCTCTAGATTTAGAGACCTCTTGTGTAAAGAACAATGAGATCAGGGTGTCCAGTGTGAAAAAGTTGGAAAGGGAAAAGACACTTTCTCCGTTAAATCAGTTCAGCGATTCTCCCGCTTTGCCGAAGGCCGACGAGTCCAAGGCGGGTTCGGCGAACTCCAAGTCCGAGGAACTTGCCGCAAACGAAGGCCACGACAGTGTTAAGGAGCAAGAAACGTTCCTAAAGGCAAAGCACGATCCCTCGAGGACGTGTTTCCCCACGGAATCGAGCGTGAACGGCTCCCCGGAGGGTCAGGGCGAGGGTCTGGCAGCTCTCAGTGCCTCCAAAGCAGAGGATGTCCCCGCGTCCTCTGAGCACAGCCCGGGTCGGTCGGAAGCGTCGCCTGCCGCCAAGACGAGCCCGTCACACCCGTTGCCATCCAACGGGTTTGAGAGCACGGATGTGTCCCAAGAGCAAGAGCTGGATGATTCCCGGGTCCAGTCCAGCGAGTGCAACAGCCTGTTCCAGGAAGCGGAGGCTCCGGAGCCGCAGCAGCCGGAGGAAGCCGCCCCTCTCCCTGTCGTGAATGTAGATCCTGCTAATAAAACTGTCCTTAAGTTGGACGAGGAGGTGACTCCGTGTGACAAAACCAAAGAACCTGTTTTTTGCTACATTTCCGATGATGCCACCCCTGGTCTGTACCACTCGGAGGTGGAAATCGAAGCGGAGCCTGCGGATTTGAAGGTGACATCCGAGACTTTCCTGGACGTGCAGGTGGAGCCGCAGACGGTGACGTGCGATTACGAGAGCGCGGAGGATTCCCATTCCAAGTCTGCTGGGGAGGAGGAGCACGGCCATCCTTCCCATCATCAAATCAGCCTGGCAGTGGAAAGCTCAAGCAGGGATTCCTCCCAGGATGGCTGTTCCCAGAGGCTCCAGTCGGATCATCCCGTGCCGGAGGAGAGCGTCTGTTCCAAATGGGGCGTGCCCCTGCCGGGTGTGTGCCAGGAGCCGCTCCAGCATTCGGAAGCAGAAGAGATGCTGGAGCTGGATGCTCAGCACGTTGATCTTGGCTCAGCAAAGGGCAAGTCGTCGTTCCAGAATGAACATTCCTACTACTCGGAAGTGCCGCTGGAGCACCGCAGCAGAGAGGTGGTGGAAGAGAGCGCTGTTTCCACCGAGGGAGCGGAGCTGGATGAGCTGAGGGTTCAGTGTCCCGGCGTGTCGGCCGAGAGGGACGAGGGAAGCGAGCCATTGGTGGCCTCAGCTTTTCCAGATGCTTTGTATCCCTGCTCCGACGTCGTCGTCACTGCCGAGGACACGGAGATGGTGACCCAAGCCCCCACGTGCGACAGCAGCGGCAACGCCTCGGAATTCATTCCCGCCGGCCACGACGATTATTCCGACACGGGGGACAGCGACAGTGAGGGGGGCAGCGAGGACAGCGACACGGAGGACTCGGATTCCGATGATGGGACGCCACGGAAGAGGCTCCAGTCGGTTGTGGTGGTCCCCAAGAACTCCACCATAGCCACGGAGGAGAACAGCCCGGGCTCCTCTCGGAGCAGCCGGCGCTTCTCCGACCACTGGGATGATGAGCGGCCCGAGCCCAGCAGGCCCTACTATGAGGAGAGGTCAGAAAACATGGGGAGCAAAGGTGGTCCCCAGGTGGAGAGCAGGTGTTCTCCCAGAGGGATGGAGAAGAGTCCAGCCACCTCCACGGAGCTGAGCAGGAAGGAGCCGGAGGAGCTGCGGGCAGATCCGTGCCAGGCCCAGAGCGACGGCGTGGACAGCACCAGCCAGGCGGACCTGACGGCCGATTCCCACGGCAAAGCCGGCACGGACGAGAGGATGGCGCTGCTGGACGTGGTGGCCATGGGGCGACCCATGGGCCGGCCAGAGGAGCAGCCCTTCTGTGTCCCGGAGAGTTTGGAAAGCACCGACGCATCCCGGCACCAGATGAGCTCTTCCAAGCCTGACAGTCGGCAAGGGCAGTGCGGGCTCAACCAGTCTGGCCTCGGAGACTACTCCAGGCTGGATGGTTTCCGTGCCCCGGAGGAGATGGGTGCGGTGGGATGGGACTTTTCCCAGCAGGAGAAGCCCAGCAGCACCTACCAGCAGCCGGACAGCAGCTTTGGGATGTACTCAGGCTACGTTTACCAGCCAGGCTCGGGAGCCTATCCCAGCTCCCAGAGCTACTGGCAAGGCAACAGTTACTGGGACGCCAGGGCAGCCAGCAGAGCCTCCGTGGTCAGCTACGAACGCATCCAAGGGCAGGTGCCGGATTCCCTGACGGAAGACCACGAGGAGTACGAAGAGGACGAGCGTTGGGATGAGGACTGCAAGCCCCGCTTTCCCAGCCCCTCTGGAAAATCCCAGGCGGCCGAGCAGAAGGAGAAAGGCTCGGTGCAAGCGCACGAGATCAGCAGCAATTCCATCAAGGAGCCGGTGCCGGGCGGGGAGAAGAAGGAGGAGGTGAAAGCTTTGGAAAAAAACGACGTGAAGGAACGGGGCCCGCCGAAAAAAAGGCGTCCGGAGTTGGAGAGCGACTCGGAGAGCGATGGGGACTCCGGGGAGAAGAGGAAGGTGAAGCTGGAAGGGGAGCAGGCGGAGCCGGCGCCGCAGGATTCCTCCATGGTGGGCAGGTTGTGCATCATGGACGACTTCAGGGACCCCCAGCGCTGGAAGGAGTTTGCCAAGCAGGGGAAGATGCCCTGCTACTTCGACCTCATCGAGGAGAACGTCTACTTGACAGAGAGGTAACTGCTGCTTTGTCCTTGCTTTAATTCCTGGAGCAGGTTTGGGTGGTTGGTCCCAGGGTGGTTGGGTTTTTGTGGCCAAATTTGGAGGGAGGGGCAGGGATGTTGCATTCCCCACATTGGGCAAAGCCGTCCCAGGCTCTCTTCTCCTAAAGAGAATCTCCCAGACAGTCCCAAGTGCTGAGGAGAGAGGGAAAATGGGAGGATCAGAGGGAAAGGTGGATTTATTTTTATCCTTTTTTATAGCTTTACCAGATCCTGCCTGTTTAATGTCCCCAGATGCCAGCTCGCTCCCTTTTTGTTGGCATAGGGAATTTTTGTCTGGGTGGACAACCCAGGTGCTTTTCCAAAGGTTTTGGTTACTTCCATGTCTTTATTTATCATCTCAGAGGAGCTTCCTTTGATCTAATGGCCATAATTTAATTTTTATTTTTTCTTAAGGGTTTTTTGCCTTGTTGGGATCCACGCTCCAGAGCGTTCCCCAAATCCTTCATGGAAGCTAAAATATGAATTAGTGGATGCCCTGCTTTTTGTCTGATTTTCTGCTCTTTTTCATCCTCTGACTTGACAGCAAAGCAGAGGCTGAAGTAACCAAACCCTCCAATTTGCCTTATTAAAATATGGATGTCCAAATAAACATAGACAGGGAGGAGAGACGAAAACCAGCTAAATATCCTGGGAATTCTCTTAAAAAAATCACCTTTTGTCTTCTCAAAGTCATCACCAAGCCAAGTGTCCTTGGTTATTCCCACCCCTTCCCGCTGATTCTCCTAGGATTAACAATCCATAGGTCAAGAAATTTATTTTCCCTTTTTTTTTTTCAAAAAAACCACTGACAAGGGTTGAGGAGGAGTTTCTTTCTCCACCTGGCTGCTGTCTCACCT
This sequence comes from Phylloscopus collybita, assembly GCA_027886175.1. Lineage (NCBI taxonomy): Eukaryota > Metazoa > Chordata > Aves > Passeriformes > Phylloscopidae > Phylloscopus > Phylloscopus collybita. The sequence continues at coordinate 756,981 of JAJNNQ010000076.1, forward strand.
GTGTTTCCGTGCCTTGGCTCCCCCAGGAAGAAGAACAAATCCCACCGGGATATCAAGCGGATGCTGTGCGAGTGTCCCCCTCTGTCCAAGGAGGAGCGGGCGCAGGGGGAGGTGGCCTGTGGAGAGGATTGTCTCAACCGCCTGCTGATGATCGAGTGGTGAGTCCAGGGGTTGGCCTGGAGGTGTCCTGGGAATCCTTCAGAACCCAGCAATTCCTGGGAGGTGGCAGTGAAGTGTCTGTGCTGGCCTGGAGTGACCTTTGGAGCTTCCAGCAGAAGCTGTGGCCTCTCCATCCCTGGAAGGTTGAGGTTGGATGGGGCTTGGAGCAGCCTGGGGGCAGTGGGAGGTGTCCCTGCCCATGGCAAGGACATGAGATGATCCTTAAGGAATGAGATGATCCTTAAGGTTCCTTCCCACCCAAACCATTCCACGATTCCATGATTTAAATCTTTGGATGGTCTGCAGGAGATCAGCCCTCACAACCTGCTGGATCTCCTTTCCCCAGAGCCTCTCCAGCCTTTGGCTGGTGTCTCCTCTTCCTTCTGCAAGAAATTTTCTGCTCCATGGCAGCTGGAGGCAGGGACAGGGTGCTTGGTGAGATTCCCCCCCTGGCACAAGGGTTGTGGAAGGATTGGAATTACCTGGCAGAATCCCAATTTTTGCTTTTATCTCATAGGCCAGACCTAGGGCAGGGAATATCTTGAAGGAATAACCCCCAAAACAAAGGGAGAAGAACCCAGCTCTCCCCACTGGGATGCCCTGATAACAGAAACACAGCAGGACCAGCATTCCAAACGTTTTTAATCTCTCCAGAAATAAGCGATCTGCATTTGCACGTTGACAGTCACGTGGTCGTGCTTTTTATAGCAAACCACATTTGGAAGGTTTCACACAGAATTTGTGATGATTATTTGGGATTTATTTCCGGGTCTACTGTTCCTGCTGGGAATTGATTTGGCTCCCTTCCCTCAGCTCTTCCCGGTGTCCCAACGGTGACTACTGCTCCAACCGGCGCTTCCAGAAGAAGCAGCACGCGGATGTGGAGGTGATCCTGACCGAGAAGAAGGGCTGGGGGCTCCGAGCTGCCAAGGACCTGCCATCGTAAGCCTTCCCTCTTCCCACAGCCTTTTCCCCACCCTTTTGCTCCCTCCTGAAGGGAAAGGGGTTCTGTGGGGTCTGGGTGTCCCTGACAGGAGATGGGCTGAGGTTCTTCCAGCTCGTCCCTGTCCCTGCTGGGTTGTCCCTCTTCCTCTTTGGCATCTGCCCATCTGTTGTGTGGTTGCTTGTTTGCCCCGTACTCAGCACTGGTGAGGTCACACCTTGAGTATTGTGTCCAGTTTTGGGTCCCTCAGGTCAGGATGGACACTGAGTGCAGTGTCCAGCTCTGCGTGTCCCAGGATGGACATTGAATGCAGTGTCCAGCTCTGGGTGTCTCAGTTCAGGATGGACATTGAGTGCAGTGTCCAGCTCTGGGTTTCCCAGGATGGACATTGAGTGCAGTGTCCAGCTCTGGATGTCTCAGGATGGACATTGAGTGCAGTGTCCAGCTCTGGGTGTCCCAGGATGGACATTGAGTGCAGTGTCCAGCTCTGGATGTCTCAGGATGGACATTGAGTGCAGTGTCCAGCTCTGGCCCCTCAGCTCAGGATGGACAGTGAGTGCAGTGTCCAGCTCTGGGTGTCCCAGGATGGACATTGGGTGCAGTGTCCAGTTCTGGCCCCTCAGCTCAGGATGGACATTGAGTGCAGTGTCCAGCTCTGGCCCCTCAGTTCAGGATGGACACTGAGATGCTCAATCCTGTCCAGAGGAGGCAGTGAGGCTGCTGAGGGGCTTGGAGCACAAACCCTGTGAGGAAGGGCTGAGGGAGCTGGGGTTGCTCAGCCTGGAGAAAAGGAGGCTCAGGGGTGACCTCATCACTCTCCACAGCTCCCTGAGAGGTGGCTGTGGGCAGCTGGGGTTGGTCTCTGTCTCCAGCAGCACTGACAGGAGGAGAGGACACAGCCTCAGGCTGCACCAGGGGAAATACAGGTTGGATAGCAGGGAAAAGTTTTATACAGAAAGAGTGATAAAGTTCTGGAATGATCTGCCCGGGGAGGTGGTGGAGTCACCACCCCTGGATGTGTCCAACAAAAGCCTGGATGTGGCACTGGGTGCTGGGGTTTAGCTGAGGTGTTAGAGCATGGGTTGGACTCGATGATCTTGGAGATCTCTTCCAACCTAGAAATTCTGTGGTTGTTGAGTGCCCATCCACTCTGGTTTTGTTCTTCCTGGTTTCCCAGCATCCTTTCCATGGCTTATTCCTGGGGTGAATCTGCCTCCCCTTTCTCTGTCCCTGCTTCACTCCAGTTGTGTCCGTTCTTCTCTTCCCATCTCTGCAAAACTTCTCTTCCTGAGTCCTCCTCCTCCTCCCCAGCTTTGGAGAAGAAGAAGATCCTGAGGGGATCTTTGCTCCTGTTGGTAACTCAGGATTGTAATTCCCTAGTGCTGGTTTGGGTGAGGCCAGGAAAGGAGAGAGGAGTGAGGACACTGAGATCTCCTGCAGCCTGAGATGAAAGGGAGGGTCAGGATGGGGAGACCAAGATGAGGTTTACTGGGAGAAGGGAGAATCCAGGAGCGTGTCCAGGGCAGGGAACAGAGCTGGGAAGGGGCTGGAGCCCCAGGAGAAGCTGAGGGAGCCAGGAAAGAGCCTCAGCCTGGAGAAAAGGAGGCTCAGGGAGGACCTTGTGGCTCTGCACAGCTCCCTGCCAGGAGGGGACAGCCGGCGGGGTTGGGCTCTGCTCCCAGGGAACAGGGACAGGAGGAGAGGGAACAACCTCAGGGTGAAAATTGGGAATATCCCTCCTGGAAAGTGTTTTCCAGCCCTAGCCCAGCTGCCCAGAGAAGCTGTGGCTGCCCCTGGATCCCTGGAAGTGTCCAAGGCCAGGTTGGACAGGGCTTGGAGCAGCCTGGGACAGTGGGAGGTGTCCCTGCTCATGGAATGGGACAATCTCAAACTTCCCTTCCAACCTAAGCCATCCTCTAACTCTGTGAATATATCAAATACCTGGAGCAAACCCTGCTCCAAGGGGAGCTTCATCCTTCTGTCACCTTCCCTAAAACCCCAAATTCATCACAATTCCCTGAGATTATGGCACATCATTCTTGCTGCCACCACCAGCATGGCCAGGCTGGCAGTTCTGTTCAGAGAATCCACCTGAGCAGGGATTATTTTGTGTTTATTGGTGTTTTTTATTGAGAAAATTGATGTTTTTCCCCTCTTGCAGCAACACTTTTGTCTTGGAATACTGCGGGGAAGTGTTGGATCACAAGGAATTCAAGGCTCGGGTGAAGGAATATGCCCGGAACAAGAACATCCACTATTATTTCATGGCCCTGAAGAACGATGAGGTGAGAAGTGGGGGCTGGCTTTGGGAAAGGCTGGATTTGGCTGTGGGCAGCACCAGCTCCTTGGGAACCTGTGGAGCAACGTCCTGAAGAAATTTGGAATGTTTTCCTGAGGGAAGGAATCTTCAGGCCTCAGGATTTTTTTTAACCCGTTGCTCAGTTCCAACCAAATCGTGGCAGCTTAAATGTATCCCAGTGTCTTTAGGGAGGGGAAAGTGTTTTTCCAAAGGAAAAGATGGAGCATGGCTCATCATTCCATGGGAGAGAAGTTTGGGAAGATGCTCCAAGCCAAACTCTTCCTTTTTGGCTGCCCAAATACACCAAAACTCCACATTTCCTTTCACATTAAACTCGGTGAAATTGGGATATTTTAAGCTGAAGATGAGGTGAGCAGTGGGGCTGGCTTTGGGAAAGGCTGGATTTGGCTGTGGGCAGCACCAGCTCCTTGGGAACCTGTGGAGCAACATCCTGAAGAAATTGGGAATTGAGGAAAGGGAACTTCAAGCCTCAGGATTTTTTAACCCGTTGCTCCAACCAAATCGTGGCAGCTTAAATCCCTAAAACCCTAAATCCCAGTGTCTTTAGGGAGGGGAAAGTGTTTTTTTCCAAAGGAAAAGGTGGAGCGTGGCTCATCATTCCATGGGAGAGAAGTTTGGGAAGATACTCCAAGCCAAATTCTTCCTTTTTGGCTGCCCAAATACATCAAAAATCCATATTTCCTTTCACATTAAACTCGGTGAAATTGGGATATTTTAAGCGGGCAAAGTCCCTCTTTGGGCAGGATTGCCACTGGAGTATTTATATATGGGATATCCTGAATTATTTATGGCTGCTTCAGCTCCCTGGGATGTGGAGCTGTTCCCTCTGCCTGAGAACAAGGGAGATGAATAGAAATCCCATCTCTTGTTCTCCTTGTCTCTCCTGTCAGGACTTTTTGGGTCTGGGGAGCTGAAGAGAAAAGGAGCTAAAAATACTCCGAGTGGTTTTTGTTCCTGGGTGTTTTTCCTCCTGAAATAAGGAATTTTGGGATTGTTGTGTGATCTTAAGTGTCACAAAGGAGCATTTCCAGTTGTAAAAGGAGTTTCTATTTCTGGGATGACTTTTCCATTGGAGTATGAGGCCTGTGGGAGAAAAATTTACTGTCCCAACCCCTCGTGGCTGTATCAGGAACAAAATCCAGGATCTGCATCCAGCTGGAGAACTCTGAAAAACGAGGAGCCGTGTACCTGAGTGCTCTTCTTGGGGAGGAAATTAATGTCCTGACAAACCCCAATCTCTGAAATAAAGATGGGAAATATCAAAGAGTGGGAAAGGGGACGATCCCTACATGGATTGTGTCTGCTCCCCATTCCAAGGAGTTTCCCCCCTGCATTTCTTGTTCCTTTTCAGATCATCGATGCCACCCAGAAAGGAAACTGCTCCCGCTTCATGAACCACAGCTGTGAGCCAAACTGTGAGACCCAAAAGGTAAAAAAATGCTGGGTTTTTTACCCAAAAGGTAAAGTGCTGCATCAAATCCAGCAGCTCCTCCCTCTGGAGGGCTGGGAGTGAAGCGTTTTCCTCCTTTATTTTGACAATTTAATGTGTTGTGTCACCGTATCAATGACGTGAAAACAATGGGATTTAAACCAGGTTTTGAACTCCTCAGTGCCCCTTTTTTTCAAGGATTAACGTGCTTGTCTTGGTTTGGAAAGACAGGGATCTGCCAGGGAAAGCTGGAGTTTCCCCTAGAATGGAGAATGTAAACCCCTCACCCCCTGCCAAATTATAAATTTGCAATCAAGGGCTCTCAGGCAAAGAGTTTGGGAATAGGAATAACAGTTCTTTACTGGGAATATTAACAATACAAATGTAATAGGAAACAAAACCACCCAACCAAAACAAGCAAACAAACAACAGTTTTGGAGAACCCTGACAGGGTCAGAGCTACAACCTGACACCCTGTTGGTCAGGATGTTGGGAGCAGTCCCAAAGTGAGTCCTCCTGGGGTGGCAGATGAGGTTCTGGTGAGGTAAAGATGATCCTGTAGAACCAGGGTCCAGTGGTGGTGGGAAAGGGTCCAGTGGTGGTAAAAGGGGTCCAGTCGTGGTAAAAGGGGTCCAGTGGTGGTGGGAAGGGTCCAGTGGTGGTGGGAAGGGTCAAGTGGGTAAGAAGGGGTCCAGTCTTCCTCCCAGGAAATTGGGTGAAAACTAGCAGCTTGTGTCTCAGTTTTATCCAGATAGAAAACTGCCCTGCTCCCCCTCCCCACTGCCAGGGGGGATGTGATCCATCTCACCATGGGATGATGGAATGCTGGGGTAGAGCCTGGGAAGGTGTTAATGACCCATTATCAGGCCTCTCCCCACCCTTGAGTTACAAGAGATAAAGAAAAAAAAACATCTCCCCGACTGCTTTTAACAGATGAAAATAGAATACACGCCTTTTGGTTCCATAACCCAAGAGAGTGCTTCAGGGAAAGCAAAGCTGGAATAAACCAGAATAAAAATAATCTTTTTTTTTTTTTTTTTTTCCCCCACAGTGGACTGTGAACGGGCAGCTCCGGGTCGGGTTTTTCACCACCAAGCTGGTGCCGTCGGGCTCGGAGCTGACCTTTGATTACCAATTCCAGAGATACGGGTAGGTCCCCTCCCTCTGAGCCCTCAGGGCCCCCTGGATTGCTTCCTCGAGCATTTCTGGAATGCATCTCATGTGTATAAACTCGTTATCAAAAATTTTATATATGGGGTATCCTGAATTATTTATGGCTGCTTCAACTCCCTGGGATGTGGAGCTGTTCCCTCTGCCTGAAAACAAGGGGGATAAATAGAAATCCCATCTCTTGTTCTCCTTGTCTCTCCTATCAGGACTTTTTGGGTCTGGGGAGCTGGAGAGAAAAGGAGCTAAAAATACTCAGAGTGGTTTTTGTTCCTGGGTGTTTTTCCTCCTGAAATAAAGGTTTTTCGGATTGTTGTGTGATGTTACGTGTCACAAAGGAGCATTTGCAGTTGTGAAAGGAGTTTTTATTTCTGGGATGACTTTCACCTTTCACCTTTTCAAAAATTCTTTCACCTGTCTGATGGATTTACCCATCCAAACCCTGTTATCAGGTTTAATTTTTGATACACACTCCCGAAGTTGTGGATGGATTCTGAGTGATCAGAGGAATTCCTGCCACACATTCCTTTGAAATCTTCCCACCCATGCACTGATAAGAAAAGTCATTAAATGCAGGTGGAATTAAAGAGTAAATGACACCAATTAATCTGATTTTTGTATGTAGAGTGCTTGGGAGAAACATCCTTGACTAAAGATTGATCTTTTTCTGTGTGGTTAAATTAATTTGGCACGGAAGGTCACGCTTACAGAAACAAGGATGTCCAATTCTTTAGGTCCAGGAGGTGCCTTGGGAAGGTGAGGAACACATGGAATTCCTGTGCCAAGAATTCCATGCTTTTTCCTCTCTCCCAGTGCCGCTGTTCCTACTCCATCCCTTTCCCAGATAATTACCTTCCCTGCTTCTTCCTAATCATTAATTAGCCAAGCTCCAGACTTTGCAGTGTTCCTCAGGAATTCCCATTCTGCCCTTCCCACTCCTGTTTTATGGCTTTGCAATTACCTGAGGAGCTGTAAACCCCCCTGGATAACACATCCCCTCCTCCTGGCCTCATCCAGGCCTCATGCAGGGAAAGCTCCAGCCTGGAATTTGGATCCCTTTGTTAAACCCGAGCCTAAAACTCCTCCATTACTGTTTGGGGAAGTAGAACTTGAGGAACATCTCTTCCTTTTCCATCTGGATCCTTCTCCAGGCCCTTCCTGTAAGCAGGAATGAGCTTTTAGTTGCATTTTAAGATTATTCCTCCTTCCTAGAAATTCCTGGGATTGAGCTTCCCTGCTTCTTTCCACTGGAGAGCCACCTTCCTCCAGTGGGTTCCACGTATTTAAAATCAAACCCTACCATTTGCCACAAGAAATTGTGGGATGGAGTTTAAAATGGATGGTGTGTCAAGTGGGAAATACAGAGGCTTGGCAGAAATATTCCTTGGGAATTTTATTTATTGCATTTATTATGTTGGTTGTATTTATGATATTTTTTATATTTGTTATATTTGGCATATATGTTGTGTTTATTATCCATGGCTGAACATCCAAAACAGATTTTCCACGTGGATTTTGCTGCTTCCATGAATCCTGAGCTCATTCTTTATCCCTTTTTGAGCTCTGAAAATCAATTTATGAGCTATAAAATGCTGTGAAATACAAGCCTTTTCCTAATGGACGTGTAATCCTGAGGATAAATTCCTTAGGAAAATCAAGGCATTGATGGCAACGTGAGCTAAGAAGCTGTCAGCCCCACCAGCTCCACCTTTCCCTCTTTGCTCCCTGCTCCTTGACCTTTGAAGAGCCTGGAAGTGAGGCAGGCTTGGCTTTCCAGCTGCCCCAGCTCAGGAAAACAGGAGCTGTGTTGGGAATATAGACTCTGTTTGGATTTTTGGTGGCTTCTCCATGCAGAGCCATTCCCATTCCCATTCCTGTTCCTGTTCCCAGCCTCTGAAGGTGGAGAGGTGGCTGTGGGAGGGGTTGAGCTGTTGCTGAAGCTCCTTTTGTGTCCCTCCCCTCACAGCAAAGAGGCCCAGAAATGTTTCTGTGGCTCCTCCAACTGCCGGGGCTACCTGGGAGGGGAGAACAGGGTCAGCATCCGCGCCGCCGGCGGGAAGATGAAGAAGGAACGCTCCCGGAAAAAGGACTCGGTGAGTTCAGCCTTCCCTCAACCCCCAAGGTTGGAAAATCCCTCTGAGATTGAGCCCAACTATTCCCGTGTCCCCAAGTGCCACCTCCAGGTGGCTTTAAATCCCTCCAGGAATGGGGGTTCCACCACCACCAGTCCTTTCCATGAGGGAATTTCCCCAGTGTCCGACTCGAGCCTCCCCAGGCACAGCTCAAGGCCGTTCCCTCTCATCCCCACGCTGTTCCTTTGGGAGGAGGTGACTCCTGAGGGCCTCAGGGTTCAGTCTTTTCCATGGATGTGTCAGTCAAGGTTGGATTGATGACCTTGGAGGTCTTTTCCAGCTCCAATGGTTTTATTTCACAAGGCTCCTCAAGGTTTGTGTTCTCTTGGATCTTCAGTTAAATCCATATCTCCTTTCTCCTGGTTATTTAAAGTCCCATCAGGGAGTGACTTTCCCAGGTCCAGTATTTGCTCATCAGTAACTAAACCCCACCATAAATTCCCCATGGATTTAAAAATTTGATTTCCATGGATTTTTCCATGATTTTTAAACATTGATGAAAGATGAACGGTATTGGCTTCACCGTTGAGGGCATCACCTGAAATCTGGCAGCTCCAAGGGCAGAGTTTCTCCATCTCCAGCTTGGGAGGTGGAATTTCAGAGACAGCACATGGAATTGCAGGGATGTGGAAAAAGTGCAGAGAATCCAGAACAAGAGGAATTTTTCTGGGTGAAATCTTCTGCAAGAACCTTCATAAGTTCTTCTTTAATTCCTATAAATTGTAATTATTCTGCCCTTGACGAGACAAATCTTTATTCCTATGGAGAAGATTTATTCCTAATTCTTCTGGGAAGTTTAAAAATGCCACTTACGTTTTTATTTGCTGTATCAGAGAGTGAGGAAACCAAGAAATAATTCCTAAATCATTTATAGAGAGTGAGGAAGCCAAGAAAGAGTTCCTAAATCATTTATAGGATAATAATAATTAGTCATTAAATGAGAGGACGATATTCCAGTGTCCGTGTGGAGAGGGAATCTCTGGCTGTAAAGATGATAAATCTGATACAGTTCATGATCCATAAATCATTACAAATTTATGAAGAATTTATACAATTCAGAATACAAAGAAGAAATTTAACCTGCAATTAAAGATAATTTCTTACTTTGTTTTCCTGCATGAAAAGATAAACTCAGGACCCGGGAGGGTTTTGGTGCAACCACCTGGGATTTCCAGCAGAGCTAAAACGGAGCCATTCCTTGGAGAAAACAGAGTTGGGAGTCAGGGAATTCCCTGTCCTGAGGCTGAGCTGGTTTTCCTTTGGCTCTGCAGGTGGATGGGGAGCTGGAGGCGCTGCTGGAGAACGGGGAGGGTCTCTCTGATAAAAACCAGGTGCTGAGCTTGTCCCGCCTCATGGTCCGGATCGAAACCCTGGAGCAGAAACTCACCTGCCTCAAACTCATCCAGGTGAGGAGCAGACTGGGACCAAAGAACGACACTCACACACTGAGGTGTCCAAGGCAAAAAAAAACCCAGGAGGCAGTTTATTTACAGGCCTCGACATTTATGGAATTCCAACGGTGACCGTGGATTGGAGGATGGGAATTGTCCTCTCCAACCACACTGGTCAAACCCAAGAGTCTTTATTATTAACAGTTTCCTTTTTATGAGAAGAATGTAAACATGAAAGGGCAGTTACAACAACAATGGGTTGTTTGTGTGAAAATTGTGTGAGAAACTCTTATTACAAAAAGTAAATCATCAGAAGGCTGAGGGAACTTTAGAAAAGCTTTAGAAAAATGGAGAAGAACAGGGCAACAAGTGACATCCTCAGAGGAAGAGGGGGAATGGGGGGAGGCAGGTCCTGCCCTTTTTTCCTGCATCCCAAGCTCAGCCAAACGGCTCCAGGATCCATTATCCTTTGTTTTTACTCCTCATTATTTATGAGCTGTTGGAATGGTCCTGCTGCTGGAGCAATGGTTGGAATGGTCCTGCTGCCGGATCCCTGCTCCAATCCCAGCAGTTCCAGCCACCCAAATCAGGTTGGAGCTGCTCGGGTGCAGAGTTCTGGCTCTGCCATGGCTTTGACCGTGATCCCAGTGGAACAGTTGTCCGTGTTTTTGCCTGGAATTCTCTGACTATTCCCATGTTTGGCTCTCCAGAACACGCACTCGCAGTCCTGCCTGAAGTCCTTCCTGGAGTGTCACGGCTTGTCCCTGCTCTGGATCTGGATGACGGAGCTGGGCGATGGCAGAGGGAGCACCGCCAACAACCTGAAGCTGCAGCTGGAGGTCAGTGGTGCCCTGGGACTGGGAGCTCACGGAATCCTCGAGGTGGGAAAAGCCCGTTCAGATGGAGTCCAGCCATTCCCCAGCACTGCTGAGGCCACCACGCACCCTTGTCCCTTAGTGCCACATCCACAGGGCCCTTAAATCCCGATTTATTTAAATTTAAATTAATTTATTTTTATTTTTATTTTTATTTTTATTTTTATTTTTATTTTTATTTTTATTTTTATTTTTATTTTTATTTTTATTTTTATTTTTATTTTATTGTTACTTTTATTGTTACTTTTATTGTTAGTTTTACTTTTATTTTTACTTTTACTTTTATTTTTATTGTTATTATTTTTATTTTTATTTTTGTTTTTGTTTTTATTTTATTGTTACTTTTATTGTTAGTTTTACTTTTATTGTTAGTTTTACTTTTATTTTTATTTTTATTGTTATTATTTTTTTGTTTTTTTAATTGTTATTTTCATTTTATTGTTACTTTTATTTTTATTGTTATTATTGTTGTGTTTTTTATTTTTTGTTTTTGTCATTTTATTTTTGTTGTTATTTTTATTTTTATTTTTATTGTTATTTTTATTTTTTGTTTTATTTTTTATTATTTTTTTATTTATTTATTTAATTTTTATTTATATTTAAATTAAATGGGGACACCAGCCTGTGCCAGGGCTGGCCAGCCCTTTCTGGGGAAAAGGGTTTTGGCAGCTTTGCTGAGCACTCGGGATCACGAGGATTTTCTTTTCCTTCTGCCTTTTTTTTTTTTTTTTTTTTTTTTAAATACAAATCCGTGCCAAGTGTTCATGGAAAACAACCTCAGGTGCCTCAGAACTACAGGCCTGAAACTTCTGCCCTCAGGCAGATCCTTAATAAATGGAAGGAATTTGCTCCTGTGGTTTTCCTTAGATTCCTGAGGCAGATTCCGTGAGCCAGAGTTAAAGGTTGTTGCTGTTGGTGTTCATTCCCTGCTGGAGCACAGGGATGTTGAGATCCTGACAGTCTGAAGTGGAACTGGAATGTTTCAGTTTTCCATAAGGAATTTGGGATTGGATGCCCAAAGACTTCTGGAAGTTCAAGGTCATCAAGTCCAAGCTGTGCCCCATCCCCACCTTGTCCCCAGCCCAGAGCACTGAGTGCCACCTCCAGGTGTTCCTTGGACACCTCCAGGGATGGGGACTCCACCACCTCCCTGAGCAGCCCATTCCAATGTTTAACAACCCTTTCCATGAAGAAATTCTTCCCAAAACCCATGGCTTGTGACCATTATTAGATCAGATATTTAGATTTTCGATGGGATATAAGGAAGAAATTCTTGGCTGTGAGGATGATGAGGTTGTCAACCTCATTGTTGAGAGAGGTTGTCCAGAGAGGTTTGTGGACTTCCCATCCCTGGAAGTGTCCAAGGCCAGGTTGGATGGGGCTTGGAGCAGCCTGGGATGGTGGGAGGAGGAGGTGGAATGGATGATCCATAAGATCCCTTCCCACCCAAACCATGCCGGGACTCCGTGATCACCTCGATATCCCAGAGTAAATTCTTCCCGAGAAAAGTGAATTATCCCAGGTCGGACACAGCCATAAATCCTGCTGGCTCTGACAACGCCCTGCTTGCCTTTTGCCCTTAGATCATGAAGACCCTGGAGCTGCTGCCCATCCCTACCAAGAACATGCTGGAGGAGAGCAAGGTGCTGCCCATCATCCAGCGCTGGGCTCAGACCAAGACGGCCGTGCCGCAGCTCAGCGAGGGCGACGGATATTCCAGCGAGAACACCTCCCGGGCCCACACCCCGCTCAACACCCCGGAGCTCTTGGCCAAGCAGAGCGCCGAAGGGGACACGGACACCCCCAAGAAGTTGGTGTTCCGGAGGCTGAAGATCATCAGCGAGAACAGCATGGACAGCGCCATCTCGGACACCACCAGCGAGCTGGAAGGGAAGGAAGGCAAGGAGGACCTGGACCAGCTGGAGGCAGCCCCGATGGAGGTGGCAGAGGAGCAGCAGCAGCAGCAGCAGCAGCAGCAGCAGCAGGACATCAAAACCACCGTGGAGGCACCGGTGGAGAGCAGCAAACCCCAGCCTGCAGAGCTGGAGGCTGAGCCCGAGGCAGAGGTCAAGGAGAGCAATGGAGCAAAGCTGGAGGAGCCCATGGCCATGGAGACGCCGTCACAGGATGAGGAGGAAGGAGTTTCCGACGTGGAGAGCGAGAGGAGCCAGGAGCAGACGGATAAAATCGTGGATGTGAGCGACTTGGCCACCAGGCTGCTCGACAGCTGGAAGGAGCTCAAGGTAAGAGGCAGCTCCGTGCAGCTCCAGCACCTGGAGCTAAGGAAAAGGTGGATTTGGTGGTGGCGTGGTGCAAAATGGGGCTGGTTTGATGTCTTTTGGTCAATATTTGGGAACTAAATAACTTTTTCTACACAAAAAGTGCTTTCTGTATAAATCCTCTGGTGCCAACTGCCCTGGGTGTGACCTGAGAAGTGTCCAGGTGTTGATGAAACCAACAATGGTTGGGTTTGGGCACAGAAGGACATCTTGGTCATCCTCTTGGTTTCTTTAAACCAGGGAAAGGGCAGCTCTGAGGGATTCAGATTCCCATGAGCGTTTTGGGTGGAAGTGGCCCCACATCCCTCAGCGTTGAAACAGACTGGATGGACTGTCTGCTCCTGAATTCCATCCTTGGAAGTGTTCAAGGCTGCTCCTAAATGCCCCATCCCTGGAAAGGTCTGAGGTTGGAAAGGGCTTGGAGCAACCTGGAATAGTGGAAGGTGCCCCTGCCCGTGACAAGGAGTGGAATTGGATGATCCTTAAGGTTCCCCCCAGCCCAACCATTCTGGGATTCTCTGAATTCAATTATCCCAACATGCCCAGCTTTTCCTGTCCTTTCAACCTCTGCCTTTCATCTGCACCGTGTGGAGCCTCCAGAGAAGGGTCTGCTGGCCCATGCCAGGTTCTCCCCAAGGCAGTGTTGGATCAATCCCTGGGTGCTGGCAGTTGGAGATGCCCGGATTTGGGCGTTATTTGGGACTTCAGTGGTTTCACTCCCATCGAGGTCTTCTGGAGCAGAAAAACCTCTTCAAGAGAAGGGCTTGGTGGCTCCTTCTGTCCTCTGGAATCGTGTCCCTGTCCCATAGGTGGCCAGTGGGATCTGCAGCCAACAGCTTCTTTTTGATGGGATGTAGGATGACATTCCAGTAACTAAACTGAGAGAGGAAAGGTTTAGCTCAGTGGTTAAAGAAGAATTCATTCCTCCTGTGAGGGTGAGGAGGCCCTGGCAGAGGTTCCCAGAGAAGCTGTGGCTGCCCCTGGATCCCTGGAAGTGTCCAAGGCCAGGTTGGAGCTTGGAGCAGCCTGGGATAGTGGAAGGTGTCCCTGCCTGTGGCAGGGCGTGGCACTGGATCATCCTTTAAGGCCCCTCCCCATCCAAACCATTCCATGGTTCTGTGGATCTCACTCCCCACTCGACACTTCAGTCATTCCTTGGATTTGTTTTGGTCTATGGGAGCTCTTCACCCATCTGCTGCTCCCATAGGACAGCATTCCCTGTGTTATTTTATATTCCTTGTATTCAAGGGTAGGAGGGCTGGGAGCCTCTTTTCCAAGTCCAAACCCAGTGATTCCTGAGGGTCCAGCAGGAATTGAAGGCACTGCTGCAATTCCAGCTTCCTGTGGGCTTGGTGGGACTTGGAGGCTCTTCCTCCCTTCTCTTAATCAACCACCAGCCCAGCTTTAATTGCTGGAAAATAGTTTTAAGCACATTCCTGTTTTTTGGTGCATCATAGAGTGAAGAAGTTTGTTTACCCATTGATTCTGATAATGAGTAATGACTGAAAGAGAGGGTAATTAAGATAATGGGTGTTAATTGTGCTGTGGCACCGGTGCAGGTGGAGGAGACCTCACTTTAAGCTTTGCTTGTGCCATTTCTGGAGCTGCAAACACCAGGATTTAGAAATGCAGAGCTTCCCAGGAGAGTTCAGGGACATTTTACCTCAGTGTGAATTTTTCAGGAGGATCAGGTACTCCTGAACATTGACAGATTTTGGGCACAGTCACGTGTGACACAAATCTTAGAGGGGGAAGAAGTGAGGTGAAACACATTTCTGTAGAGAAGCTGGGTTGTTGTTTTGGTGTTTTCCTTCCTTTTATCCAAGTCTGGATCTGATCCTTCACCAGATTTGGGTTTGCAGACTCTTGTTGTGGTTTTCCTCCCGAAGCGACGCCGTCAGGTTGAATTTGTGGTTAAATTTGGGGAAAGCCCTTTGCTATCGTTGCCAAGAGAATTGTTAAGGTTGGAAAAGACCTCCAAGATCGAGTCCAACCTGTTTTAAACTGGAAGTTAAGTCAGGCCTTAGTCCTGCTCTGCTTTGGAGACTTGTTTTGGCTATCTAGAGTTGTTCCTTTGGAACAGCTGTGTTCCCCTCCTGTACACAGAACAGCACAGAGAGAACGATAAAATACTAACAAAATGTGTGAAATTTCACAAAACTCCCCCAAAACGTTGGTTCGAGACCAAATTTGATCTGATGGTGTCGTTTTATCTTCAGCATTTGCGTTTTCTTTGGAGCTTGGAGAAGCTCAGCTTGGGAATCTGCAGAGTTTTGTTGAAGCTGTGGTGGGACCAGGGAGTCCTGACAACATTCCCTTGTTTTAGATGTGGATTCTCATCCTCTCTCTGTATTTATTAATGAACCTCAGCTCGTGGTCTGCTTGTAGGGATGGGGTTGGATCTCCTGAGCTTGGAGTAATCCCAGCAAAATCCACCCCAGAAAAGCAGGATCGTGACACGGGGCTGTGACAACTCATTCCTCTCCTATAAAACAATTGCAGGGAAAACTGGGAGCTGGGAATTTATCCCGTCCTGGACTTGTTCGTGGCTCTGGGAGTTAACTGCCTCTGTCCAACTCTCTCACCTCACGAGGTGCCACCAAAGCCCACCCCGGATGTCTAAAAGACAAATCCAAGCTGGAAAGGGGGATGGATAATTATTAATTCACCTCTCCAGGTGCCTTTCCCAGCACGCCCAAGCTTTGGGAGAGCCGGGTTTTTTGGCGTGGTGGCACACCTGGCCTTGGCTGGGGGGGTGGGAGGGTCGGAAACGTGGTGACTTTAGCGCTGTCCTCTCCAGCCTTGCTGATGACCCCCTTGTAATTTCCACCGTTTCCATCCAGCTTCTCCGGGCAGCCAGAGCTGACCAAGGGGCTCCTTTTCTCCAACTCCGTGCGGAAGAAGGGAGAGGACATAGCGCCAAGAGCCGGGAAGATGGTTGGGAAGCTGAGCAGTGTGATAGGTGAAAGGAGGAGGACAGAGGTGGTTAACTCGGGGATGCCGACGTTATTTTGGCGCGTCCGGGGAAATCCCAGCTCCTGGCCTGAAAGGATTTTAAGTGAGCTTGATTTTTTTTTTCTCTACCTCTACACACAGGACTTGTCAGTCCTCCCCCAGGGCTCCCAACACTGGGTGAGGAGTGCTGGCCTCTGGCAGAACACACCACACTCACATTCCCCACGGGAATGAGTTTTCAGCCCGGGCTCGTGGGCGCCGTTCCCGCTCTCCGAGGAAGCGCTGCATGGCTCCTCCCGGGCTGAAAATTCCCTCCCTGGCTGCTGGGCACCTGGAGTGGAACCTCCTGGTGGTTCCCCGTGGTCCTTCCAGGTGGATTGTGCTGCTCAGGTAAGGCTCCATGGTGTGGAGAGGCCCGTGCTGGAGGTGACACATGGTGCGGTGGCCAACAGACCTCTTGGAATCACCGGAACGCTCCATTGGGAAGCTCTTCCCAACGTCCTGTTGAGGGTGAGGAGCTGAGCTGAGGGACAGAGAGGATGTTTGGGTGCTGCTCTGCCTCACGTGGGACGGAGATTTAGGAATCTTGCTCCACCCCAGAGGAGGCCCTCTCCTTCTGGGAAAGGGCAGCTGGGAGTTGTGGCTCTGAGGGCTCCACAGGCCCTTTCCTTATGACTTGGAGAAGGTCTTGGAAGATTTAGGAAAAATCTTTTGGAAGAGCTAGTCTTGGGTTTAAAAGGTTTTAGTTGGATACTTCTGGCCTTGTGAGCGTTGGTGATGACTCGGAGCTCAAGGCTGAGTCCTCACCCTGACTTGGGCCAAAGTGGACTTTTTTTTGCACCCATCTGGGAGCTTAATAATCACAGAATCAGGGAATTGGTGAGGTTGGAAAAGCCCTCAGAGATGACTGAGTCCAGCCATCCCCCAGCACAGCTGAGGCCACCACTGTCCCCTGTCCCCAAGTGCCACATCCACAAGGTTTTTAAATCCCTCCAGGGATGGGGACTCCCCTCTGCCCTGGGCAGCCTGTTCCACTGCTGGACAACCCTTCCCATAAGGAATTTTCCCAAAATCCAACCTGAACCTCCCCTGGAGGCCGTTCCACCCCGAATGAGACATTTTGGGTGACCAAAGGCAACTGAGCTTCCATTTTCCACTGGGATGATCTTTCCAAGTCTCTGATTTATCCTGGTAAAACTCCTTGGAGTTGCCCTTGCCAGTGAAGCCATCCTGGAGTGCCTGGCTCCAGCTCCAGCACGCAGATCCCCTCCTTTAATCAGGAATTTTACAATTTGTTACAACTTAGAGTGAGGAATAGTTGGGGAAAACAATAGGATTGGGGAGTCCCAGGCCGTGGTTAGCTGTGGGATTTTCTGGCCTTCAAGCAGGGATTTCATGGTGTTGGTCCTTCCTCTTGCTCTGCTCCATCCCTTGGGATCACGGTGGAGCTGCAGGGAGAGGGAGAAGGAGAAGGAGAAGGAGAAGGAGAAGGAGAAGGAGAGGATCCAGCCTGGTAGGGGATGGATTCGGTTGCGTTGTGTCCCTTCAACAAGCCAGCAGAAGCTCATGGAGTCATAGGATAAACTCATGGAATCATTAAGGTTGGAAAAAGACCTCCAGGATCATCAAATCCAGCCGTTAATTCAGGAGTGACTGGCAGCTGAGGGACAGATTTGTGGAGAAGGTTCCATCAAGACACAACCTTCCTTTTCCCACTGGGGAATCCTTTGTGTCGTGACTCCATCCCGCAGCTCCCTTCCCTTTCCCAAGCCAAGGCTGGGTTGTGCCTGAGGCTGGAGAGCCTAAATCCCATTTTTGTGCCGAACAGACCCGTGTCACTTCTCCTGCGTTTAATTTTCCGTGCAATCCCTTCAAAGCTGTGCTGGGAGCTCGGGAGCCATTTGGAGCCCGTTAGCGGCGGTCGCGTTGATTGAGGAATTCTGCAGCTCCGAGCCAGCAGCTTCCGTTTCCAAAAATAAAATCGGCTTTTCTTGGGAGTTTCCCCAGCCTGGTCTGACCACCATCTGCTTTCCATGGAGCAATTTGGACAGATCCTTCCGTTTGTTCCTGGTTCAAAGCCCTTTGCTGCCTCCCATCTTCCCACGTGGAATGGATGCTGGAGGCTCCCGTGAGTGGAGCTGGAGCTTCTCTCCCAGCAGCACGGAGCTCGCTCCCTCATAATTATCATCATTTTGGATCATAATTATCTTGGGTTTTGGGCTTCCTGGACTTTTTAGGGCTGGCCAGTTGGTAGGGATGGATCCTGGAATCCCCCAGTGTCCTGGTGAACCTAAAGCAAGGTGTGGCCAGAGCGGCAGTGCCGGGATTGGTGAGGTTGGAAAAGCCCTCAGAGATGACTGAGTCCAGCCATCCCCCGAGGCCACCACTGCCCCCTGTCCCCAAGTGCCACATCCACAAGGCTTTTAAATCCCTCCAGGGTTGGGAACTCTCCCCTGCCCTGGGCAGCCTGTTCCACTGCTGGACAACCCTTTCCATAAGGAATTTTCCCAAAATCCAACCTGAACCTCCCCTGGAGGCCGTTCCACCCTGAATGGAACATCTTGGGTGACCAAAGGCAACTGAGCTTCCCTCAATCCAGGTGCTCCTTATCCTCCTCCTCTTCCCACTGAGTCTTTTCCTGGTAATTTCCCGTTCCCCATCCTGATCTTTAGCGGGACAGATCTTTTTTTTAGGAGCTGGGAAGTTGGTGTAGTTTTAGCTCTTCCCAACATTCAGCATTGTCCTTCTGCTGCGGGCAGTTCATCCATGATCCCATTCCTTGGTGGCTCCTTGTTCCTGGGGGGAATTTTTGGATGTGCTGCTCTGAGAAATGAACATTTTTAGGAGTTTGATGTGGGAAAGAAAGAAAGAAAGAAAGAAAGAAAGAAAGAAAGAAAGAAAGAAAGAAAGAAAGAAAGAAAGAAAGAAAGAAAGAAAGAAAGAAAGAAAGAAAGAAAGAAAGAAAGAAAGAAAGAAAGAAAAAGAAAGAAAGAAAGAAAGAAAGAAAGAAAAAAACCCAGTTAAACCCATTGCTGGAAGGTGATTTTTGGGGTGATTTGAACCTGCTCCCGTGGTCACCTCCATCCGATGCAAGGTAGAGAGAGGCAAAGTCATCCCTGCTATTCCATAGCTGTGGAATTCTGTAGGAAAATGAAATTAAGCCCACAGATCATGGCTGGATGGAGCTTGGGGCCACTGAGTCTTTTCCTGGTAATTTCCCGTTCCCCATCCTGATCTTTAGTGGGACAGATCTTATTTTAGGAGCTGGGGAGTTGGTGTAGTTTTAGCTCTTCCCAACACTCGGTGGTGTCCTTCTGCTGCAGGCAGTTCATCCATGATCCCATTCCTTGGTGGCTCCTCATTCCTGCTGGGAGCAGCCAGGGCAGACCTGGGGGGATTTTTTGGATGTGCTGCTAAGAAAGAGAGAAAGAAAAGAAAGAAACAAAGAGAGAAAAAGAGAACAGAAAGAAAAGAAAGAGAGAAAGGAAAGGGAGAAAGAGAGAAAAGAGGGAAAAAGAGAGAAAGGAAAGGGAGAAAGAGAGAAAAGAGGGAAAAAGAGAGAAAGGAAAGGGAGAAAGAGAGAAAAGAGGGAAAAAGAGAGAAAGGAAAGGGAGAAAGAGAGAAAAGAGGGAAAAAGAGAGAAAGGAAAGGGAGAAAGAGAGAAAAGAGGGAAAAAGAGAGAAAGGAAAGGGAGAAAGAGAGAAAAGAGAGAAACCCATTGCTGGAAGGTGATTTCGGGGCTTCAGAACCTGTCCCCGTGGTCACCTCCATCTCACATGAGGTAGAGAGAGGCAAAGTCATCCCTGCTATTCCACAGCTGTGGAATTCTGTAGGAAAATGAAATTAAACCCACAGATTATGGCTGAATGGGGCTTGGAGCAGCCTGGCCTGGTGGGGGAGGTTCCCTGACCGTTGTAGGGGTTGGAATTGGATGAGCTTTCGAGGTCCTTCCAGCCCAAACCATTCCATGATTCCACCAGCAGAGATTCCATGGATGACATCATTTATAAATATATATAAACCCTGTATAATTATGGGCTCATCCTGCATCCCTCCCCACCCCAAACGAGGAGCTGCTGCTTTGTTTCTTTACATTTCATCTAAAAAAACACTCCTGGATTTGGAGTATTCTAGCCTATAGCAAACACATAAATAAATTCAAAAACTTTATTTTAAAGGGCGTTTTTAGGCAATTTTAATGCCTCTCTTTTTTGTAGGTGCTCTGATCTCCACGGGCTGTGTTCAGGCTCCACGGAAAAGCAAAAATATCTTTAAAAACCTAAAAATCTTGGCCCAAATCCCTTTTTTTTTCCTAAGCCAGCAGCAGCACTTTTGAAGTGGTTTTGCCTCGTGGACAAACCACAACAGGGTTTCGTCTCCTTTTTTTTTTTTTTTTTTTTTTTTTTTTTTTTTTTTTTGCTAAAGGAAATTCTCATTTTTAGCCCATCCAGGGCTGGGGGTGGACACGTTGCTAATGAGCCCCCTGAGCCACCCGTTAATTAATTCCTCAACAGCTTTAAAAACTCAAGGAATTAATAAAAAAAAGGATATTCTATAAAATCTGAGAGTCAAGTCGAGGTAAACTCCACATTTCTGAGCACGTGGAAGCTTTAAATTCCCAACTGGAGCAGCCTTCACCCCTCAGGAGCAGTCAAATCCTTCTTTTTTTCCCATTTTGCCTCATCCAGGGCCTAAATGAAGGGATATTTTAGGGAAAGCTGGAATGTCAGCACAGCTCCTCGAAACAATTTATTGGTGTTAAACTGAGCATCTCCTTTATGATTTAATGGGGTTTTTTTATTTTTGGGATGCAGCTGCTGCTCCTCCATCAGGAATGCTCCATCAGGCTCAAACCAGCTGGTTCATCACATTCTGCTGGAAATAACTGGGAATTCTTGGGAATTCTGTATTCCTTCAGGAGGGGAACAAACAGAGTAAGGGCTTGACAGAAGCTGCAATTAAACAAAAATGAGCTTTTTTTTATCCCCCCCAGCCTTCCAGCACTTGGAGAGTTAGGAATGTTGTAAAACCTCTGTAGGATCATGAGCATCCGTGAGGTAAAAGGGGATTTCCACTGGGAATGCCAGAATATTCCAATTAAAAATACAAAGGAGCACGGAAAGGTGCTAATAAACCTCATTTCTTAATTGGAAGGATGCAGAGTTGGTTCCAGGGACGTGGGAAGGGTTCCTGCCCAGTCCAGGGGCGTTTGACAAGGACCTTGTGCTAAACCTGGACTTCAGGGAAGTTCTGATCCTCATTCCCAACTCTTCTTCCTTTTCTTCCCGTGGTGCCATCTCCACCTGGAGCTGCCAGGACCTTTGTGATCATCCAGTGCCACCCCTGCCGTGGGCAGGGACACCTCCCACCGTCCCAGGCTGCTCCAAGTGTCCAGCCTGGCCTTGGGCACTGCCAGGGATCCAAGGACAGCCACAGCAAATCTGGGATTTCTATTCAGGGCCTCTCCACCTCCCAGCCAGGAATTCTTTCCCAAGATCCCACCTAAATCTCCTTCTTTAGTTCAAAGCCATTCCCTGTGTCCTGTCCCTCCATCCCTTGTCCCCAGTCCCTCTCCAGCTCTCCTGGAGCCTCTCCAGGCCCTGCCAGGGGCTCTGAGCTCTCCCTGGAGCCTTCTCCTCTCCAGGGGAACATTCCCAGCTCTCCCAGCCTGGCTCTGGGGCCTCCTCTGGATCTCTCCAGCAGCTCCAGGTTTTTCCTGTGCCGAGGGAGGAGCTGGCTGAGCAGAGGTTTGGGGTTTGCTGCTGTTGGAGGCGTGGTGGGCCTTGGTGTCCGAGCTCAGCAGCTCCAGCAGGTCCTTGGTCCAAGGGGTCCCTCAGAGCTGCTCATTTCCCTTGGGATGCTCCCACCTTGGGAACATCATGGGAACGGGACCCTGTCCCCAGTGAGGCTGTGGGGAGCTGGGAGAAGCCCAGGGATGGTCCATGGGCAGGGGGAGCAGATGTTGGCCACCAGAGCCAGGATGACAGAACCGTGGGATGTCTCCAGTGGGAAGGGACGTGTTGGAATCACCCAGCCCAGCTCCCTGCTGGGTGATCTCAGACTGCCTTGGAGACCAGGACAGGGACAACAGGAGCTGCTGCTGGGACACTTCTCCATCACCACAGATGGTGTGGGAGCCTACAGCTCAGCCCAGAGCTCTTGGCCCAAAATTCCACCTAAATCCATCAAAAATCAAACAGGCAGCAGAGGAAATATACGGAAAGCACCACAAAAAAACCCAGAACTTTTTCTTTCAAGAGACCCTTTTTGGGTGGTTTCTTGCAAATGTATGATTTATGTGATTGTTGGCTGTTGGGGGTGGTTTTGGGAGCAGCTGGAATTCTGACCCTGCCCGTGGCTTTTCCACAGGAGGTTTATCGCATCCCGAAGAAGAGCCAAGCGGAGAAGGAGAACAGCGGTGAGTCCTCAGCTTTTCCCACGTTCTCTCCTCTGCTCCCATGAAGCTGCTTCATTTTCCCAGTTGGGAATGTCCAAGGATGTTCTGCCTCCACAGCTCCTCCTCCTGGGAAGCAGCTCCTGGGAACAGGGAGGATAATCTGAGCAGTGGGTGCGGGGAGATGGAGCCAACCTAGAGTTAAAACCATGGAATTGGTGAGCTTGGAAAAGCTCCCCAAGGTTGAGTCCAACCACCTCCCAGCACTGCCAGGGCCACCACTGATCCCTGTCCCCAAGTGCCACATCCACACAGCCTTTAAATCCCACCAGGGATGGAGACCCCACCCTGGTCCTGGCCCTGGCCAGGCTTTTCCATGAGAAATATTCCCAACATCCAACCTGAACGTCCCTTGGCACCAACTTGAGGCTGTTTCTAAGGGAGGGGAGCTCTTCGTACCCAAATGATAAAAATTCCCTCCCTTTTCCCTCTTTTCCCAACAGCTGGGAGGGAGACAGCCGGGCTCCGGGATCAGACCCCCACTCCCAAGAACCCCATCCTGAGCCGGGAGCGGGATCCAGAGCGGCAGAGCCAGAGCAAGGAGAGGAAGAGACGGAGAGATTCCCTGTCCCCTCCGTCCTCGGCCTACGAGAGGGGGACAAAGAGGCCGGAGGACAGGCAAGTGATGGCAGGGAGCTGCCACATTCCCTGGATCTGCCACGTTCCTGGGTGAAACCTCCAGGAAAAATGGTGCTGGAGATCTTTGGAATCCCCCAGGGGCTGGGGAAGGGGGTTTTCTCCTGGAGGAATCCTGGTGATGAGATCCAATCCTGGTGGGATTGGGCGGTTGCTTGGTGTTGGTGGCTTCTTCTCTGGGATAAAGCTGCACCTCTATCTTCAGGAGTGTTTTGGGAATGGGGTGGGAAAGGTGGGAAGTTGCGCAGGAATTTCCTGCACAGAAGTTAGGGGTCATGGAATGGTTTGGGTTGGAAGGACCTTAAAGCCCATCCAGTCCCACCCCGTGCCACAGGGACACCTCCCAGTGTCCAGGGTGCTCCAAGCCCTGTCCATCCTGGCCTGGGGCACTGCCAGGGATCCAGGGGCATCCAGGAATTCCAGGATGCAGCCCTCCTAATGCAGTGAGCTCCCTGGGTCCTTCCAAACCCATTCCCTTCTCCTGCTCCACCTCTTCCCAGTGTCCTGGGAATTACTCTGAACATGGAGCAATCCCTTTGGAAGAGGGAGCAGTGCCCAAACCAGGACTTCTAACTCCAAAACTTCTTTGACTGAGTGGTAAGGTCACTCCCTGTAAGGACAACATTCCAGGTGGGCGTGATCCCAGCAGGCTGGTGCCAGGTCTCCTGCCTTTCCTTGGGAATGGTGGCATCTTTGCCACGGCCGAGCGTGCGACTCCCAACCAGGAGAAGGAAAATATTCCACGTCTTGCAGTTCAGAGAGACTGGAGATGGTGTTAAAGGCAGCTGAGAAGCCCTGGGATTTCCTTTGAAGGAGTCCCTCCTCTGTTGTCCCTCTCAAAGCCGCTCCATAATTAGGGAACAATTGGTGCCGAGTCAGCCAGGCGAGGAAACCTCGCTCTGAGCTGAGCTGGGAAAGTTGGAAACATCTGGGTCAAAAACACAGATGTAAATCTATCCCTCTGGAACGAGGCTGGAAACATCCCCAGGAAGTAAATCCTGGGTTTTTGGGGGTTGTTTCAAACAGAACAAGCTTTTTTTTTTTTTGAGGTTGAGGAGTTGCTGCTCTGGCTCTTCCCCCCTGTGCCGTGTCCGTGGTTGGTGAAGGACCAAATTCCTTCTTCTGGGAATTCTCCCCTCTCTATGTTATCCCCAGGATTTAATAAGGAAAATCACCAAATAGATGGAGAAAGGAACACTAAACCCTCGGTTTCCTCCTTCCCGCTCCCTCCATGGCAGCTGCCTCTCTTCCAAACTCTCCAGGCAGTGCCAGGAAAGACTTTAATTAGGGAAATCAAACTCCTCCCGGCAATGAGGTTCCCATTAACGGATCCTGCAGCTCCTCTGGGAACGCCAGGAAACAGCTCCGGCGGATCTGTTGGTAGCAATGTGCTTTTGATATGTAAATGGATCCCAGGAACACAGAGTATATGGAGAATATCCTGGATGCTTTGTAGAATCCATTATATTAAGGCTGCAAAGCATTTTTTCCTTGTAATCCCTGTTTTACCACACTCATAACGTCTGGAAATATCCACCTTTGATCTGAAATTTTCCTTGGCTGGGCTTTGATCAGAGTCCCTTAGGCTTTTTTTTTTTTTTTTTTTTTTTCCCTCCTCCTTTAATTCCCTGGAAAAATCCCTCCAGCTGCTGCGTGTTCTGGGATGAGAACTCTTAAGGAATTAAAGAAACCCCATCCACACCATTATTTTTTTGAAGCTGAAGCTGTGGTCTGGGAAGGAGCAGAATTCCAAACAGGAATGTGCTGCTTGTGATTCCCTTGTTCTTGGCCGTGTCTGCAGCTCCCATCTGGGGGTTCTGGAGTAGAAAGATGGAATTCTCACCCCAGCACTGGGTTTTGGGGGAGAAGGTGCTGCGTTGTGAGCTGCTCCTGTTTGGGAGCCTCCTCCAAATTCCTTGTTTGTCCTGCTTTGGGAAAACCTGGCAGAGTGGTTCCAGCAGGGCCTTTTTGGGATACCCTGCAGATTGTGAGCTTTCCTCAGGTTCTCTTGGAGATGTTCTCAGAGCAGCTCCTTCAGACTTCTGTGGCATCCTTGCATCTCCATCAGCACCAGGCTGACGTTGGCCAATCCATTGGGATTGCTCATCCTCTGCCCTGGCTCCGTGTGGATGAGCAGGACCTGCAGGCGTTTCTCACCAGTTGGTCAAACATCTGGAAAAAAAGGGAATGTTCTTAGGAATTCCAGGTTTTCCACTGGGCCTGCAGCTTCCTGAGGCCTCACGGCCGCTCTCCCCATCCCCTCTCTCCCAGGTACGACACGCCAGCCTCCTCCAAGAAGAAAGTCCGGCCCAAGGACCGCAACAAGCTGTCCACGGAGGAGCGCCGGAAGCTCTTCGAGCAGGAGGTGGCCCAGCGGGAAGCCCAGAAACAACAACAGCAGCTCCAAAACCTGGGAATGACGTCCCCGCTTCCCTACGACTCCATGGGCTACGGAACACCCCACCACAGCTTCATGGGCTACCCTCCTGGCTACCCCATGCAGGCCTACGTGGATCCCAGCAACCCCAACGCCGGCAAGGTGCTGCTGCCCACGCCCACCATGGACTCCATGTGCTCTCCGGCGGGATACGAGCATTCCCAGACTTTGGTGGGGCACGCGGTGGAGCCGGGAGCCCTCAGCACCCCGCAGCCGGTGCCGGTGGTCCAGCACGTGGCCACCACCATGGAGGTGACCACGCCGCAGTACGTGGCGCCCAGCGACGCCGTGGTGCACCAGGAGGCCAACGTGGCCGTGCTGCCGGTGGCGGCCACGGCGGCGACGGCAGCGACGGCAGCGGCGGCCGGGGCGGTGCAGAGCCAGAGTTACGGGGTGTGGGATTCCAGCCAGCAGCCCGTGGCTGTCCAGCAGCCCTACTCCCCTGCCCAGTCCCAACCGGCCATCTACTACCAGGGCCAGACCTGCCAGACCGTCTACGGAGTGACCTCGCCCTACTCGCAGACCACCCCGCCCATCGTCCAGGTAATTCCAGCTGGGAACACCCAGGGAACCCGGGGGAGCCAGCTGGGGAAAACTCTTGAGTGGTTTCGCTCTGTGTTTCTCTTGTTGGGGCATCTTCTTGGCTCTTCTCAGGGGAGTTGGTGCCCAAGAGTAGGAGAAGAGCGCATTCCGGGGTGTTTTCTGTCTGCAAACGGCAAAAATTAGGGAATCGTGGAATCCTGGAATGCGTGGGGTTGGGGAGGAACCTTCAGGAGAATCCAGTTCCACACCTTGCCCATGGCAGGGACAGCTTCTGTCATCCCAGATTGCTCCAAGCCCCAGTGTCCAACCTGGCCTTGGACATTCCAAGGGATGGGGGCGTATTGAGACCATCCAAGGATGGGGGATATTGAACACATCCAGGGATTGGGAATGTTGAACACATCCGAGGATGGGAGATATTGAACACGTCCAGGGATTGGGGATATTGAACACATCCAGGGATGATGATTCCATGGTTTTTGGGGCCAGTCAGGAATTTGCAGCTTGCAGGAATGTTTTGGGTTTTTTGACTGTTGAAGGGAGATTTGTGGATAAAAGCTGAGTAAATGAGTGAAACGTGGATATGGGAACTCAACTTCCACCAGTTTCTGGAAGTAGAGTCTGGAGCTACCAGAATTAATTACATTACAAGGATATGTGGGTAATATTAGGAAGGAATTCCTGGCTGGGAGGGTGGGGAGGGGCTGGGATGGAATTCCCAGAGAAGCTTTGGCTGCCCCTGGATCCCTGGGAGTGTCCAAGTCCAGGTTGGATGGGGCTTGGAGCAGCCTGGCCTGGTGGAAGCTGCGTTCCTGCAGCAGAGGTTTTTTTGGGAGAAGCAGCTGAGTGTGATTCCCTGTGTCCAGAGCTACGCCCAGCCAGGTCTCCAGTACATCCAGGGCCAGCAGATCTACACGGCTCATCCGCAGGGAGTCATCGTGCAGCCCCCCACGGCCGTCACCACCATCGTGGCAGCCGGGCAGCCCCAGCCCATCCAGCAGGTGAGGATCCAAAGGGATGGAGGGATGATGGATGGAGGATGGGTGGGTAATGGATGGATGGGTGGATGGATGGATGGATGGCTGGAGGGATGATGGATGGAGGGATGGATACATGGATACATGGATGGAGGATGGATGGAGGATGGGTGGATGGATGGATGGATGATGGATACATGGATGGGTGGATGGATGATGGATACATGGATGGATGGATGAATGGATGAGTGGATGGATGGATACATGAATGGATGGGTAGATGGATGGATGGGTGGATGGATGGTTGATGGATACATGGATGGATGGATGGATGATGGATGGAGGGATGGATACATGGATACATGGATGGAGGATGGATAGATGGATACATGGATGGATACATGGATGGATACATGGATGGATGGGGATGGTTTTCCCATGGGATAAAGAGCTGCCAGGGCACCCTCACAACTTCCTCCCCGTCCCTTCCGTGCCGTTTGCAGCCAGAGCTGGTGGTCACCAACAACCTCCTGGATCTGCCTCCGCCTTCCCCTCCCAAACCCAAAACCATCGTCCTCCCTCCCAACTGGAAAACAGCCCGGGATCCTGAGGGAAAGATCTACTACTACCACGTGGTCACCAGGTGGGTGTGGACATCGCTGACCCTGACCCATGTGTCACATCCACAGGGCTTTGAGGTCCCTCTGGGGTGGGCACCCAGGGACAACCCTTTCCATGAAGCATTTTCCCAGTATCCAACCTGAGCATCCCCTGGTCATTCCCTCTTGTCCTGTCACTTGTTTTTTGGGAGGAGAGCCCAGCTCCCACCTCCCACCTCCATAGGAAGAAAGGTGATTTTCCCAATGTTCTTCCTACACCTTTCCCACCATCAGTTTTGGAGAGAAAAAGGTTTTGCATCAATCCCTGGGAATTTACCTGGAATTAAAATGAATTTTAAGCTTCTAAAAAGGAGTTGTTTTAAATTTCCAGCTCCATGGGAGGTGTGGATGGGGATCCACCTCTGAAGGGATAAATGGGAATATTTTCTTCCGTATCCATTTCCTGCTGTCAGTTCTTGTCCCTGGCACGCATTTCCCTGCATCCATGAATCTTCTCCATCTCCCTTTTGGATTCCTCCCTGCTCCCTGGCACACAGCAGAGCAGGAACCTTCCAACACCTGGAATTCAAACCAGTGGAGCAGGAATTGGTGAATTGTCTTGTTTGGAAGTCTCGGGATGAGATGAGGAGACCCAAGGGAGCCTTGGAGGCCGAACCTTCCCCGGGCTCTCTGCTGGGATGTTCCCACCTTTCCATGCTGGGAATTCCATCCCAGCGATGAACATCCCTCGGTCCCACAGTGTCACCATGGTAGGAAGTGGTGAAGATTCCATTTGTTCACTTTCTTCCTGATTGGTTTTTACCTTCTCCAGCTTAGAAACCCTCAAACTCCTCAGGAGCAAGATGAGGCCAGGAATTCCGCGTGTCAGGAATTCTGATGGCCGATGGAATCCGGATCTCCCAGCCGATGGGATAACCCCTGAGCATGTCCCAGTTCCTCTGAGGAGGTGACAATGACCTGTTCTCCTTCCTCCAGACAAACCCAGTGGGATCCTCCAACCTGGGACAGCCCCGGGGACGAGGCCAACCTGGAGCACGAGGCCGAGATGGACCTGGGGACCCCCACCTACGATGAGAACCCCATGAAGGTGAGGGAGACAAATCCTTGGGATAGACCCATGGGATGGGAGCAGCTCAGTGTGGGGTTGGGAGGTGGCAGGGGGACAGAAGTGACCCCGGATCCTTTGGGGTGGCTCCACTGGCCACACTCAGGGCTCACGCGGACACCGGACTTCCCTGAAGTTCTGCCCTGGATTCCAACCTGTGTGTGTGGAGCTGGCCAGAAAAATGGGGAATGAGGAGGAGTAACACTGAAAAAGGACAAACTGAGGGTGTAGCTCAAGAACCTTTCTGATTCCTTAAAAAGCTGGGAGAAAATCCGTGGAAAGAAAGGAAGGAAATCCATTCTCCCCCTGCTTGGGTGCTGCCACGTTCCCGGGATTCTCCTGGAGGTGTTGTCCATCCTGCAGCACCCAGGAACATTCCCAGATGGCTGCTGGTGCCTTTCCATGTGCTGCCAGGATCCCAAGGGTTAATCCCGTTCCCGGAACGCCTCCCGAGTGCTCCAGCCAGGAATCCTGGCGAGTTCGCTCCGACAAAATTACCGACAAATATTTATCTCCCTGGAAAAAAAAAAACCAAAACTTAATTGGAAAATGAGCTCAGAGCTGGCACTCCCCGCTCAGCCCAAGGGGCTGTTGCTTCCATGGAGAAATCCAGGGAAATTTTCAAGGATTTTTTATCCCTGCATCAGTGTCACGTTTATCCCGTGACATTCCCTGCTATTCCGGGATCTTGGGCATTGTTGAAGGATATTGGGATTGAGCAAGAAAATGTTAATTGGAGGCTCTGAAGGGAGATCAGAGGCCGGAATAGCTGGGAAATGCATCCCTGTGTGGAGGGATGAGCTGAAGTTCAGCGGTGGGGAGCAGCTTGGAGGTGTTTTGGGAACGTCCCTGAGATGGGAAGGAGGTGCTGAGGAGAAGGTTGGGCTCTGCTGAGCGAGGACACAGAGCTGTGCTGGTGCTTTCCAGCTTGGGAGCTGTTTTCCTTATGGAATTCTGAGGGTCTGCCTGCACAGCAGAGGGAGCAGCAAGGGAAGGTGCTTCCATAAATGTGAACTTTTATCCCATCAATTGGGATGAAGAGGAGCTGAGGTGACCATCTGAGGGCTTCACCTCAGGCCAGACACGAACCGGCCGCTCCTTCCTGGTTTTGTTGCTCCCTCCAACCCCCAAATCCCTGAATTTCCCTGAATCCATGAATCCCTCACTCCTAAATGAGCCTTGACTCTGGCTGACCTCAAGCTGAGGTGCTTCCTACTCACTCCAGAGCTTTCAATTCCTTTTCTTCTGGGCCAGGAGGGCCAGGAAAGGTCGAGTTTTTCCTGGCACTGCATTCCCGTGGTCGCAGCTCCTGCCTCCAAATGCTTCCACCCTGAAATTACAACCGCATTCCTTGGATTTTTTTTTACCCTCCTCCCCACTCCACACCTTTCCCAAATGGATTAAACCCACCCAGGAGGGATTAAACCTCCCTGGCATCCGACAGCTGCTGCTGCTATTCCCGGTGTTCCCGGGCTGTGAGGGAGGATTCTGGTGGAAAGGCACAAGAGGAGTGGGAATTCCCTTTAATTCCCTTGAAATCCTGTTTTTCCCTTGGAAAAACAGCTTTCCTGAGGGGTTGGCCCCAGCAGGAAGGCTGGCAGGCACACTGGGCTGGGTGCTGAAGGTTTTGCATCCTTTTAGATGGGAAAAGCTCAGATTTGGGATGGGAGTAACAGGGAATATTGGGTTTGTCTCTGCCCGTTGGTTCTCCATGGGAAGGTTGGTGTCAGGTCCCAGCTGCTGGAAAAGAGAATCCCAGGCAGGCTCCTCAGGGTTTTCCCAAACATTTGGCTTCTTGATCCCATCCCAGGATGGTTTTCCACCCCCAATCTTTGTGGCTTCTCCATTCCCATCTCCTCCAGAGGCTGGAAAACGGGGACAGCACCATTCTGGGGGTTGCCCTGTGTTAGTTTTTCCTGGCAGCCTTTGGATTATGGGATTTCACTTGGCAGGGGTGAGGGAGAAAGGCCTTGGGAAGGAGGTTTGGACAATAAAACAAATTTAAAATGGAATTTTAGCCTAAAATGAGGAAGAATTCTCCGTGGAGGAATTGGCACAAGGAGGAGCTCGGAAATGGAGTTTTCATTTCTCCTCCTCATCTTTCCCTGCCAGTTTTGACACCGATTTTTTTGCCCTCATCCCACATGGAGAGGGGTTGGATGGGGAAGGGTTTGGGGGCAGAGAAGGATTTTGGGGTGGAGAAGGGATTGGTGGAGGAAGGTTTGGGGATGGAGAAGGGATTGGTGGTGAGGAAGGGATTGCTGGTGGAGAAGGGATTCATCATGGAGAAGGATTTTGGGGGGTGGGGAAAGATTTCGTGATAGAAAAGGGGTTGGTAATGGAGGAGGAATTTGGGGATGGAGAAGGATTTGGTGGGGAAAGGTTTGGGGGTCGGGAAAGGTTTGGGGGTGGAGAAAGATTTGGGGTGATAGAAGCGTTTGGGAATGACGAGGGATTTGGGAATGATGAAGGATTTGGAAATGAACAGGGATTTGGGAAGGTTTGGGAATGGGGAGGGGTTTGGGAAGAGTTTGGGAATGACAAGGGATTTGGAAGGGTTTGGGATTGGGGCAGGGTTTGGGATTGGGGCAGGGTTTGGGATTGGGGCAGGGTTTGGGATTGGGGAAGGGTTTGGGATTGAGGAAGGGTTTGGGAATGGGGCAGGGTTTGGGAATGGGGCAGGGTTTGGGATTGGGGCAGGGTTTGGGATTGGGGCAGGGTTTGGGATTGGGGCAGGGTTTGGGATTGAGGAAGGGTTTGGGAATGGGGCAGGGTTTGGGAATGGGGCAGGGTTTGGGAATGGGGCAGGGTTTGGGAATGGGGCAGGGTTTGCCGAGGCAGCACCGCAGGGTTTGGTGCCGGAGCCATCCGGAGCCATCTGCTCCCCATTCCCGGCCTTTTGAAGTGGTGGCCGAGCCTGGGGCCGGAGCAGCAGCTTTGATGTCCCTGCTCGGGCCCAGCCTGGCCCATAAAACCTCCCTGGCAGGGCTGAGTTACACCCAACCCCTCTGCTCCCGGGATTCTGCAGCTCTGCCCTCCAGCCAGCCACTTTTCTAGGGATTGAAAGGGATTTTTTTTTTCCCTGCTTTTTTTTTCAGTGTTAAACACTTCTAAAAAGTGGGATTTTTTTAATTAAAAGAAACACTGGGACATCATCAAAAGAGCAGAAGGAGAAGGGGAAACCTCCTCCGGCTTTCCAAACCTTTCACAAATCCTTTTGTCCTTACAATCCAAGTTGGGATGAGCTGGATCCCAGAGTTCTCCCAGAAGCTGGTGCTGGGGCAGGGATGCTGCTTTCCCCTCCTTGGGTTCCAGGGAGATGGCAGAGCTTGGGATGGGAGCGTGTGGGAGGTGCGTGTGGATCCAGCTCCGGGATGCAGCTGGAGCGGATTCTACTCCCTTAGTAAATCAGGGATCAGTGCTCAGGGAAGCAGCCAGAAATTCCCAGAAAATTCCCTTTATTTTGACTAAACTAGCTAAAGATAATCCGTGTGAATGCCCTCCCAGGGAATTCCTGAAGGAAAATCCATCACCACAGGGCTTGCTCCCACTATGGATCAGCCCCAGCACCTACTCCTGCTCTTTTTCCAACTTTTTTTTTTCCCCAAGAAAACCAGAGCAAGGAGTGGTCCCTGTGCCTCCAAACCCAGGAGTGTGCTGGGAATTGTGCCTGGACTGGGCTGGGAAATGTTTTGGGATCAAGCTGGGGAGTGCCAGGAGCAAGGCTGGGAAATGCTGGGACTGTGCTGGGATCAGACTGGGAATTGTGCCTGGATTGGGGCGAGGAGCGTGCCGGCATCGGGATGGGGAGCTCACTGGGACTGGGCTGGGAAATTCCTGCTCTGGGGTGTGCAGCATTCCGGGGTTGGGCTGGGCAGCTCACCAGGAATGAGCTGGGAATTGTGCCTGGATGGGGCTGGGAAGTTCACTGGGATGGACTGGGAAGCTCACCTGGAAGTTCACCAGGATTGAACTGGGGAATGCACCAGGACTGGGTGGGAAAGTTCTGGGAAGAGCTCATGGGACCAGGCTTGGAAATCCCTGGTTTGGGGTGGGAATGTGCTGGGATGTGGACCTGGATCAGACCTGGAAAAGTGCTGGCCTTGGGCTGGGAAGGGTGTTGGGAATGGGTTGAGGAATGGACTGGAATGGGCCTGGAATCCCATCAGAATTGAGCTGAGCAGCTCATTGGGATCAGGCTGGGAAGATCTGGATTGGACTGGCGAGCGTGCTGGCATTGGGCTGGGAATCTCCCTGGGAATGGGCTGGGAATCTCCCTGGGAATGGGCTGGGAATCTCTCTGGGAATGGGCTGGGAATCTCCCAGGAATGGGCTGGGAATCTCCCAGGAATGGGCTGGCAGCAGGTGCTGCAGGCTGTGGGACGAGCGCTGTCCCCAGGGTGGGAACAGGGAAGCGTTTCCATCCCTGTGTTCCCCTCTCCAGTCTTCCAAGAAGCCCAAGACAGCGGAAGCCGACACGTCCAGCGAGCTGGCCAAGAAGAGCAAGGAGGTGTTCAGGAAAGAGGTGAGGGATCCTGGGATGGGATGGGATCCATGGGATCCATGGGGTGGGATCCATGGGATGGGATCCATGGGATGGGATGGGACGGGGTGGGATCCATGGGGTGGGATCCATGGGATGGGATCCATGGATTGGGATGGGATGGGATGGGATCCATGGGGTGGAATCCATGGGGTGGGATCCATGGGGTGGGGTGGGATCCATGGGGTGGGATGGGATCCATGGGATGGGATGGGATGGGATGGGATCCATGGGATGGGTTGGGATCCATGGGATGGGATCCATGGGATGGGATGGGATGGGATCCATGGGGTGGGATGGAATGGGATCCATGGGATGGGATCCATGGGATGGGGTGGGATCCGTGGGGTGGGATCCGTGGGATGGGATGGGGTGGGATCCATGGGATGGGATCCATGGGATGGGATCCATGGGATGGGATCCATGGGATGGGATGGGATGGGATCCGTGGGATGGGATCCATGGGATGGGGTGGGATCCATGGGATGGGATCCATGGGATGGGATCCATGGGGTGGGATCCATGGGATGGGGCGGTGGAGCAGGGAGCAGCAGGCAGCGCTGTCTCCCGCAGATGTCCCAGTTCATCGTGCAGTGCCTGAATCCCTACCGGAAACCCGACTGCAAGGTGGGCCGGATCACCACCACCGAGGACTTCAAACACCTGGCACGCAAGGTGGGAATGTGGGAATGTGGGGGCTGCAGGGAGGGACACTGAGGGGACATGGAGGGTATGGGGACGTGGGATACAAGGACTTGGGAACACGAGGAGTACGGGAATGTGGGGACATGGACACAGGGACATGGACACAGACACAGGGTACGGGGACATGGGGATGTGGGACACGGGAACGTGGAGAAACATGGGGACACAGGGACACAGGAATGTGGGGGACACAGGGACATGGGAGCTTGGGGACACAGGAACACGGGAATGCTGAAAGGACACGGGGATGATGGACAAGGGGTACAGGGACATGGAATGTGGGGACATGGGGACACAGGATAGAGGGATATGGGGACACAGGGACATGGGGGTCAAGGATTTGGGAACATGAGGGGTTATAGGAACTTGGGAACACAGGGACATGGACGTGGGAACATAGGGTACAGGAACATGGATAAAGGGACGTGGGGACACAGTGTAGAGGGACAGGGGGCCTCTGGGACACGGGGATGTGGGACATGGGAACAAGAACATGGGGACACAAGGATAAAGGGACATGGGGACACAGGGACATGGGGATGTGGGACATGGGAACACAGAGGGTACAAGAATATGGGGACACGGGGATAAAGGGACACGGGGAAATGGGGACACAGTGTAGAGGGACATGGGGACACTGGGACACAGGGATGTGGGACATGGGAACACAGAGGGTACAGGAATGTGGGGACACGGGGATAAAGGGACACGGGGATGTGGGACATAGGAACACCAAGAGTACAAGAACATGGGAACACAGGGTACAGGAACATGGGGACACGGGGATAAAGGGACATGGGGACACTGTGACATGGTGTAGAGGGACATGGAGACACAGGGATGTGGGGACACCGGGTATAGGAACATGGGGACACAAGGATATGGGGATATGGTTTGGAGGGACATGGGGACACTGGCACACAGGGATGTGGGACATGGGAACACAGAGGGTGCAGGAACGTGGGGACATGGGGATAAAGGGATATGGGGATAAAGGGACATGGGGACACAGGGATGTGGGACATGGGAACACAGAGGGTGTAGGAACGTGGGGACATGGGGATAAAGGGACATGGGGATATAAAGGGACACGGGGATATAAAGGGACATGGGGACACAGTGTAGAGGGACATGGGAACACAAGGTATAGGAACATGGGGACACGAGGATAAAGGGACATAGGGACACAGGGACATGGGGATAAAGGGACATGGGGACATGGTGTAGAGGGCCATGGGGACACAGGGACACAGGGATGTAGAACATGGGAGCACAGGGTACAGAAACATGGGGACACGGGGATAAAGGGACATGGGGACACCGGGATACAGGGGTGTGGGACATGGGGATAAAGGGACATGGGGTCATGGGGACACGGGGATAAAGGGACATGGGAACACGGGGACACAGGGATGTGTGACACGGGAACACAGTGCAGGAGCACAGGGACACAAGGACATGGGAAGTGTAGGACACAGGAATTTGGGGTCACAGGGACAAGGTGGCTGCAGGGACACAGGGACACGGGGACATGGCAGGTGCAGGGACAATGGGGACAAAGGGATGGCCCCAGGAAACGGGATCGGGTCACTCCAGCTCCTTGGGGGGGATGAGGGACAGGAAGGGGAAATGGTGGGGGGACAATGGGAGAACAATGGGAAATATTTAGGGGATATTTGGGGAATATTTGGGGAATAGTAGGAAAATAGGGGGTATTTGTGGAATAACAGGCAGTATTTGGGGAATAATTGCAAATATTGGCATAACAATACCAAATATTTAGGGAATATTTGGGAAATATTTGGGGAATATCTGGGCAATAGTGGGAAAATAATTTAGGGGATATTTGGGGAATAACAGGGAATAATCAAGGAATAATGAATAAGTAATACAGAGGAATAATAGGAAAAATTTAGGGAATATTTGGGGAAGAACAGGGAATAATCGAGGAATAATGGAAAAATAATACGGAGGAATAATAGGAATTATTTAGGGAATGTTTGGGGAATAAAAGGAAATATTTGGGGAATATCTGGGCAATAATAGGGAAATAATTTAGGAAATATTTGGGAAGAACAGGGAATAATCAAGGAATAATGGATAAATAATATGGAGGAATAATAGGAAATATTCAGGGAATATTTGGGGAATATCTGGGCAATAGTAGGGAAATAATTTAGGGAATATTTGGGGAAGAACAGGAGGTATTTGGGGAATAATTGCAAATATTGGCACAGCAATACCAAATATTTAGGGAATATCTGGGAAATATTTGGGGAATAACAGGGAATGATCGAGGAATAATGGATAAATAATACAGAGGAATAATAGGAATTATTCAGGGAATATTTGGGGAAGAACAGGGAAATATTTGGGAATATCTGGGCAATAATAGGAGAATAATTTAGGGAATATTTAGGGAATATTTGGGAAATAATAGCAAATTGAACATTAGGAACTGTTTGGGGAATATTTGGGAAGTAACAGAGGAATAATTTAGGGAGTTACAGGGAATATTTGGGGAGGAAAAGAGAGTATTTGGGGATTAATAGGAAAACAGCTTGGGAATGTTTGGAAAAGAACAGATATTGGGAGAACAACAGTAAATATTTAGGGAATATTTGGGGAATAACAGAACAATATCTTGGGCAGTATCTGGAAATAACAGGGAATATTTGGGGAATAATGGGAAAAGAGCTTGGGGAATGTTTGGAAAATAACAGCAGATATTGGGGGGGGAAATACCAAATATTTGGGGAATATTTGAGGGATATTTCAGGAATATTTGGGGAATATTTGAGGGAATATTTGGGGAATAATGAGAAAATAACTTGGGGAATGTTTGGAAAATAACAGCAGATATTGGGGGAACTAATGCTAAATATTTCAGGAATATTTAGGGAATATTTGAGGTATATTTGGGGAAGAACAGGGAATATTTGGGGAATAATGGGAAAAGAGTTTGGGAATGTTTGGAAAATAACAGCAGTTATTGGGGGGAACAATGCCAAATCTTTAGGGAATATTTGGGGGAATATTTGGGGAATATTTGGGGGAGAACAGGGAATATTTGGGGGATGTTTGGGATATTTGGGGGATGTTTGGGGGATATTTGGGGGATATGGGGAAATAAGAGGAAACATTTGGGAAGTAGGAGCAGAGGAGCCTGGGGAAACTGAGGCACAAAAGGGAAACTGAGGCACGGGAAGGGGAATCAGGGAGCAGCATGGGGAAACTGAGGCACAACAACGGGGAACCTGAGGCACAGAAGGGCACGAGAAGGGGGAAACTGAGACACAAAAGGGGAAACTGAGGCCAGAAGGGAAACTGAGGCACGAGAAGGGGAAACTGAGACACAAGAAGGGAGATCAGGGAGCAGCACGGGGAAACTGAGGCACAACGAGGGGAAACTGAGGCACAACAAAGGGGAAACTGAGGCACAACAAGGGGAAACTGAGGCACAACGAGGGGAAACTGAGGCACAACGAGGGGAAACTGAGGCACAAAAGGGAAAACTGAGGCACAACAAAGGGGAAACCGAGGCAGGGCTGGGCTCAGGGAGGAGTCGTGGGACTGACCCCAACATTCCCCACCCCCCTCAGCTGACCCACGGGGTGATGAACAAGGAGCTCAAGTACTGCAAGAACCCCGAGGACCTGGAGTGCAACGAGAACGTCAAGCACAAGACCAAGGAGTACATCAAGAAGTACATGCAGAAATTCGGGATCCTCTACAAACCCAAAGAGGACACGGAGCTGGAATAACCCTCCCCCAACACCACCACCACCACCACCAACCTGTGAATTTATTATTAATTATTATTATTATTATTAATTATTATAATTATTACCACGATGGAAATTTTTTTTTTGGGGGGGGGGGTGGTGGGGAGGTTTTTTGGTTTTTTTTTTTAAAAAAAGGAAAAACGAACTCGGTTTTTCCCCCCCCTCTCGGCGAGGTTTTAAGCCTGGCTTTCCTTTCTAAGCCTGGCTTTTTTTTTTTTTTCCCCTTGATCCAGGCTTTGCCAAGCTCTGTATTATATTTTAACGTCATATGTGAATATATTGATAATAATTTGCTTTTTTTTTCTCTTTTTTTTCTCACTTTCCAGCCCCAAACTTGCCGATCCCACGGGAAATGTTTTGACAGGAGACTTCGGGGAGGGGAGGGTGTTATTCCCAGATATTTTTAATTTTTTTTTTAATTTTTAATTTTTTTTTTAATTCTTAATTTTTTTTTAATTTTTAACTTTTATTTTAATTTTTTTTGTCATTTCCTTGGTGGTTTTTTTCCCTTTTTCCGTTTCTCTGCGAGGTTTATTTTTTTTTTCCCCCCCCTGTAAATAACTGCGGGTTTCTGGCCGTGTTTGAGAAGATTTGATTTTACTCGCTTTCGAGCATTTTACTTTTAAGCCAATTTTTACGGAACTTTTTATGTATAAAAAAACGCAAAAAAAAAACCCAAAAAAAAAAAAATACAAAACAAAACAAACAAAAAAAAACCAACAAAAAAAAAGGGCAAAAAAAAGAGAAAAAAATAAAAAAAAAAAAAATCAAAAGAAAAAAAAGCAAAACAAAACCCCAACCCTGAACCCCAAAATCGACGCCAAAAGGGGGACCTGGCTTGGGATGTCCCCTCTCCCTTGGGGACAATCCTGTCACCCTCAGCATTCCTGGGAATCTGGACGCCCCGGGAAGGGAAGTTTGGGG
Organism: Phylloscopus collybita; assembly: GCA_027886175.1. NCBI lineage: Eukaryota > Metazoa > Chordata > Aves > Passeriformes > Phylloscopidae > Phylloscopus > Phylloscopus collybita. The sequence continues at coordinate 795,360 of JAJNNQ010000076.1, forward strand.
TGAGCTGGGAGCATTTTGGGGTTAAAAACGGCTTTTTTCTGTCCCCAGGTGTTCAGGGTGTCCCCTCCCTCCTCCTCCTCCTCGGGGGTGGGTCTGGGATGGGGGTGGGACACAGGGACACCTCTGGTGACACACCTGGGGACACGTGGATGTCCAGGGACACCTGAGGGGGTCACATCCTTGGGATGTCACCCTGGGGATATCAGGGCCACATCTTGGGGACAAAGGGACACCTGGGGACACTTGGGACACCCGAGGGGGGCACATTCCAGGGACAAAGGGGCACCTGGGGACACTTGGGACACCCGAGGGGGGCACATTCCAGGGACAAAGGGGCACCTGAAGGGACACCTGGGCACACCAGGGACACACTGCCACCAGGGCCACATTTCAGGGACAAAGCAGGGCCACCCAAGGGAACAGACTCTGGGGACAAACGGTGTGACACTCAGGACACCCGAGGGAACACGCACGGACACACAAGGACGCAAACCCTGGTGGCACCCAGTGACACGTTTAATGTCCCCACGCAGGGACCAGCCACCAAAAGTCCCCGTCCCCCGCCCCCCAATCCCTATAAAAGTACAAAACCCACGTAACAAAAAATAAAAATCCCCAGGAATCCATCGGGAAGCGGGAGCATCGCCGGGGGTGGCGCGGCCCCGGTGTCCCCGGGGGGTGTCACACGGCGGAGGTGACATCCCCCGCTGTCCCCGCGGGGCCGCGCCGCTCGCTGCCGGGCGCTCCCAGCTCCAGGAGCCGCTCCAGCTCTCCCGGCTCCTCCTGGCGCCGCGGGGACACCGCGGGACCCTCGGGGGAGGCTGCGGGGAGGGCCGGGCTCAGCGCCCCGGAATTCCACCCCGGGATGGGGGTGGTTCCCGGTCCCCCCCCAGCCCCGGGACTCCCGATCCCATCCAAGTGCGCCCTAATCCCGTTTGGGGATTTCCCAAGCCCTTTGGGTGCTCCTCGATCCCACTGGGGGCTTCCCAATCCCATCCGTGATCTCATCCCGTCCCATCCCATCCCATCCACCCCAAAATTCTCAGGTGCCCCCAAAACCCCCCAGGCCTGGGTGTCCCCTCAATCTCCCCAGGTCTGGGTGTTCCCAAACCCCCTCAGGGCTGGGATGTCCCCAAACTCAGGGATGTCCCCCAAACCCTCCCATGTCTGGGTGTCCCCTCAAACCCCACCCAGGCCTGTGTGCCCCCAGACCCCCTCCCAGGGCTGGGTGTCCTCAAACCCACGGATGTCCCCTCAAACCCCCTTCCCACGGCTTGATGTCCCTCCAACCCCCCCAGGCCTGGGTGTCCCCAAACCCATGGATCTTCACCAAACCCCCGAGCTGGATGTCCCCAAACCCCCCGAGGCCTGGGTGTCCCCAAACCCATGGATGTCCCCTCAACCTTCCCCCCCAGGTCTGGGTGTCCCCAAACACTCGGGTCTCCCCCAAACCTTCCCAGGGCTGGATGTCCCCTCAAATCCTCCCAGGGCTGGATGTCCCCAAACCCGTGGATCTCCCCCAAACCCCCAGGTCTGGATGTCCCCAAACCGCCCAGGACTGGGTGTCCCCAAACCTGTGGATCTCCCCCAAACCCGCCAGGGCTGGATGTCCCCAAACCCATGGGTGTCCCCTCAAACCCCACCCAGGGCTGGGTGTCCCCAAACCCGCGGATCTCCTCCAAACCCCCAGGGATTGATGTCCCCAAACCCACGGATGTCGCCCAAGCCCTCCCATGTCTGGGTGTCCCCTCAAACCCCACCCAGGGCTGGGCATCCCTCAAACCCCCTCAGGGCTGGGTGTCCCCAAACCCATGGATGTCCCCTCAAATTCCACCCAGGTCTGGGTGTCCCCAGACCTGCGGATCTCCCCCAAACCTCCCCAGGGCTGGATGTCCCCAAACCCACGATGTCCCCCCAAAACCCCCCAGGCCTGGGTGTCCCCTCAAACCCCACCCAGGGCTGGGTGTCCCCAAATCCATGGATGTCCCCACAAACCCCCTGAGGCCTGGGTGTCCCCAAACCTCCCCAGGTCTGGGTGTCCCCAACCCCCTGGGTGTCCCCAAACCTTCCTCAGGGCTGGGTGTCCCCAAACCCATGGATGTCCCCCAAACCCCACCCAGGGCTGGCTGTCCCCAAACCTGCGGATCTCCCCTAAACCCCCTCAGGTCTGGATGCCCCCAAACCCCCCCAGGTCTGGGTGTCCCCTGTTATAAGTGTGTAAACCCATGGATGTCCCCACAAAGCCCCCCAGGGCTGGGTGTCCCCAAACTCAGGGATGTCCCCTCAAATCCCACCCAGGCCTGGGTGTCCCCAGACCAACCCAGGTCTGGATGTCCCCAAACCTCCCCAGGGCTTGATGTCCCCAAACCCATGGATGTCCCCTCAGACCCCCCCAGGCCTGGGTGTCCCCAAACCCATGGATGTCCCCCCAAACCCCCCCAGGCCTGGGTGTCCCCACCCCGCGCTCCCGGCTTGCTCACCGGGCTGGGCCGGCTCCAGGCCGCCGCTCTCTCCCCTCAGCTTCTCCGCCTCCCCCGCCTCCGCCGCATCCCGGGCCTTGTCCAGCTGCCGCTTCTTCCTGCAGGTGTCCCAGCTGCGGGGACACCGAGGCTCACCGGGGGTCCCCGGGGGTCCCCAAACCCCCGCCCGTCCCCCCCCCACGCACTCACCACTTGAAGGCCACGTAGGCCAGGAGCCCCACGACCAGGGCGGCCAGGAGGGCGCAGTACAGGGGGATGATGTCCCCGGGGGGCTCCGGGGGGCTCCCCGGCACTGGCGGTGTCACTCGGGGCTCTCCCGGCAGCGGCCGGGTCCCCTCAGGGAGCGGCGCCGCGGCCTCGTCTGTGGGAGCGCCCCCCAAAAAAAAGGCGGGAAAAGGGAAATGAGGAGATTCCCAAGATGGCGGAGAATTTGAGGGCTCATCTGTGGGAGCGCCCCCCAGAAAAGGCGGGAAAAGGGAAATGAGGAGATTCCCAAGATGGCGGAGAATTTGGGGGCTCGTCTGTGGGAGCGCCCCCAAAAAAAGGCGGGAAAAGGGAAATGAGGAGATTCCCAAGATGGCGGAGAATTTGGGGGCTCGTCTGTGGGAGCGCCCCCCAGAAAAGGCGGGAAAAGGGAAATGAGGAGATTCCCAAGATGGCGGAGAATTTGGGGGCTCGTCTGTGGGAGCGCCCCCAAAAAAAGGCGGGAAAAGGGAAATGAGGAGATTCCCAAGATGGCGGAGAATTTGGGGGCTCGTCTGTGGGAGCCCCACCAAAAAAAGGCGGGAAAAGGGAAATGAGAAGATTCTCGGCCCCGCCTCAGTTTTCCCTCAGAGAGGGGCTCGGTGAGACCCCCACCGGGTTTGGGGAAAACCGCCCCCCCTGAGGGGGACACGGGGGGAAACTGAGGCACGGTGAGGGGAGAAAGGGAAACTGAGGCACAAAAAGGGGGAACGGGGTGAAAAAAGGGAAACTGAGGCACAAGAGGGGAATGAGGGAAAAAGGGAAACTGAGGCACAAAAAGGGGAAACTGAGGCACAAAAAAGGGGAACGGGGTGAAAAAAGGGAAACTGAGGCAGGAAAAGGGAAGGAGGGACAAAAAGGGGAAACTGAGGCATGAAAGAAGGAAGGGGATAAACCGGGGGAAACTGAGGCACAAAAAGGGATTGATATGCGAAAAGGGAAACTGAGGCACAAAAGAGGGGACGGGATGAAACAGGGGAAACTGAGGCACAAAAGGGGAATGAGGGCCAAAAGGGGGAAACTGAGGCACAGTGAGGGGGGAAAGGGAAACTGAGGCACAAAAAGGGACAGGATTAAACGAGGGAAACAGGCACAAAAGAGGGAATGAGATAAAAAAGGTAAACTGAGGCACGAGGGAATGAGGGGGGGGAAGGGAAACTGAGGCACAAAAGGAGAAACTAAGGAGTAACACGGGGAAACTGAGGCAGGCACAAAAGGGGAAACTGAGGCACAAAGGGGAAACTGAGGCCCAGAAGGGAAAATCAAGAGTAACACGGGGAAACTGAGACACAAAAGGGGAAACTGAGGCACAACAAGGGGAAATCAAGGAGTAAAACGGGGAAACTGAGGCACAAAAGGGGAAACTGAGGCACAAAAGGGGAAATCAAGGAGTAACACGGGGAAACTGAGGCGTAAAAGGGGAAACTGAGGCACAAAGGGGAAACTGAGGCACAACAAGGGGAAACTGAGGAGTAACACGGGGAAACTGAGGCACAAAAGGGAAAGTGAGGCACAAAGGGGAAACTGAGGCCCAAAAGGGGAAACCGAGGAACAAAAGGGAAACGGAGGCACAACAAGGGGAAACTGAGGCACAAAGGGGAAACTGAAGCACAAAAGGGGAAATCAAGGAGTAACGGGGAAACTGAGGCACAAAAGAGGAATCTGAGTCACAATGAGGGAAAATTGAGGCATAAAATGGGGAAATTAAGGAGCAACATGGGTAAACTGAGGCCCAAAAGGGTCCCCCCCCACCCGTTCCCCCCCCTTTGGGCTCCCGGTGCCACTCACAGCTGCAGGGCGGGCAGGGCGGGCACGGCTCCTCCGGCTCCTCCTCGGCGGGGCTGCGCGCTGCGGGGTTTGGGGCGGTTTTGGGGTTTTTTTGGGGCGGTTTTGGGGTTTTTTTTTTTTCGGGGTGTTTTTTTGGGGGGGTACTCACTGCGGGCGCAGGGTGGGCAGCGGCTGTCGCAGGGCTCGGGGACACCGGGGGGACACGGGGGACACCCCCCGCTCCACCCCGGCACCTGCGGGCACAGCGAGGGTCCTGCCTCAGTTTCCCTTTCAGCCGCAACCCCGCGAATTCCCATTGGGACCCGCCCCCATCCCAAAAAAAAAGGGGGGAAAAGGGGATTTGGGGTGGGGGGAAGAGTGGGAAAAGGGGATGGAGGAGCAGGAAAAATAAATAAAGGCGATAAAGGGAAAGAAAGGAAAAGAAATGAAAATAAATGAAAGAAAATAAAAGAAAATAGATGAAAGAAAATAAAAGAAAAATTAGGGAAAATAAGGGAAATAAAGGGAAATAAAGGAAAATAAAAGAAAAATTAAGGAAAATTAAGGAAAATAAAGGGAAATAAAGGAAAATAAAAGAAAAATTAAGGAAAATAATTAAGGAAAATTAAGGGAAATAAAGGGAAATGAAAGAAAATAAAGGGAAATAAAGGAAAATTAAGGAAAGTAAAAAAAAAAAAAGATAAAATGAAATAAACCAGGCAAAATGAAACAGAATTAAAAAGGAAAAAGAAAAAATTAAAGGGGGAAATAAAGTAAAAAAATAATAAAAAAAAGAGAATGGAGTAAAAGAGGAAAATAAAAATAAAAGAAAAAAATAAAAGAAAAAATAATGAAAAAAGACAATCAAAAGAAAATAAAACAGGAAAATAAAAGAAAATAAATAGAGGGAAAAAAAAAAAAGAGGAAAATGGAATAAAAGGAAAGAAATGGAACGAAACGGAAATGGCCCAAACTTAACCGAACCAAACCCAAAAAACTTCAACAAAAGCCACGGAGCGAAGTGACCCGGAGCGCCCCGGGGGCAGCGGGAGACCCGGCCCGTCCCATCCCGTTCCCATCCCGGTCCCAATCTCGTTCCAATCCCGTTCCTGTCCCGGTCCCGTCCGGTCCCGTCCCGCCCGCACCGGGCTCAGCAGCAGCAGCAGCAGCGGCACCGGGAGCGGCCGCATCGCCGGGACCGGCCCGGGACCCCGCTCCGGGCCGGGCCGAACCGGGGCCGAGCGGCGCCGAACTGCTCCGAACCGCTTCGGCTCCGCTTCGGTCCCGTCCGGCACCGCTCGGCCTCGGTTCGGCCCCGCTGGGTCCTTGTTCGGTCTCGTTCGGCTCCACTGAGTCTCGGTTCGGCCCCGTTCGGCTCCGTTCGGTCCCGGTTCGGCTCCGTTCAGCTTCTCTGAGTTCTGGCTCGGTCCCGGTTCGGCTCCGTTCGGCTCCGCTGGGTCCCGGTTCGGCCCCGCTCGGTCCCGGTTTGGGTCCGTGCGGCCCCGCTGGGTCCCGGTTCGGCCCCGCTGGGTCCCGGTTCGGCCCCGTTCGGCCCCGCTCGGCTCCTCTCGGCCGCCCCGTCGCGCCTGGGCCGGGCCGGGCCGGGCTGGGCGTGGCTCCCCCGGGCAGGGCCGGGCGGGGCGCGTTCCCATTGGCTGCTCGCGGATTGTGGGGCGTGGCCAGGCGTGGAGCCCCGCCCCTCGCCGCCACGAGGCTCCCGGGTTCGAATCCCGCCCGGGGCTCTCCCATCGGGACCGGTCCAACTTGGACCGAACTGGGACCGAGGGCACCGAAGGGACGGTGTCCCCCACTCCCCCCTCCACCTCCCCACGGCTCCTCCCCGGGGAATAAGTGCCTGGAGGCGGGAGAAGCAGCTTTATTGAGCCCTGGTGTGGGTGCAGCACGTGGGAATGGGTGCAGGGTGTGGGAATGGGTGCAGGGAGTGGGGAATGGGTGCAGGGAGTGGGAGTGGGTGTGGGGAGTGGGTGCAGGACCTGGCTGAGGGTGCAGGGCGTTGATGCGGGTGCGGGACCCTGACGGGGCTATGGGACCCCAGCGTGGGCGCACAGAGTGACTTGGAGTGGGTGCAGAGTCTTGCTGCAGGGTCCCAGGGAGGGTGCAGGGTCCCAGGGTGGGTGCAGGGTCCCAGGGTGGGTGCAGGCTCTGGGTGCATCCCCCCCGGGATCTCCTCTCCCTCCTCTACCAGCCGCGCACGGGGCGCCAGAGCTCCACCACCTTCCCGGCATCGTGCACGAAGTACACGGGGTGCATGGCGGCCGTGGCACAGGCCTGTGACAGAGGGGACACTGCTGTGACACGGGGCTGGGACAGAGGGGACACTGCTGTGACACGGGGCTGGGACAGAGGGGACACAGCTGTGACATGGGGCTGGGACAGGGGACACTGAGCTGTGACACGGGGCTGGGACAGAGGGGACACTGAGCTGTGTGTGATACAGGGCTGGGACAGAGGGGACACAGCTGTGACATGGGGCTGGGACAGGGGACACTGAGCTGTGACATGGGGCTGGGACAGAGGGGACACTGAGCTGTGGCACAGAGGGGGACACTGAGATGTGACACTGGACTGGGATAGAAGGGACACAGGTGACAAAAGCATGGGAGAGAGGGGACACTGAGTTGTGGCACAGGGCTGGGACAGAGGGTACACTGAGCTGTGACACAAGTGTGGCACAGAGGGGACACTGCTGTGACATGGGGCTGGGATAGAAGGGACACAGGTGACAACAGCATGGGAGAGAGGGGACACTGAGCTGTGGCAGAAGGCTGGGACAGAGGGGACAGAGCTGTGACACAGGACTGGGATAGAAGGGACACAGGCGACAAAAGCATGGGACAGAGGGGACACTGCTGTGGCAGAGGGCTGGGATAAAAGGGACACTGAGCTGTGACACACAGCTGTGACAGAGGGGACACTGAGCTGTGACACAGAGCTGTGACACAGGGTTGGGACAGAGGGGACACAGAGCTGTGACACGGGGCTGTGACAGTGGGGGACACTCACGTGGAACGGGATCAGCGCCAAGGTGCTCCCCAGCGGGAACTGCTCGAAGTCCAGCTGCCCCTCCGCCGCCTCCACCTGCCCGTGCTCCTGCGTCAGCCCCACCAGCCTGCACCCAGGGGACACGGCTGTCACCTCCCGCCCTCACCTGTCCCCCCCACCCTCCTGCCGGCTGTCACCTGAGCTGGGGGTGGCCCTCGATGGCCGCGCAGCCCGCGGCTCCCCGCTGGCCGCCGTGCAGGCTCAGGCCGGCCCAGCCGCAGTCCAGCAGCAGCTGCCCGCGGTGGCGATAGTGCCCCACCACCCTGGTGAGGACACGGATGGCCACCTCCTCGGGCCGGCACGAGCCCAGCTGGCTCTGCTGCAGGTCTGCGGTGGGCAAAGGTGACAAAGGCTCAGCCTGGCTCTGTCCCCCACCCTCGCCGATTGTCCCACCCGGCTGGTCCCGCTCACCGTAGAAGAGATAATTGCCCGGGTGCACCTCGGTCAGCTGCGACATCTCCGGCACCGGGTGGCTGCACGACGGGGTGGAGCCGATGGTGGCCTGGGGACACGGGATCCCCGCCTGCCGCAGCCTGGGGTGGGGGGGGACGGGACAATCTGGGTGATCGGGGTGGGGGCCGTCACCCCTGGGCGCCGCCGGGAACAAGAGCAGAGGCGGGTGCTGCGCCCCCAGCTGTGCCGGGGTGGAAGGAGCCATCCAGATGTGGCAGAGCCTCCCCCCAGCGGGCCAGGGAGAGCTCCGGGTGGGCTGGGGCCGCATCCAGATGTGCCCGGGTGCCCCCCCCTCGAAGACTCAGGGCGGGTGTGCGTCCCTCCAGATCCCCCCCAGATGTGCCCGAGCATCCCCAGATGTGCCCGAGATCCACCCGTACGAGCTGGACACCGCCCCCCACCCCCAGATGTTTCAAAGCACCCCCAGATGTGCTGGAGACCCCCCCAAGGTGCTTCTGGGAGCCCCCCCAGATGTGCTGAAGACCCCTCCAGATGTGCTGGGGACCCCTCCCAGGTATTTCTGAACCCCCCAGATGTGCCCGAGCCCACCCCCAGATGTGCTGGGGACCCCTCCCAGGTATTTCTGAACCCCCCAGATGTGCCCGAGCCCCCCCTCCAGATGTGCTGGGGACCCCTCCCAGCTATTTCTGGACCCCCCAGATGTGCTTGGAACGAGCCCCAGATGTGCCCGAGCCCCCACCCCAGATTTTGGGGAGGGGGGGGTGGGATCTGCGATCTCCCCACCACAACCCCGGTGCCACCACGGGCTCGGTGACCCCCGGGCCGTGTCCCCAGGTGGGCCCGGATGAGGGAGGGAGGGGGTTGGGGGTTGGGGGAGGGGGGTCTCTCCTCCTTTTCCCAGCGATTCCCATCCGGCCGCCAATTCCCCGCCGGGATGAAAGGGTGACAGGGGAGGAGGGAGGGGACAATGCCCCGGGTCACAACCCGCCACCGCAGCCACATCAAAGGCCGGCGGCGCCACCCCCCGGAGCCCCCCGGGGATGGTGGGGGGAGGCTTTGAGGGCCCCTTTATGGGGGGCGATTCGCCTTTTACAACCCAAGCCGCGCCTCGGGGCCGCCTTTGACCCTTCCTGTCCCCAAAACCCTCCCCACCCGGCCACTCACGCGGTGACAAACTCCATCACGGCGGCCGTGGTGTCCCTGGCGATGGCCTGGATGGCCGCGATGTCGCGACAGCCGTAGGTGTTCCCGCAGTGGGCGTAGACCCCCACCAGTGTCACCAGCTCCGGGGAGCCCTGGGCGATGGCGCGGGCCAGGGACAGCGCCTCGGGGTCCGTGGGACGGATCCCGGCTGGCGAGGGGACAGGAGAACGGGGAATTGGGGGGGGGGGGGGGGGGGGGGGTGAGGGGACACTGGGATGTGGCCCCCACCCAGCGTCCTGGAGGTGGGAAGGTGGGAATGGGATCGGGGAGGGAGAGAGAGGGGGGTTGGAAGTCCCGGTGTGGGGCTTTGGGGCCGCTTCGGCCGTGTTTTCCAGGCATGGCTGGGAAAAAAAAATGACTCTGGAGGGGCTGGGATGGAGGATCTGGGGGCTTGGAGGGACACAGGGCATCATTCCCTGAGGAACATCTTTGATTAATGATTTTTAGGAGGCTTTAGATGCTCCATCGTGGTTGGGATGGAAGATCTGGGGGCTTGGAGGGACACAGGAACATGTTCCCTGAGGAACACCCTCGGTTAATGACATTTAGGAGGATTTAGATGCTCAATCGTTGTTGGGATGGAGGATCTGAGGGCTTGGAGCCACACAGGACATCATTCCCTGAGGAACATCCTCAATTAATGACTTCCAAGGGTCTTTAGGTGATCCATTGTGGTCAGAATGGTGGATCTGGGGGCTTGGGGGCACAAAGGATGTTGTTCCCTGAGGAACATCCTCAATTAATGACTTTGAGGAGGATTTAGATGCTCCATCATGTTGGGACGGAGGATCTGAGGGCTTGGAGCCACACAGGACATCATTCCCTGAGGAACAGCCTTGATTAGTGACTTTCAGGGGTTTTAGATGCTCCATCATGGTCAGAATGGAGAATCCAGTGGCTTGGAGGGACACAGGAACATGTTCCCTGAGGAACATCCTCAATTAATGACTTTCAAGGGTCTTTAGATGATCCATTGTGGTCAGGATGGAGGATCCAGGGGCTTGGAGGGATGTAGGGATCCCTCCCTATGGAGCATCCTTAAATAAGGATTTCAGGGGGCTTTAGATGCTCCATCTTGGTTGGGATGGAGGATCTGGGGGCTTGAAGGCACAGAGAACATCATTCCCTGAGGAACATCCTTGATCAGTGACTTTCAGGGCTCTTTAGATGATCCATCATGGACAGGATGGAGGATCTGGGGGCTTTGAGGGACGTGGAGACCCCTCCCTATGGAGCACCCTGAAATAGGGATTTCAGGGGGTTTAGATGCTCCATCATGGTCGGGATGGAGGATCTGGGGGCTGGGGGGCACAAAGGAAATTGTTCCCTGAAGAACATCCTTGATCAGTGACATTTAGGAGGCTTTAGATGCTCCCTCATGTTGGGATGGAGGATCTGGGGGCTTGGGGGGACACAGGGCATCGTTCTCTGAGGAACATCCTCAATTAATGACTTTCAAGGGTCTTTAGATGATCCATTGTGGTCAGGATGGAGGATCCAGGGGCTTGGAGGGATGTAGGGATCCCTCCCTATGGAGCATCTTTAAATAAGGATTTCAGGGGGCTTTAGATGCTCCATCTTGATTGGGATGGAGGATCTGGGGGCTGGGGGGCACAAAGGACATTGTTCCCTGAAGAACATCCTTGATCAGTGACATTTAGGAGGCTTTAGATGCTCCATCATGTTGGGGTGGAGGATCTGGGGGCTTGGGGGGACACAGGGCATCGTTCCCTGAGGAACATCCTCTATCAGTGACTTTCAAGGATCTTTAGATGATCCATTGTGGCCAGGATGGAGGATCCAGGGGCTTGGAGGGATGTAGGGATCCCTCCCTATGGAGCATCCTTAAATAAGGATTTCAGGGGGCTTTAGATGCTCCATCTTGGTTGGGATGGAGGATCTGGGGGCTTGAAGGCACAGAGAACATCATTCCCTGAGGAACATCCTTGATCAGTGACTTTCAGGGCTCTTTAGATGATCCATCATGGACAGGATGGAGGATCTGGGGGCTTTGAGGGGCGTGGAGACCCCTCCCTATGGAGCACCCTGAAATAGGGATTTCAGGGGGTTTAGATGCTCCATCATGGTCGGGATGGAGGATCTGGGGGCTGGGGGGGCACAAAGGACATTGTTCCCTGAAGAACATCCTTGATCAGTGACATTTAGGAGGCTTTAGATGCTTCCTCATGTTGGGATGGAGGATCTGGGGGCTTGGGGGGACACAAGGCATCGTTCCCTGAGGAACATCCTTCATTAATGACTTTCAGAGGGCTTTAGATGCTCCGTCATGTTGGGGTGGAGGATCCAGGGGCTTGGAGGCACATAAGACATTGTTCCCTGAGGAACATCCTCGATTAATGACTTTTAGGAGGCTTTAGATGCTCCATCGTGATCAGGATGGAGGATCCAGGGGCTTGGAAGTACACAGGACATTGTTCCCTGAGGAGCATCCTCAATTAATGACTTCCAGGGAGCTCCAATGCCCCATCCTGCTGGAGATGCTGGATCCGGGGGCCCTCAGAGCATCCCACCCCAGGGCCCACCCCAGATGAAACGCCCCGGGGGAGCAGAGGGTCACCTACCCCGGCCATTCCCGCAGTCCAGCTTGAGCCAGACGAGCCAGCGCTTCCCGCCGGGCAGGGGATTCTGGAGCAGCAGCTCCAGCCCCTGGGGGCTGTCCAGGAGCACCTGGAATTCCTGGAGGCGCTGGGCCAGCTCCGAGCACTCGCGCAGGTGCCAGCGCTGCACCGGGAAGGCGTAGAGGATGTCATCGAAACCCCCGGCGGCGAAGAACCGAGCCTCGGCCAGCGTGGAGACCACGATGCCCCGGCGGGTCCCGCCCGTGGCCAGCTCCGCCCCTTCCCTGGGAATCCGGGAGTGAGGAGGAGGAGGAGGAGGAGGAGGAGGAGGAAGAGGAGGGAATGCCGGGGAGGTGCGGGGGGGGATGCTCAGGGAGCGCTGGGAGGGATTCTCGGAGGGTGCTCGAGGAGAGTTGGGGGTAATGGGAATATGGGGGGATACTGGGAGGGTGGTGGAGGATACTGGGGGGATGGCGGGGGGATACTGGGAGGGTTGGGGATACTGGGATGGTGGGGGGAGGGATACTGGGGGAAGGTGAGGATGATGAGAGGGAGGATGAGGAGGCAACTGGGAGGGATTCTGGGGAGGTGCTGGGGGATGTTGGGTGCTGAAGGAGATAATTGGGATAATGGGTGGGGGATACTGGGAGGGTGGTGGGAGGGATACTGGGGGAAGGTGAGGATGATGAGAGGGAGGATGAGGAGGTGCTGGGAGGGATTCTCAGAGGGTGCTGGAGGAGAGTTGGGGGATACTGGGAGAGTAGATGGGATAGTGGGAGGATGGTGGGGGATACTGGGAGCATGGGGGGATACTGGGAGGATGGTGAGGATGATGAGAGGGAGGCTCAAGGGGTGCTGGGAGGGATTCTGGAAAGGTGCTGGGGGATGCTGAAGGAGAGCTGGGGATACTGGGAGGATGAGGGGATACTGGGATGGTGGGTGGATACTGGTAGGGTGGTGAGGATGATGAGTGGGAGGATGAGGAGGCAACTGGGAGGGATTCTCAGAGGGTGCTGGAGGAGAGTTGGGGGTACTGGGAGAGTAGATGGGATAGTGGGAGGATGGTGGGGATACTGGGAGGACGGTGAGGATGATGAGAGGGAGGCTCAAGGGGTGCTGGGAGGGATTCTGGGAAGGTGCTGGGGGGTGCTGAAGGAGAGCTGGGGATACTGGGAGGGTGGGGGGTGATTGTGGGATGCTGGAGAAGGATTTTGGGGTGAGGAGATGGGGAGATGCTGGGGGGAGAACTGGGTGAGGGTTGAGGGAGTGCTGAGGGGACACAGGGGGCTCAGGGAAGAAGTTGGAGGGATGGGGGGGACTCTGGGGAGACACTGGTGGGGTTCTGGGGGTACTGGGGGGATTCTGGGGAGAAACTGGGGGTTCTGGGGGGTGTTTGAGGAGACAATGGGTGGGGTCGAAGGGTTCTGGGGGGGATCTAGGTCGATTCTGGGGGTTCTGGGGGATTCTGGGGGGACACTTGGTGGATTCTGGGGGTACTGGAGGATTCTGGGGGAGTTCTGGGGGGTTGTGGGTTGGGGATTCTGGGGGGGATTCTGGGTGGGTTCTGAGAGGATTCTGGGGAGACACTGGGTGTGTTCTGGGGGTTCTGGAGAGACACTGGGTGAGTTCCGGGGTTTCTGAGGGGGTTTCTGGGGTGACATTAGGTGGGTTCTGGGGGGGGGGGGGGTTGGGGAGACACTGGGTGGGTTCTGGGGGGATTCTGGGGAGACACTGGGTGGTTCTGGGGTTCTGGGGGGGATTCTGGGTGGGTTCTGAGGGGAATCTGGGGTGACATTAGGTGGGTTCTAGGAGTTCTGGGGAGACACTGGGTGGGTTCTGGGGGTTCTGGGGGGGAATCTGGGTTGATTCTGAGGGTTTTGGGAGGAGACAGGGTGGATTCTGGGGGTTCTGGGGATTCTGGGGGTTCTGGGGTGACACTGGGTGGGTTCTGGAGGGGATTCTGGGTGGGTTCTGAGGGGAATCTGGGGTGACACTGGGTGGGTTCTGGGGGGATTCTGAGGGGATTTTGGGGTGACATTAGGTGGGCTCTCGGGGGGGGTTGGGGAGACACTGGGTGGGTACTGGGGGTTCTGGGGTGGCACTGGGTGGGTTCTGGGGGGAGATTTTGGGTGGGTTCTGAGGGGTTTCGGGGGTTACACTAGGTGGGTTCTGGGGAGGATTCTGGAGGTCTTGGGGGGCTCTGGGGTGACGCTCACAGGGTTTTGTGTGTCTTGACGTGGGGCCGCAGGCGCAGCCCCAGGGCGCGGCAGCGCTCCCGCATCCGCTCGGCGTTCCCGCGCAGCTTGGCCAGGTCCAGGGTCAGCGCCGGGGTGGGCAACTGCTCCAGGGGGGCTCCCAGCCACGAGCTGGGGAGGTGGGGAGGGGTGGGAGAGTGGAGAACCCGCTGTGAACCCCCCCCTGCACCCACAGTGCCCCCTGTGCCCACCTCACGCTGTCCCTGTCCCCAGGTGGGCGCTGCGGGCTCCCCCGGGGACCCGGCATCGGCACCGGGGGGATTTGGGGTGGGGAGGGCGCTGGGGCAGCCCCAGGGGGTCCCTTCCTCCTCGGGCACAATCCAGGGGCTTCCTGGGGTCGGGTGGAGGCTGGGATTGGGGTAGGGGAGGGTGGGAAGCTGAGGAGTGGGACACCTGGGACACCTGGGATGTCTGGGACACTTGGGACACTTGGGACACCTGGGACACCTGGGACACCCTGGGACATCTGGGACATCTGGGACACCTGGGACACCTGGGACATCTGGGACACTTGGGACAAGGACACCTAGGACACTTGGGACACCTGGAGCACCTAGGACAAGGACACCTGGGACATCTGGGACACCCTGGGGCATCTGAGTCACCTGGGACAAGGACACCTGGGACACCTGGGTCACTTGGGACATCTGGGGCACCTGGGACACCTGGGACAAGGACACCTGGGACACCTGGGACATCTGGGTCACTTGGGACACCTGGGACACTTGGGACAAGGACATCTGGGACACCTGGGACACTTGGGACACCCTGGGACACCTGGGACAAGGACACCTGGGACATCTGGGATATCTGGGACACCCTGGGACAAGGACACCTGGGACATCTGGGATATCTGGGACACCCTGGGACAAGGACACTCTGGGACACCTGGGACATCTGGGGCACCTGGGACACTTGGGACAACTGGGACACATGGGACACCCTGAGACATCCTGGGACAAGGACACCTGGGACAAGGACATCTGGGACATCTGGGACAAGGACACCAGGGTCACCTTGGATAGAGATACTGGAAGCAGGGATACCTGGGACTGGAATCTATGGGACAGGGACACCTGGGACGGGGACACCTGGGACAGGGACACCTGGGATGGGGACACGGGGCAGAGGGACACCCGGGACAGGGACACCGGGAAAAGGGACACTTTTGGGGAGGGGAATCCTTGGGACACCATGCCCAGAACTGGGTCAGCCGAGATGGGGACACCTGGGATGGGGACACCTGGGACTGGGGACATCTGGGATTGGGACACTGGGATGGGACACCTAGGATTGTGACACTGGGATGGGGACACGGGGCAGAGAGACACCCGGCACAGCGACACCGGGAAAAGTGACACTTTTAGGGAAGGGAATCCTTGGGACGCGATGCCCGGAACTGGGTCAGCCGGGATGGAGCCACCAGAGCCAAAATCCGGGAACGGGGACACCACGTCCAACACCCTCCCGCATCGTCACCTCGTGTCCCCGCCACCCCGGCGCCACCTACCCCGGCCCGCGTCCCCCTGCCCTGCCCTGCCCTGCCCACCTGTCCGTGTGTCCGTCCATGGCTCTGTCCGGCCGCTCCGGCCCCTCCCGGCCCCGCCGTGCCCTCCGCCCCACGTGACGCGGTGGCACCGCCGCCAGCAGCGGGGACAAGGGTCACTGCCAGCCGAGGGGCCTCGCCGGGGTGGCAGGGCCAGCGCGGCACAGGCTGCCAGCTCCGGGGACAGCCGGATCCCGCAGGGACACCGAGCCAGCGCCGAGCCCGGGGTCTCTGCGGGGGCTGCTGAGACCCCCAACCCCTCCGTGCTGGAGGGGCTGCTGGGGACCCACTGTCCCCGCCGGGGACACGGGGGGGACACTGCTGAGAGCCCCCCAAACTCGTGACATGAGTGTGTGCTGCTGCTGGGATCCCCCAAACTCATCACATGTGTGCACAGGGCTGCTGAGACCCCCTAAAACTGTGACAAGTGGGTACAGAGCTGCTGAGACCCCAGAAAACTGTGACAAAGTGGGTACAGAGCTGCTGAGACCCCTAAAACTGTGACAAATGGGTACAGGGATCGCTGAGACCCCCTGAAATCGAGACACGTGTGAGTGCAGAGCTACTGAGACCCCACAAAATTGTGACACGTGGGTACAGAGCTGCTGAGACCTGTCCCCACTTGTGACACAAGTGTGTGTGCAGCTGCTGAGACCACCCCAAACTCATCACACGGGTGCACAGGGCTGCTGAGACCCCCCCACACTCATGACACGTGTGCACAGAGCTGCTGAGACCCTACAAAATCGTGGCACATGTGTGTAGAGCTACTGAGACCCCACAAAATTGTGACAAAGTGGGTACAGGGTTGCTGAGACCCCCTGAAATCGAGACATGTGTGAGTGCAGACCTGCTGAGACCCCTTAGAATTGGGACACGTGGGTACAGGGGTCGCTGAGACTCCCACAAACTCGTGACAGGAGGGTACAGAGCTGCTGAGACCCCCTAAAACTGTGACAAAGTGGGTACAGGGGTCGCTGAGACCCCCTGAAATCAAGACACGTGTGAGTGCAGACCTACTAAACCCCCTAAAATTGTGACACATGGGTACAGAGCTGCTGAGACCTGTCCCCACTTGTGACACGAGTGTGTGCAGCTGCTGGGACCCCCCCCAAACTCATCACACGTGTGCACAGGTGCTGAGACCCCCCACACTCATGACACGTGTGCACAGGGCTGCTGAGACCCCCTAAAACTGTGACAAGTGGGTACACAGCTGCTGAGACCCTACAAAATTGTGGCACATGTGTGTAGAGCTACTGAGACCCCACAAAACTGTGACAAGAGGGTACAGAGCTGCTGAGACCTGTCCCCACTTGTGACACGAGTGTGTGCAGCTGCTGGGACCCCCCCAAACTCATCACATGGATACACAGGCGCTGAGACCTCCCACACTCATGTGCACAGGGCTGCTGAGACCCCAGAAAACTGTGACAAAGTGGGTACAGGGTCGCTGAGACCCCCTGAAATCGTGACACGTGTGAGTGCAGAGCTGCTGAGACCCCTTAGAATTGGGACACGTGGGTACAGGGGTCGCTGAGACTCCCACAAACTCGTGACAGGAGGGTACAGAGCTGCTGAGACCTGACCCCACTTGTGACACGAGTGTGTGCAGCTGCTGAGACCCCCCCAAACTCATCACACGGATACACAGGCGCTGAGACCTCCCACACTCATGAGCACAGGGCTGCTGAGACCCCACAAAACTGTGACAAAGTGGGTACAGGGTCGCTGAGACCCCCTGAAATCGTGACATGTGTGAGTGCAGAGCTACTGAGACCCCCTAAAATTGTGACAAATGGGTACAGAGCTGCTGAGAACCCCCACAACTCGTGACACGAGTGTGTGCAGAGCTGCTGAGACCCCCTCCCACCCCAGGTTGTCACAGTTAGGTGTGGCTGCTGCTGCTGAGGAACCCCCCACAATCGTGACAGGTGTGTGCACAGCTGCTGAGACCCCCCAAACTCCTCACACGTGTGCACAGCTGCTGAGACCCCACAAAATTGTGACACGTGTGTGCAGAGCTACTAAGACCCCACAAAGCTGAGACAAGTGGGTACAGAGCTGCTGAGAACCCCCACAACTCGTGACACGAGTGTGTGCAGCTGAGACCTGTCCCCATTCGTGACACGAGTGTTTACAGCTGCTGAGACCCGTCCCACTTGTGACACGAGTGTGTGCACTGTCCCCACTCGTGACATGAGTGTGTGTGCAGCTGAGACCTGTCCCCACTCATGACACGAGTGTGTGTGCAGTGAGAACTGTCCCCACCCGTGACACCGGTGTCCCCGTGTCCCCCAGCCCGTGCAGGACCCCCCCACCACGCAGTGAGGGGACACTGGGGGGACACACACGGGAGGGGCTGTGTCCCCCCACCCCAGGGCAGCCACAGGCCTCACACCTCGATCTCCCACCAATATATTATTATTATTATTATTAATTATTATTATTAATAATTATTAATTCTTTTTCTGTAAAACCTCTAAAAACGGATAGAAATAAAAAAAAAACCAAGGCAGGGGTGGTGGGGATGGACGCTGCCGGCTCCTGGCCAGCGGGCACAGCAGGGGGGGGCTGTGCCACCCCCCTTCCCCTTTCCCAGCGAGGGGTCCCCACCTCCCGCTGTCCCCACCCCTCCCTGGGAACGGGGGAAGCGTCTCCCGAAAATCCAGGAGGAGGGTTTGGACACCCCCGCGGGGCTGGATAAGGCCACGGATGTCGGGCGGGGTGGGGCTCCCTGGGCCCCCCTCGGCGCCCGGGGGTCCCCCCGGGGGTGGGTGGGTGGTGGGTGGGTGGGTGCCAGCCTAGGCCCTGCCCTCGGAGGGGTTGTATTCCGTCTCTCCGGCTGACACCTGGGAGATGCGCCGCGTGGAACGCCACAGCCGCCGGTGGAACTGGCCCGGCCGCACCTGGGGATGGGGTGGGGTGAGCGCCTGTCCTGACCCTAAATCTTTTATCCCTCCCTGCCCTCATCCCCATCCCATTCCAAGGTCTTCGTCCCCTTCCCCATCCCCATCTCCTTCTGGTTCCTCATCCCATTCTCCATCCTCATCCCATTTTCCATCCCCATCCCATTCCAAGATCCTCATCCCCTTCTTCTTCCCCATCCTCATCCTTTCATCCCCATCCCATTCCAAGATCCTCATCCCCTTCTCCATCCTCATCTTATTCCAAGGTCCTCATCCTCTTCTCCACCCCCATCCCCATCCCATTCCAAGATCCTCATCCCCATCCCCTTCCAGGGTCCTCATCCCCTTCTCCATCCCCATCTCCTTCTGGTTCTTCATCCCCTTCTCCATCCTTGTCCTCATCCTTTTCATCCCATCCCATTCCAAGCTCCTCATCCCCTTCTCCATCCCCATCCCATTCCAAGATCTTCATCCCATTCCCCATCCCCATCTCCTTCCAGTTCCTCATCCCATTCTTCCTCGTCATTCCTTCCCAGATACTCATCTGCTTCTCCATCCCATCCTCTTCTTCCCCATTTCCATCCTCAACTTCTTCCAGATCCTCATCCTTTTCTCCACCCCCATCCTCTCCACCATCCCCATCCCCTTCCAGATCCTCATCCTTTTCTCCACCCCCATCCCCATCCCAATCCCCCTCCCCACCCCTCAGCTCTGGGGAGGACACCCCGATGTCCCCACCCCGGGAACACCCAGGGGACACCGAGCCATGTCCCCCTGCCATGCTGAGCTGCCCAGGGTCCCACTCACCTCCGCAGGCTGTCCAGCACCCACCACGATGAGCTTCCCATCCTCCAGCCCCACCAGGATGTGGCTCTTCTCCTTGGTGACGGACACGCTGCGCACAGGCACCCGCATGGGCACGGGGGGCACGGCCGCCCTGAGGCTGGGGACACGATGGCACGGCGTGGGACACCGTGGTGTGGGACACCATGGCATGGACATGGTGGTGTGGGACACCACGGCATGGACACCGTGGTGTGGGACACCATGGCATGGACATGGTGGTGTGGGACACCGTGGTGTGGGACACTGTGGTGTGGACACCATGGCATGGACATGGTGATGTGGGACACCACAGCATGGACACCATGGCGCGGGACACAGTGGCGTGGGACACCATGGCATTGGACACCGTGGTGTGGGACACTATGGCGTGGGACACTGTGGTGTTGGACACCATGGCATGGGAGACACCATGGCATTGGATACCATGACACTGGACACCACAGCATGGGACACCGTGGCATTGGGACACCGTGGCATGAGACACTGTGGTGTTGGACACCATGGCTTGGGAGATACCATGGCAGGGGACACCATGGCATGGGACACTGTGGTGTTGGACACCATGGCATGCGACACCATGACACTGGACACCACAGCATGGGACACCACAGCATGGGACACCACGGCATTGGGACACCATAGTGTGGGACACTGTTGTGTGGGACACCGTGGTGTGGGAGACATCATGGCATTGGACAGCATGGCTTGGACACCAAGACATGGGAGACACCATGGCATGGGAGACACCACAGCACGGGACACCATGCCATGGGACACCAAGACATGGGAGATACTATGGCATGGGACACAGTTGTGTGGGACACCATGACATTGGACACTGTGGCATAGGACACCGCGGCACGGGAGACATCACAGCATTAGGACACCGTGGCATGGGACACCAAGACATGGGAGACACCACGGCATTGGACACCATGGCACGGGACACTGTGGCATGGGACACTGGCGTGGGAGACACCACAGCATTGGGACACTGTGGCATGGGACACCACGACACGGGAGACACCACAGCATTGGGACACCATGGCATGGGACACCACGACACGGGAGACACCACAGCATTGGGACACCGTGGTGTGGGACACCACAGGGCGTGGTGGAGACGGGACAGGGCACAGCCACCCCTCACCTCTGGAGCTCACGGATCTCCAGCCCGCAGCCCGAGGTCCCCAGCACCACGAAGTCCTCGGTCAGGCACATGGCTGTCACCTCCCGGTCCAGCGGGACGGAGGACAGGAGCTTCCCGTTCACTGAGTACAGGTGCAGCGCGAACCTCTCCTGCAAGGAGCACAGGGGGAGCGTGGTGCTGGTGGCCAGGAGGGCACAACGGGGGACACCTGGACCTACCTTGGAGCAGGAGGGCTGCCCCACGGCGGTT
Source organism: Phylloscopus collybita (assembly GCA_027886175.1). Lineage (NCBI taxonomy): Eukaryota > Metazoa > Chordata > Aves > Passeriformes > Phylloscopidae > Phylloscopus > Phylloscopus collybita. The sequence continues at coordinate 816,064 of JAJNNQ010000076.1, forward strand.
TGGGCCACCACCTGCCCCTCGGGCCCCACGGCCAGGTGGGACAGGATGGCAGGGGGACAGCTCTCGCCGGGCGGCCGCAGGGAGCGGATGAAGAGACCCCGGCGCACGGTGTGGGTGATGATGGTGCCATCCTGGGCGGGGGAAAGGGGACATGGGGTGACCGTGGTGGTGGCACTGCCCATCCCACGCCCACCCAATGGCCCCAGCAGCTCACCTTGGAGCCGGACACGGCCATGTCCAGCTCGGTGCTGATGGCCACGCACGTCACCTCGGCGTCGTGGCCGTACAGCACCTGGACGGGTTTGGGGGCCAAGCCGCTGGAAAAGCCACCCTGGCATTGGGGACACGGGGACATCAGTGACCTGCTGGCAAGTGCCCACCAGGAGCTCCCCCTGCTCCTCCAGCCCTTACCTGCTGGAGCACCTGCCACACCATGCAGGTGGTGTCCCGCGAGCCAGAAATGAGGTAGATGCCGCAGAGGTCGAGGGACAGGCAGGTGACAACATCTGTGACAGCCAGAGGGGACACCGTGAGGTGCTGGTCCCCTCCCACCACGCTCGGCCCCCTGACTCCATGGGGGTGGCACCACAATGCGTTTTCAGATGTGGAATTGCCGCCAACCCCATTCCAAGATGTCTCTTGGGGTGCGGATGCTGCTGCTCCTCACCCCACTGCAGCTCTGAGGTTGGAACCTGGACCGTCCCCAGGACATGGGGACACTGGGAGATGCCCCTCATGATGTCACCTGCCTCCCACCACGGCCCTACCACCCCATCAGGGCATCATCAGACCACCACCACCGTGGGGGCAGGACGCACCTATGTGCCGGGTGATGTGCCCCACCACCTTGCCCTTGGCCAGCGAGGTGACGCGGAGGCTGTTGTCCCAATGTCCCCCGCTGAAGAGCAGCTTCCCATCGGGGGACACGGCCAGCGTGCGGGAGCTGAGGTCGGCCCCGGGGGCGAAGGGGCCCTGCAGGAAGCGCTGGGTCCTGTCAGGAGGGATGTGGGATGGTGGTGGTGGCTTGGTGGCACCTCCAGGGACCGTCCCTGAGGAGGACCCTGTGCCCCGGGGACTCACTTGGCGTTGGTGACAGTGGGGTCTTTGGTGAAGCTGAAGTAGTTGGAGATGTTCTTGTCGTAGGGCAGCCAGTTGTGGGTCCCCAGCAAGCCGTTGGCACTCACGGTGACCTGGGCACAGGGGCAGGGGAGGTGACACCGCTCTCACTGCCAGGATCCTCCCTGGTTTGGTCCTGGACACCCCCCCCCCAACCCCGTGCCTCAGTTTCCCCACACTCACCAGGATGTCGGGGGATCCCTGAGTGATGAAGGAGTGGGCCTGGTTCTTGGGGACCACGGCCTGCACCAGGGCCACCCCATCGCTGATGCCCTGTGGGGGACACAGCAGCTGCTGGGCGCCCTCCTGACCACCCCACCCCTCCCAGTCCAGCCCAGGGACCCCCCGGGGGTGTCCCCACCTCCACAAAGAAGGACTTGAGCTGGTCCAGGTTCTCGAAGACGTTGGGGGAGCGGGTGTCGAGCTGGGCCAGCCTGCGGGCAGCGCTCTCCGCCGACAGCCGGGCGGGGTGGGGCTCCTGGCAGGAGCAGGGCACCCATCAGAACCGGGGGGGACCCCCCAAAAGGGGCTGGTTTTTTGGGGGGAAGGGGGTCTGAGCCACCTTGAGCAGCTGGCAGGGCGTCTGCCCGAAGTTGCTGATGATGCCCTCCAGAGCCTTGCGCTGCGTCTCGTCCGTGATGGCATCCAGGTCCACGGCCCCTGCGGGTGGGGACAGTCATGCTCACGGCTTGGGTGGGGTGGGGACACAGCCCCCGGCAGGTGTCCCCCCTCCCTCTGCCCCACACCTCACCCTCGTAGGTGCAGTAGTAGAAGACGTTGAGGGCCTCCACGGCGGCCGGGCCGCGCTGTTTGTACCCAAAAATGAGGTCAATCCACTCGTGGAGGTGGGCAGAGACGTATTCCGACTCCTGGCCAAGGATGGGCTGTCAGGGCGGGCCGGGAGCGGCCTCGGGGCTAAAGGGGCTCCCCCTGGAACCCCCCAGGGCTGAAGGGGCTCCTCTGGAACCCCCCAGGGCTGAAGGGGCTCCCCCCAGGGCTGAAGGGGCTCCCCCCAGGGCTGAAGGGGCTCCTCTGGAACCCCCCAGGGCTGAAGGGGCTCCCCCCAGGGCTGAAGGGGCTCCCCCCAGGGCTGAGAGGGCTTCCCCTGGAACATCCCCAGGGCTGAAGGGGCTCCTCTGGAACCCCCCAGGGCTGAAGGGGCTTCCCCTGGAACATCCCCACAGCTGAAGGGGCTCCCTGTGGAACCCCCAGGGCTGAAGGGGCTCCCCCCAGGGCTGAAGGGGCTCCCCCCGGAACCCTCCAGGGCTGAAGGAGCTCCCCCCAGGGCTGAAGGAGCTTCCCTTGGAACGCCCCCAGGGCTGAAGGGGCTCCCCCCAGAACGCCCCCAGGGCTGAAGGGATCCCCGTGTCTCACCAGGGCCTTGCGGTGCTGCTGGATGAAGTCCTCGCGGGAGCGCGCCCACCGCGGCAGCACCACGTCCCCGACCTTCTCGTTGGAGAGCTGCAGGCAGCCCAGGTCAAAGCCTGCGGGCAGGACCAGGACGGTGAGGGACACAGACCCACCCCTCCGCCCTCCCCCGGTGGTGACAACAACGTCCCTTTACCATTCTGGTTCTCCAGGAACTCCGGGAAGTAGAAGAACTCCGGGATGAGCTCCTTGACGTCCACCGGGTTCTCCATGCGGGCTTGCCACGCCGCCGGCACCGAGTGGAACTGCCGGTCCGAGCAGTCGAACCTGGGGGCGCAGCACACCCGGCTGGAGCTCCGGTTGTCCCCACCACCTCCCCATCTGCAGGATCCACCCGCCAGGAGCCCACCTGCCGCTCTGCAGCTGGATGTGGAGGGTGGTGAAGGGCTCGGTGCGGATCAGGTAGTGCATGACCCCGGCGGCGTTGGAGTAGTGGGTGCCGTAGTGGAACTTGTCCACCGTGCCCGTGGGGTCCTCAAAGCTCTCGTACCTGCAAAGCCAGGTGGGATGGGTCCACCAGGAGCCCAGCCAGGTGCTCCCCATGGCCTCCCTGCCCGTCCCTTGGTTTGAGGGGCACTCACTTCTCCTTGACGTCGCGGGCGTGCCGCTCGTTGGCCACCCCGATGGGCTTGGACAGGTCCCGGAAGACAGCTGGGTTGGTGAGGTCCAGGGTCTCTGAGACGTAATCCCGCAGGATCCAGGGGAACTGGGTGGGGGAGGGAGGTGGGTGAGGTGGTGGGGGGGACAGGGGACGCTGTGGGGACAGCGGGGGACACAGGGGCTCACCACGGGGTACTGGGACAGGTCGTTGTAGGTGCGGCCCGCGATGGTGTTCAGCTGCATGAGGTACTCGAAGTTGGAGATCTCCCGCAGGACCCATTTCTGGAGAGAAGGGAGAGGGAGGAGATGGGCCTGGGGTGGGGAGGAGACAGGGCAGACAACCCCCACCACATGGCAGTGCCGGTCCCTTGGCCATCCCTGGTTCCAAAGTTGTCCCCAGTCCTGTGGCCGTCAGTGGTTCCACAGTTGTCCCCACAACTGTGGCCGTGTCCATCCCATGGCCATCCCTGGTTCTACAGTCACCTCTGGCCCAATGGCCACCCTCATCCCATGGCCATCCCCAGTTCCACAGCCATCCCTGCTCACAGACTGTCCCACGTCCCACAGTTGTCCTTTGTCCCATGATTGTCCTCACCCCATGGTGACATCTCTGGTCCCATGGCCACTCCCAACAGCCATCCTCCATCCTGTGTCCATGGCCATGGCCATCCCTGATTCCATGGCTACTCCCAGACCCACAGCCATCCATGGCCATGGCCATCCCTGGTCCCATGGCCACTCCCAGACCCACAGCCATCCTTCATCCTGTGTCCATGGCCATCCCAGGTCCCATGGCCACTTCCAGACCCACAGCCCTCCCTGATCTCCCGCCCATGTCCATCCCCACCCCACGCTGTCACCCTCCCCTGTTCCATCTGGGAAGGGGACACACAGAACGGGGATGGGCGTGGTGGGGCCGGTACCTGTGTGAGCCCTGAGGCTTTGAGCAGCTCCTGGGGGGACCGGCTGCCCAGGTAGGTCTGGTTGGGGGGCCGCAGGCCGAGGATGCAGGAGTACACCTTGTTCCTCACCTGGCGGGGACACGCGGACGTGGGAGGGGCCGGAGCTCGGGCAGATCCCCGGGAGGGATCTGGGAGGGGACGAGGGGCTCCCCACCTTCTTCCTGAAGTTGAGGAAGTAGTTGGCCTGGTCGATGAAGAAGAGCTCGAGGGCGGAGCGGCGCAGGTTGTAGCGGCGCAGGTGGACCTCGCGCAGGTGAGACAAGGGACGCTTGAAGTCGTAGCCGATCCCTGCCGAGAGGGCCCCCCAGGTGTCACCACCCCGCCATTCCCGAGGCAGGGATGGGGCTGGGCAGGGGGTCCTCACGCCCCCCCAAGGAGCCATTACCTCCCTCTGTCTCCTCCTTCTCGCTGCTGCCGTCGTAGAAATAAACGTGCTGGGTGGTCACCTCCAGGCGCCCGGGGACCACGGCCACCGTCGTGATGAGCTCACAGTCCTCGGACACCACCAGCTTCTCCCGCTGGTTCTGCTCCTTGGGCTCGGCCCTGCGGGGCAAGGCGGGGTGAGGACGCTCCGGTGACACCCCCGGCCCGGCCGAGCCGGCGCTGTGGCAGGGGTGGGGTCACTCACTGGTTGTCCAGGACAGGGAGGTCCTCCTCGGCCAGCTGGTCATCCTCCAGCTCGCTCACCTTGGCCTCCTTGGCCATGGCCAGCGGGAGGGACTCGGCGGGGTTCTGGAGGTGGTCAGCTCCTGAAAGGAGGAGGAGATCAGCAGGACCCACCACCCCCTCTGGGTGCATCTCCCCTCCATGGCCGCTCCCAACAGCCATCCTCCATCCTGTGTCCATGGCCATGGCCATCCCTGGTCCCATGGCCACTTCCAGACCCACAGCCATCCTCCATCCTGTGTCCATGGCCATGGCCATCCCAGGTCCCACAGCCACTCCCAGATCCACAGCCATCCAAGGCCATGGCCATCCCAGGTCCCATGGCCACTCCCAGATCCACAGCCATCCAAGGCCATGGCCATCCCAGGTCCCATGGCCACTCCCAGATCCACAGCCATCCAAGGCCATGGCCATCCCAGGTCCCATGGCCACTCCCAACAGCCATCCTCCATCCTGTGTCCATGGCCATCCCAGGTCCCATGGCCACTCCCAGACCCACAGCCATCCCCGATCTCCTGCCCATGTCCATCCCCACCCTGCGCTGTCACCCTCCCCTGTTCCACCTGAGAAGGGGACACACCGAAGGGGGATGGGTCTCCCGTCCAGGGCCCCCAAATTCAGCGCTGCCCACGACACCTCCCAGCCCAATCCCATCGGTGACATCCCTTGCCCGTGGCACAGGAAGGGGACCCAGCGCTGCCCCAGTGCCACCACCTCACCCAGATTGTCCCGTAGGGCGCTGGCCTCCAAGTGCTGGTCAAAGTTGAGGTTGGGCACCAGCTTCAGCCTCATCCGGGAGTAGGTCTCAGCGCTGGACAGCTTCCAGCGAACCTCCGGGGGGTTCCTGGGGGGCAGCCGGGGGTGAGGCACCCTGGGGACCCCCCCAGGGCTGTGCCACCCCCACCCCTGGGGACGAGGTGGGCACTGACCGGTCGGCCCAGGCGGAGCGGGGTGAGGTGAGCAGGCGGCAGAGGGAGCGCCACTGCTTCAGCACGGTGCTGTGGTGGTTGTTGGCCTGCTTGAGGACGTTGGCGTGCCGGGCGTTCTCCGCCTTGCCGCGCTTGGCCGCCGGCTCCAGCACCAGCTCCTGTCGAGGGGCCACCAGAGTGAAGGGACAGCAGGGCTGGGGCTTGGGGACACCCACAGGGTGAGGAGGACATCCCCAGGATGATGTGGGTGGGGTGAGGAGCGCATCCCTGGGATGGGATCCCCAGGATGAGGAGCACATCCCAGGGATAATGTGCCTGGAAGGAGGAGCACATCCCCAGGACAATGTCCCCATGAGGAGGAGCACTTCCTGAAGCCAATGTCCCCAGGATGGCATCCCTGGGGTGAAGAGCACAACCCCGGGATTATCACCCAGGGGAGAGGAGCACATTCTGAGAATGACAGCCCCAGAGTGAGGAGCACATCCCCTGGGTGACATCCTGGGGGTGAGGAACATGTCTCCAGGATAAGGAGCACATCCCTGGATGACATCTTTGGGGTGAGGAACATGTCCCCAGGATAAGGAGCACAACCCTGAATGACATCCTGGGGGTGAGGAACGTGTCCCCAGGATAAGGAGCACATCCCTGGATGACATTTTTGGGATGAGGAGCATCTCCCCAGGCTGAGGAGAACCAAGACTGATCCCTGGGGTGAGGAACATGTCCTCAGGATAAGGAGCACATCCCTGGATGATATCCTAGGGGTGAGGAGTATGTCCTCAGGCTGAGGAGAACCCAGAGTGACATCCCTGGGGTGAGGAGCATGTCTCCAGGATGAGGAGCACATCCCTGGATGACATCCTGGGGGTGAGGAACATGTCCCCAGGATAAGGAGCAAACCCCTGGATGACATCTTAGGAGTGAGGAGCATGTCCCCAGGCTGAGGAGAACCCAGAGTGACATCCCTGGGGTGAGGAGCATGTCTCCAGAGTGAGGAGCACATCTCTGGATGACATCCCAGGGGTGAGGAACATGTCCCCAGGCTGAGGAGCACCCAGGGGTGAGGAGAACATCCCCCCAGGCTAAGAGCAGCCCCCAGGGTGCCACCCCAGGGACAAGGAGTGGGCAGTACCTGGAACAACTTGCGGCTGGCCGCCTTCTCCTGCTCCCGGCGCTGCCAGCTGCTCATCATGGCATCGTAACAGGCGTTCCAGAAGTTGGACATCAGGTCGTGGCTCCTGGCGAAGGTGTCCATCTCAAACTGGGCCATGGTGGGCTGCACCTGCAGGAGCAGAGAGGCGTCCCCAGGGCTCGGCACCTGTGGGAGTCCAGGGCATTCCTTTGGAAACCCTGGATGAGCAGAGACCTGTACAGGGGAGTTCAAAACCTGTCCAGGGGGGTCTGGGATTTGTACAGAGGGGGTTGGAGACCCTGGCACAGAGCCCAGGCAGGCAAGGGCCTTGACCACAGTCCATGGGAAAAGCTACCAACACTATGGGAGGAATTGGAAGCCCTCAAAGTAAATAGAAAGTATTTTCACATTTGGGATTTGAGAATAGGAATGACCAGAGACAAGATGGAGGATTCTGGGCGTTGCCCTGGGGTCTTCTCCTTCTTCTTCGTCTCCATTTTGTGCAGTGGTGATGGCACCAAGTAGCTTTAGAGGGATTGGGTCAGAGTAAAAGACACCTGCTTAGTGTAAAGTATAGATATTGGTTCACAATTGTAAATAATGTGCAGGTAATTATCTATACATAAGATAATGAGCCATGGGCAGGCGGGGCAGTCGCCACCTGTTGCCCCCAGGCGCTGTCCAGACCCTGGCAGAGCTCAGAGAAAAAGAATTGTGATGAGATAAAATAAACAAGAAGAACAACCTTGAGAACGAACATCCAAAGACTCCTCGTCATTTCTGCGGGCAGCTCGGGGCTCTCCGAAGGACAAAGGGCAAAGACCACCCTGATCTGGGGCGAGCAGAGACCCCGAGAGGCACCCACCACCGTCCCCCATGTCACCCACCCCGGGGTGGCACCCACGTGCTTCTCGATGAAGCCCCTCCACTCTGGGCTGGCGCAGAAGAGCTGGAAGTCCTCGTAGAAGGTGGGGCTGCCGTTGGTGGGGGGCAGCGAGGGCAGGAACTGCTGCAGCTGCAGGCTCTGGTAGCAGCGGTCCATCAGCGTGCGGACGATGGGCACCAGCCAGGAGAAGGCCTCCGACCTGGCCTCCAGGGAGCGCCGCAGCGGCGTCTCCAGCTTCCCCAGCAGGTAGCAGGCCTCGTCCCGCCGCGGGGCCGGCGTGGTCTGCAGCAGGCTGTGCAGCTTTACGTAGGCCAGAGAGTGCAGCTGGGGGGGGGACAGCGGGGACGTCAGGCGGTGGGAGACACCACGGCGTGGGACATCAAGACATGGGAGACACCATGGCATGGGACACAGTTGTGTGGGACATCATGGCATGGGACACTGTGGAATGGGACACCACAGCATGGGACATCAAGACATGGGAGACACCATGGCATGGGAGACACCACAGTATCGGGACATCGTGGCTTTAGACACCATGGCATGGGACACCAAAACATGGGAGACACCATGGCATGGGACATCAAGACATGGGAGACACCACGGCATGGGACACAGTTGTGTGGGACACCATGGCATGGGAGACACCATGGCATGGGAGACACCGTGGCATGGGACAGTTGTGTGGGACACCGTGGAATGGGACACCAAGACATGGGAGACAGTCATGGGAGACACCATGGCATGGGAGACACCATGGTATGGGACACAGTTGTGTGGGACACCATGGCACTGGGACACCGTGGCGTGGGACACCAAGACATGGGAGACACCATGGCATGGGAGACACCACAGTATTGGGACATCGTGGCTTTGGACACCATGGCATGGGACACCGCAGCGTGGGACCCCAAGACATGGGAGACACCATGGCATGGGAGACACCATGGTATGGGACACAGTTGTGTGGGACACCATGGCACTGGGACACCGCAGCGTGGGACCCCAAGACATGGGAGACACCATGGCATGGGACACAGTTGTGTGGGACACCATGGCATGGGACACTGTGGCACAGGAGAAACCATGGCATGGGACACAGTTGTGTGGGACACCATGGCATGGGACACTGTGGCACAGGAGAAACCATGGCATGGGACACAGTTGTGTGGGACGCCATAGCAGGGGACATCATGGCATGGGACACCATGGTGTGAGACACTGTGGCATTAGACACCACAGCATGGGACACCAAGACATGGGAGATACCATGGCATGGGAGACCACGGCAGTGGGACACTGTGGCTTTGGACACTGTGGCACTGGACACCGTGGCATTGGGACACTGTGGCATGGGACACGATGGCATGGGACACCATGACACTGGACACCACAGCATGGGACACCACAGCATGGGACACCACAGCATGGTACATCACTGCATTGGGACACCATGGCATGGGACACTGCGGTGTTGGACACCATGGCATGGGAGACACCATGGCATGGGACACCATGGCATTGGATACCATGACACTGGACACCACAGCATGGGACATCACGGCATGGGACATCACGGCATGGGACACCATGGCCTGGGACACCATGGCATAGGAGACACCATGGCATTGGACACCACAGTGTGGGACACCAAGACATGGGAGACACCATGGCATGGGACACAGTTGTATGGGACACCATGGCATGGGACACCATGGCAGGGGACACCATGGCAGGGGACACCGTGGCAGGGGACACAGTTGTGTGGGACACCATGGCATGGGACACTGTGGCATGGGAGACACCATGGCATGGGACACAGTTGTGTGGGACACCATGGCATGGGACACCATGGCACGGGAGACACCATGGCATGGGACACAGTTGTGTGGGACACCGTGGCATGGGAGACACCATGGCATGGGAGACACCATGGCATGGGACACCACGGTATTGGAACATCATGGCTTTGGACACCATGGCATGGGACACTGCAGCATGGGACACCAAGACATGGGAGACATCGTGGCATGGGACACCATGGCATGGGGGACATCGTGGCATGGGACACAGTTGTGTGGAACACCATGGCATGGGACACCACGGCACGGGAGACACCACAGCATTGGGACACCGTGGCATGGGGACACCACAGGGCGTGGTGGGGACATCCTGCTGGGGACATCCATGGTCACCCACCTGGGGGTCCTGCAGCAGGACGTAGCCCAGCAGCACCCGCAGCCCCGTCTGCGCCATCTCCTTGAGGTCCGAGGCGCCGTCGGCCAGGTGGTGCCAGGCGCCCAGCTTGTCCAGCAGCCCGCTGACCCCCTCGTAGATCTGGGGTGGGGTGGGGGACATGCCGTGAGCAGGAACCCCGCCCCTGCCCAGCCCCAGCCCTCCTCGGGTTTGGGTTTAGGATCAGGGGTAGAACCCAACTTGTGTCAAACTGATCCGGGCTCGGGGCTCAGGAATTACAGTCAGGGGTTTAGGATTGGAGCTAGGGTTGAGCTTTAGGACAAAGGTACAGCAGTAGGGTTTAGGATTGGGGTGTAGGAAGTGCAGTGAGACTGCAGGCTGCGAGTTAAGCTTAGGGTTTAGGGTTAAGAAAGAGCTTGGGTTAAGGAAGAGTTACATTTAAGATTAAGGGTCGGGTTTAAATGATAAAACTCCACAAAGATGGGGAGTTAAGGTTTAGGATTACGATTTAGGAGGTACAGTTAAATATAGGGTTTATGAGTTAATCTTAGGGCTTAAGTTCAGGGTTTAAGGTATGAAGGGCTGCATTTATGGTAAGGGTTTAAGGTTAAAGTTTAGGATTAGGGGTTAGGATTAAGGTTGAAGGATTAGGATTGGGGTTCGATTTAAGATTACAAATAAGGGCAGATCTTACTTCCTAAAACTAGGATTAAGCTTTGATTTAAATCTAGGGCTAAGGCTGAAGTTATTTCCCAAGGCTAGGGTTAGGCTTTGATTTCAATTTAGGAACAAGTCTGAGGTTACGTTCAAGTTCTGCAGGTGGGGCCGGGTTTAGGGCCAGGGCTGCCACCAGGCATTAGCAGAGCTGGGGTTTGGGGCTCAGCAGATCCACCTTCTCGCTCCACAGGGCCTGGTTGTTGTGTCCCTCGGAGAAGAGGAAATCCTGGAGCAGCCGCAGCAGCTTCAGGGCGTTGTGGGTGAGGCCGGGCAGCGCGGCCGGGCCCGACTCCCTCAGGTCCGTCAGCGCCGACTCCAGCATCATCTCCAGCAGGCTGTGGGACAGCAGGAGCTCCCGAGGGTGCCCTCCCTTCCCCTCCCTCGGGATGCACCTTTGGGAACGCGGGCAGGGCCCTCACCTGCGCTTGATCTCGTCCGGGGGCCGCACCAGCTCGCAGGCCGTGCCCAGCTTGGTCAGCACGGAGAAGACCTGGCCGCGCTCCCGCCAGGCCGCCTCGTCCCAGCCCTCCACCCCGCGCCACGTCACCGAGAAGATGATGTTGGTCAGCAGGTTGCACAGCTCCTCCTCGGGGGTTTGCTGCCGGCAAAGGGCAGGAGGAAGGTGGGTGAGAGGCGCCGGCGGTGTCCCTGCAGGGTGGTGGGGACGAGGGCGTGGGGGCTCACCTGGGGGTTGCTGGTGTTGGAGATGTTGTCGCTGGGCAGCGCGTCCTGGTAGCTGCTCTCGTCCAGGACGTTGGACAGGCTGGAGCTCTTGCGCGCCCGCATCCCCGGGAAGGGCTTGAAGCTCTCCAGGGGTGAGGGGGTGCCGGGGCCGCTGGCCGGGGTCTGGGTGCCGCTCTCGGCCGTGGCCACGGAGCTGGTGCTGGCCAGGTCCAGCCCCAGCTCGAAGGGCCAGGTGGAGAAGGGCGACAGCGGGTGGTAGACGCCGTCAAAGGCGGCGCCGTCCCCGGGGTTGGAGGACGAGCGGCTGGCCCGGTCCGAGGAGTCGAAGGACTTGAAGTTGTAGGAGTGGAAGGACTTGGAGCGGCCGCTGGGGGAGATGGAGTGGTCGGAGAAGCCCTCGGAGAGCTCCTGGTCCGAGGCCTCGTAGCCCAGCGGGAGGAAGACGTCGAGCTCCTGGAGGTCGGCGGGCGGGGGGCTGGCGCTGTCCTTGCCCGAGGGCTCGGAGAGGCGCAGCAGCTCCGGGCAGCCCGCGGGGTTCGGGCTGGGCTGGTGGCACTCGTAGGACTCCTTCACATAGAGCTTGGTGAGCGTGTCCTGCCAGCCAGCCAGCCTGGCCAGCTGCTTCACCAGGTCCTGCTGCGCGTAGATCAGGTGGAAGAGCTGTGGGAGAAGGAGAAGGAGAAAAGGAGAAGGAGAAAAGGAGAAGGAGAAGGGGAAGGGGAAGCAAAAAAGGAGGAGGAAAAAAAGAGGAGAAGGAAGTAAGGAGAAGGAGAAGGAAAAAAGGAGAAGGAGAAAGGGAAGCGGAAGGGGAAGGAGGAAAAAAGGAGAAGGAGAAGGAGGAAAAAAGAAGAAGGAAAAAAGCAAAAGGAGAAACAGAAGGAGAAGGAAAAAAGGAGAAACAGAAGGAACAGAGAAGGAGAAGGAAATAAGGAGAAACAGAAGGAGAAGGAAAAAAGGAGGAGAAGGAAAAAAGGAGATGGAGAAGGAGAAGGAGAAGGAGAAGGAGAAGGAGAAGGAGAAGGAGAAGGAGGAAAAAAGAAAAGCAAAAGGAGAAAGAGAAGGAGAAGGAAAAAAGGAGGAGAAGGAGAGGAAAAAATGAAAAGGAGAAGGAAAAAAGGAGAAACAAGGAACAGAGAAGGAGAAGGAAATAAGAAGGAGAAACAGAAGGAGAAATAAAAAAGGAGGAGAAGGAAAGAAGAAGAAGGAGAAAGAGAAGAAGGAAGGAGATCGGATGCTGCTGCCCCAGCTCCTGATGGATGGACGCATCCCAGGAACAGGAGCACCCCGGATCCTCCACAACCACCACGGGGTGCTGGAGCTGCACCGTTTCCATGCTGGCAGATCCGTGTCACCACCATCCATCCCCACGGCCACCACTTCTGGGCAGGGCTGGGCCTCCAAGGACCCTCAGCCCCGGGGTGACACCTCTGTCACCTCCCGCGGCGGCCCGGCCCCGCTCACCTTGCGGCAGATGTCCAGTCGGACGCTGAGCTCAGCCCGGTGGGACAGGTACACCACGGCCACCAGGTCCTTGTAGTTGGGAGGCTCTGTGGACAAGGAGAGCCAGCACAGTGGTGGGACACCTCCCCGCTGTCCCCAAAAAAGCCACCAGAGACCCGGCCCGGCTGATCCCACGGCACAGGGTTGGGGTGGTGGCCCGGTTTCTCTGGCACACGGTACCTGCCCCCAGGACCTGCTCCGAGAGGCAGCGGAAGAGCAGCATGGAGCCGGGAACGTCGCTGAGGTAGGAGATGAGCCCGTGGTAGCCGATGTCCTTCAGCTTCAGGCGGCTCTTGCTGCGCTCAGGGACCTTCTCGTACTTCAGCATCTTGTAGAGGACCTGGGGGGAACAGCCAGAGGAGGCCACCTGGCCGTGACATCCCTGCTGGGGACAGCGGGAGGTGGGCGCTGGGGCCCCGCCCTACCTTGAAGACCCTTTCCCGCACTTCATCCGAGAACTTCTTCTGCACCAGCAGGGAGAAGAGCAGCTCCACGTGGCCCGGCTCGAAGAGGAAGGCGAAGAGCTGCTCCTGGGCTGGGGAGCCCTTCAGCAGGCTGTGGATCACCTCCAGCGCCCCGCAGACCTACAGGACACAGGTGTGGCTGCCCGCTGCCCTCCCAGTGTCCCACCGAGCTGACCACTCCAGTGTCACCCACAGCTGCAGGGCTCCAGCCCCACATGGAATCACCTGGAGCTCCAGGATTCCAGCCCAATGTGGAATCACCTGGAGCTCCAGGCTTCCAGCCCCACATGGAATCACCTGGAGCTCCAGGATTCCAGCCCCACGTGGAATCACCTGGAGCTCCAGGGTTCCAGCCTCACGTGGAATCACCCACAGCTCCAGGATTCCAGCCCAATGTGGAATCACCCACAGCTCCAGGATTCCAGCCCAATGTGGAATCACCCACAGCTCCAGGGTTCCAGCCCCACATGGAATCACCCACAGCTCCAGGATTCCATCCCAATGTGGAATCACCCACAGCTCCAGGATTCCAGCCCAGTGTGGAATCACCCACAGCTCCAGGATTCCAGCCCAATGTGGAATCATCCACAGCTCGGTGGCTTCTCCCCAGCCCACATTTCACTGATGGGCGTTGGGGACCACGGCATGGCCGGTGACGCACCTGCTGCTCATCCTGTGCCCCAGCCAGGTAGTTCAGCAAGCTCTGCATCTCCTCCCCAGAGAAGCTCCTGCAGAAGAAGTCCTTCACCAGGCCGAAAAGGGACGTCTGCACCGTCCTGATGTCGTCGGTGGCCGCGGAGGTCTCCCTGGAGGTGCTGAGTGACAGACGCTCGTGGGGATGTGTCCCTTGTCACCCATCGCCAGCGTCATCCCAAATCCCAGCACGGAGCCTGAGGAGCTCCAGGGACCTTCTGCCCCTCTGCGCACCCCACACACTTGGGTCTGCTTGCTGTGGAAGCCACCAAACTCTTGGTGGCTGCTGGGGGTGGATTTTGGAGCTCAGGGATGGGACACAGAAGGTCCTGCACCCACCACAATGCTCCCACACTCTGGAAGGAGGGATATTATCCCACAAAAATGGCCAAACTGCAGCTCCCAGGGGTGCAGCCCACCCCCAACCCCACCCTGTCAGCATTCCAGGGTCTGCAGCTCCAGGCTCCAGGGTTCCAGCCCTGCATGGAATCACCTGGAGCTCCAGGCTTCCAGGCCCACATGGAATCATCCACACAGCTCCAAGATTCCAGCCCCACATGGAATCACCTGGAGCTCCAGGATTCCAGCCCCACATGGAATCACCCACAGCTCCAGGATTCCAGCCCAATGTGGAATCATCCACAGCTCCAGGATTCCAGCCCCACATGGAATCACCCACAGCTCCAGGGTTCCATCCCAATGTGGAATCACCCACAGCTCCAGGATTCCAGCCCCACATGGAATCATCCACAGCTCCAGGGTTCCATCCCAATGTGGAATCACCCACACAGCTCCAGGATTCCATCCCAATGTGGAATCACCCACAGCTCCAGGATTCCAGCCCCACATGGAATCACCCACAGCTCCAGGATTCCATCCCAATGTGGAATCACCCACAGCTCCAGGGTTCCACCCCACAGCTCACCCGTAGTAGGTCCGGATGGAGTCCAGGACAAACTGCACCCCGTACTTCTTGCGGACGCGCTGCTTGTGGTCCTTGACCACGCTGGCCAGGTACTGGATGTGCCCTGCGGGGAGGAGGAGTCAGGACCCGGGGGCGGTGGGGTGGGATGGACCTTCCCAGGAGCTCCCAGCTCCCACCTAAGCGCACGGCGAAGTCGCTGTTGCTCCAGATGCGGAAGTCGAAGAGGAGGTGCTGGTAGAGGAGGTGCAGCAGGAGCCCGCTGCCCTCGGAA
This sequence comes from Phylloscopus collybita, assembly GCA_027886175.1. Classification (NCBI taxonomy): domain Eukaryota; kingdom Metazoa; phylum Chordata; class Aves; order Passeriformes; family Phylloscopidae; genus Phylloscopus; species Phylloscopus collybita. The sequence continues at coordinate 831,233 of JAJNNQ010000076.1, forward strand.
GCCACCTGCTCCATCAGGATCTGCGAGGCCACCAAGGTGCTCATGTCCAGCAGCGTGCCGGGGACCTGCCGCGGGTGACAGGGGTGACACCTCCAGCCCCCTCAGGGAAGGCAAGGATGGGGTTTGGGGAGCCTGGCCCCCACCTTGTGCAGCAGCGCTCCGATGATGGCCGGCCCGTGGCACTGCACCAGGCTCTCCTGGTTCACGGCGTGGTTCCGCAGGAAGTTCTTCAGCAGCAGCAGGAAGGCGGCCACGCTGTTCCTCTCCAGCCTGCTCTCTGCAGGGCAAGGGGACCTGTGAGACCTGGGCCCACCCAAACCCCTTCCTGCAGCTCCCACGTCTCTCCAAACTTCTCAGCTGTTCTCCTGTCTTCTCCAGATTTAAGGGGATGGAAGGCCCTGCTGCTTTGAGCTTGGGAATGAGCAGCTGGATATCGGGAGAAAGCAGGTTCCACCCACTCCTGGAGCCACCTTCACCTTCCCAGAACTGTTTGGGTCATAACAACACCCCAAGCAGTTCCTTCATTGCTCCACGACTACTGCAGCTGCAGGCAAGACCTCTCCTGCCCGTGGTGGACACCTGCCAGGCCCAGGAACCCCTCCGTGGTCACCTCCTGCCACCTGGGCAGGACAGCTCCTGCTTCACCTGCCCTGAACTCCTCACCTGAAGACTTTCCCAGCGGGATGAGCATGCCCTGGGCGTTCCTGGAGGACGTCAGCTCCGGCCCCACCAGGTCGTTGGTCTCCTGCTCGTCCTCGGGCTCCTCCGTCTTGGACACCACTTGCTCGAGCAGGGGCAGGAGCACCCCCATCCCACCCACGCAGTTGACCACGTCCTGGGGGAGGGAGGGAGAGAGGGAGGGGAGAGGCTTTGCTGGGTGGAGGAGGAGATCCACAGCACCCAGGGGTCGCCCAAAAGTCACCTGCTTCCCTGCCCACCCTGGACGCTGAGCACCCATGGGACAGATGGGTCCTGGTGGACCCAATACCACCCTGCAGGGTCCAGGGGACCTGAGGGGGTCCTGCCCTGGGATTGTGCCCCAGGAGGGACCCCCCTGCCTCCAGGGTGACCATGGAGGTGACAGGTCACCCTGTGCCCAGCCTACCTTGACGTCCCAGTTGACCACCTTGTGTCCCGTCAGCCTCCCGTCCAAGCCGTGGCTGGGAGAGAGGTCCAAGCAGATGTTGTTCCTGCAGGCCTGGAAGAGAACACCATGGGGGCATCCTCGTGCTCCTGGACACATCCCTGGTGGCACAGGGTCCACCAGCGCTGTCCCTGTCCCCAGGGAGGTGGCTCTCCTCACCTGGGGGGTGTAGTACAGCAAGAGCTTACTGCTGAGCTCGGCCAAGTCACCCTCCAGCGTGAACGGGGACGTGACATTCGGGCCTGGGGGAGAGGACTGCAGTGAGCTGGGACACGGGGGAGGAGAACCTGGTCACCACCAGCACCTCGGGGACATCCTCAGTGTCCCACCCTGGTGTACCTGCACAGAAGAGAGCCTTGACCTGGGCCTGCTGCAGGGCCTCGCAGAAGATGGCCACGGAGCCCAGGTGACCCTCCAGCGAGGTGGGGCTGCCCCACTCCGTGTCCTGGCTCCCGGCCGCCGTGGTGGCCACCACCCCCTCCGTGGGCAGCTGGGTGGGGGTCCAAGAGTGGGGACCGAGGGTGGCGGGGACAGACTGGGAGCGTCCCAGCACAGGGTGCTGGGGGAAGGCCAGCTCCGGCCCGTGGGACGCCGACGGGTGGCCGGCGGTGCTGGTGGCCATCGTGGTGGTCCGGTGGCCCGCCGAGCCGATGCAGCAGGAGGTGAAGGACTGGGAAGGAGAAAGGAGCACGCTCAGCCCCCGGGGAGGCCCCGCAGGAAGGTCTGGGTGGGCTCCAGGAGGATCTCCCACCTCGTGGAGGGACGGGAAGCGCAGCTGCGCCGTCTTCCGCAGGTGCCCGTCGGCGTAGATGCTGACCACGTTCTGGCCGAAGGGCCGGCGGCCGGCGACGTGGACGATGTCCACGCAGTGCTGGGGGGCACAGAGAGAGGGGGGGACATCAGGGAGCTGCGGGGTGGGTGTTCCCCCAACGGGGGGGCCCACAGGGACGGATCCTCACCCAAGCCGAGTCGTTGAAGGCGAACTCGGGCAGCGCCACCGTCATGTAGTCCTTCTTGGTGCAGACGGCCACCACCAGCACGCCGCCCGCCGTGAAGAACGCCTCGAAGCCCGTCCCGCCCGCTGTGAAGAAGCTGGAGGAGAAAAACCACGGAGAAAAACCACGGAGGGGGATGGCAGTGCTGCCCCTCCCTGCCACACCCTCAACCTCACCCCCCCCCATTTCCAGCCAGCCTCACCTGTAGAGCTGCCTCCTCTTCGGCCTCGCCGGCGGCTCCGGCTCCTCCTGGCTCAGGCACAGCCAGGCGTGGAAGGCGAAGGCGCCGCCGGGCCACTTCTGGACGGTGGGCACCATGATGCCGGCCATGCCGGGGCTCAGGTCGAAGCTCTGCAGGGCCCGGGGGGGCCCCTCGCCGCCCCTGGCCATGCCGGACAGCGCCCGGATGACCGGAGCCACGTAAGGATGCGGCCCCCGGCCCCGCTCGCGCCGCAGCAGCCGCAGGAGCTGCCGCAGCTCCCCGGGCCGGATGGAGAGGCTGCCCAAGGAACGCAGCAGCTCCAGCAGGTTCTGGGAGCAGGCGCCGGGAAGCGCCGGCTCGGCGGCCAGGGCGCCCAGCAGGGAGCCCACCATGCCAGCCTCGACGCAGGTGAGGCGGCTGGGCAGGGAGGCCTCGCAGAGGCGCCGCAGCCGCCCCGACAGGAAGACCTGGAGGTCCCGGCATTCCAGCGCCGGCAGCCAGGCCAGCAGCATCAGCAGGGGCTGCTCGTTGCGGATGGGAGGCACCGGGAAGGAGCTGTGGTCACCCTCCACCGCCTGCAGGGACACAGGAGGGGGGTCGGTGCAGCTCCAGTGCTTGGGAGAGGGATGGATCCATCCCAGGCCACCCCAGGCAGAGATCTTGTGTGGACCCTTGTGTGTCCAGAACCTTGGAAACTCCCATGCGTCCAGAATTTGGAGGCACCAGACATCAAGGGTCTTGGAGACCCTCCTGGATTAAAGATCTTGGAGACCTTTATGCATCAATCCCTTTGGAGATCCTGTGCATGAAGGGTTCTGGAGACTCCCATGCATCCAGAATCTGGAGGCCCCAGACACCAAGGGTCTTGGAGACCCTTATGGATTAAAGATCTTGGAGACCTTTATGCATCAATCCCTTTGGAGATCCTGTGCATGAAGGGTTCTGGGCATCAAGAATCTTAGGTACCTCCATGCATCAAGGATCTTGGAGACCCTCACGGATTAAAGATCTTGGAGACCTTTATGCATCAATCCTTTTGGAGACCTTGTGGATAAAGGGTTCTGGAGACTCCATGCATCCAGAATCTGGAGGCCCCAGACATCAAGGGTCTTGGAGACCCTCACAGATTAAAGACCTTGGAGACCTTTATGCATCAATCCCTTTGGAGATCCTGTGCATGAAGGGTTCTGGAGACTCCATGCATCAAGGACCTTAGGTACCTCCATGCATCAAGGATCTTGGAGATCCTCATGGATTAAGGATCTCGGAGACTTCCATGCATTAAGAGTTTCGGAGAAACCCCAGAATTTTGGGGACGCCAAGCATCTTGGAGACTCCCATTTATCAAGGACCTTGGAGGCCCTCATGCACCTCAAGCATTCTGAAGATTCTTGTGCTTCCAGAACCTTGGAGCACTAAGAATCTCTGTGCACTAACTCAGAGGTCTCAGAGGCCTCCACAGATCAAGGATCTCAGAGACCCTCATGCATGAAGCACCTTGGAGACCCCTCCTGTGTCCAGCAGCACCAGAGTGAGCAGCTCCACATCCAAAAGGGCTCAAAACTCCCAAACCCAAGCGAAAGATGGCCCCAGGACCCCTCGGGAGGAAGCTGCTGAGAAACCAGCAGAGCGGAGGGGACGGCGGGGCTCAGAACGGGGGCTGAGATCCACAGGAAGCCCCGAGAGCTTTGCCCCGAGTCAGGAGAAGTGGGAATGCTCACCATGTTGAGGAGCTCCTGGAGCAGCCGCTGGGTGGGCTGGCCCTGGCTTCTCAGCACCTCGTAGAGGTGGGCGTAGCCGATGCGCTCCTTGAACACCTCCTGCGAGCACAACAGATGGTGGAGCCACCACAACTCGGGGTGAGAACACCCCAAATCCCTCCAGGGTTTCGGGGTGTCCTCCTCGGGGGAGGCCCCTGCCCACCTTGGCCGAGGGCGAGTTGCTCATGATGGCCGTCAGCACCCCCAGGGCGTGCACGGCGATGGCGTCGGAGCCGCCGGCGTCGGCCTGCGGGGACATGGGGATGGGGGAGGAGCTGGGAGGTGGGAACAGGGGGACACAGCCCACCGGGGTTGTGGGGCTGTGGGGTTGTGGGGCTGTGGGGTTGTGGGGCTGTGGGGTTGTGGGGTTGTGGGGCTGTGGGGCTGTGGGGTACCTGCTGGAGTCCATCCCCGTTCCACCTGGGAACCTCGTGCCGGGCTTCACCCGCCTCCCGCGGGCTGCCGAGGTAGAGCTGTGGGACACGGGGTGGGCGTGGGACACAGGGAAGTGCTTCTGGAGGGTCCCCGCCCCATGGATGTGTCCCGGGATTGTTCAGAGCCAGAAATGGCCAGGATGGGGATGGAGATGAAGATGCCCAACCCTGGCGTCACCAAGAGGGACACACCACCCTGTCCCACCACCACTGAGAACTGGGAAGGGTGAGGATGGAGATGGAGATGGAGATGAAGGTGCCCAACCCTGGTGTCACCAAGAGGGACACAACACCCTGTCCCACCATCGCTGAGAGCTGGGAAGGGTGAGGGTGGAGATGGAGATGGAGATGGAGATGGAGATGGACATGGAGATGGAGATGCCCAGCCCTGGTGTCACCAAGAGGGACACGCCACCCTGTCCCACCACCACTGAAAGCTGGGAAGGGTGAGGGTGGACATGGAGGTGCCCAACCCTGGTGTCACCAAGAGGGACACACCACCCTGTCCCACCATCACTGAGAGCTGGGAAGGGTGAGGGTGGACATGGAGGTGCCCAACCCTGGTGTCACCAAGGCCAAAATTCCTGTCCCAGCGCCATTTAAAGAGGAAATGGTGAAGAAGGGAGGAAGGGAGGGTGAGGATGGAGATGAAGGTGTCCAAACTTGAATCTCAGGGCTGTTTAGCATCAGGAAGGGTGAGGATGGGGATGAGGATGGAGATGGAGATAGGGATGAGGATAGGGATGGAGGATGGGGATGAGTATGGGGATGGAGACTGGGATGGAGATGGGGATGGAGATGGGGATGGGGATGGGGATGGGGATGGGGATGGGGATGGGGATGGAGACGGGGATGGAGATGGGGATGGAGATGGGGATGGGGATGGGGATGGGGATGGGGATGGAGATGAGGGTGGGGATGGGAATGAGGATGGGGATGGGGATGAGGATGGGGATGGAGACTGGGATGGAGATGGGGGGTGGAGATGGGGATGAGAATGAGGATGGGGACGGAGATGGGGATGGAGACTGCGATGGAGATCGGGATGGAGATGGGGATGGAGATGGGGATGGAGATGGGGATGGAGATGGGGATGAGCATTGGGATGGGGATGAGGATGGGAACAAGGATGGGGATGAGGATAGAGATGGAGATGAGGATAAACATGGGGACGGCGATGAGAATGGGGACACCAAGGTGCCACCCCACACCTTGCTGTTCTGGAGCAGCCGGATGATGTGCTCGAAGCAGTTGTTGCTGAGGAACACGGCCTGGAGCACCGGCCGGTCCTGGCAGCTCAGCATGGCCGGGATGGCATCTGCAGACAGAGAGATCCCAGCTCAGCCCCATCCCCATCCCCATCCCCATTCCCATCCCCATCCCCATCCCCATCCCCATCCCCATTCCCATCCCCATCCCCATTCCCAAACCCCATCCCACTCCCAACCTACCCAACATCAGCACCCGCAGGGCGACGAGGCCGCCGGCCGCCTCGGGCGCCGGGGAGGCGGCGGGAAGGTGGGAGTTGAGCACCCGGAAGAATCCGTCCAGGAGGCTCCGCAGGGAGACGGGGCCGGCGCCGGGGCTGGAGCCGTGCAGGACGTGGACGGCGGCCACCAGCGAGCGCAGCGTCACCTCCAGCAGCGCCGGGGATGGGGAGGCCCCGCTGCCGCCCCGCTGGAGAACCCCCAGGAGCACCTCCAGCGCCGCCGGGGTGATGGCCTGGAGCGCGTTGGGCTGCGGGGGGTTTGGGGAAATTTGGGAATTCCGTGGCGAGATGAGCCCTTTATTTATTGACCCTTTATCGATCCCGTTATTTATTGACCCCGAGAGCTCCACCAGGTGTGGGATCCCATATCTGTGGGATAAGTGGAGGATAACCCAGAGGAGCAGGTGTGGGATCCCATATCTGTGGGATAACTACAGGATAACCTGGAGCAAGTGTGGGATCTCATATCTGTGGGATAAGTACAGGATAACCTGGAGCAGGTGTGGGATCCCACATCTGTGGGATAAGTGGAGGATAACCCAGAGGAGCAGGTGTGGGATCCCATATCTGTGGGGTAAGTACAGGATAACCCAGAGCAGGTGTGGGATCCCATATCTGTGGGATAAGTGGAGGATAACCCAGAGGAGCAGGTGTGGGATCCCGTATCTGTGGGATAAGTACAGGATAACCCAGAGCAGGTGTGGGATCCCGTATCTGTGGGATAAGTGGAGGATAACCTGGAGCAGGTGTGGGATCCCATATCTGTGGGATAAGTACAGGATAACCCGGAGCAGGTGTGGGATCCCGTATTTGTGGGATAAGTACAGGATAACCTGGAGCAGGTGTGGGATCCCATATCTGTGGGATAAGTGGAGGATAACCCAGAGCAGGTGTGGGATCCCATATCTGTGGGATAAGTGGAGGATAACCCAGAGCAGGTGTGGGATCCCATATCTGTGGGATAAGTACAGGATAACCCAGAGGAGCAGGTGTGGGATCCCATATCTGTGGGATAAGTGGAGGATAACCTGGAGCAGGTGTGGGATCCCATATCTGTGGGATAAGTAGAGGATAACCCACAGCAAGTGTGGGATCTCCAGCCCTGGAGATTTTACCCTGAGGGGGTTTGGATTGATGTAAAGCCAATTTTGGAGTTATTGATGAAGTTGATTTTTTTTTAATTGCTGCGGGAAATTAAAACCCAATTTCGGCTCCACGTTGTTAATCCAAGGGTTTTCCAGCTTCCAGCCCGAGAGGTGAACTGGAAGGGAAGCAGCAGCTTCAGCTTAAAAGCTTCCCATAACTTAATTATTTAATTAATTTCAATAATTGAAATTAATAATTTGAGAAAAAAATGATTTGGATTAATTCTTATATTTAATTATTTAATAATTTAAAAAATCATTTAATTCAATAATTCAATTATTTAATTTTTTAAATATTTTGCTTCATTATTTGTTCTATTTAATTCTTTAACCTAATTCTTTAATTCTTTAGTTTAATTATTTACGCATTTTATTATTTCTTCTCTTTCATTCTTTAATTTAATTCTTTAACGATTTAATTTAATTATTTATGCATTTTGCTGTTTTCTTATTTCTTTTCTTTCGTTCTTTAATTTTAATATTTAGTTTAATGATTTTGTTTAATTATTTATACATTTTGCTTTATTTTACTATTTCTTTTCTTTCATTCTTTGATTTTATTACTCAGTTTAATTATTTAATTATTTAATTTTATTTTATAATCTCATTTCTTTTCTTTCATTCTTTAATTCTTAACTTAATAAACAATTTAAATAACTTTACTTAATTTTCAATTATTTTGCTTCATTTTGTTTTATTTTTTTATTTTAATTCTTGAATTTAATAACATAATTTAACATTTCTGAGCTGATCCCACCGAATTGAAAGCTGGAATGGGAAACAGGATTTTCAAAAGCTTTGGAAAATTCAGTAATTCCAGTCTTGGAATGAATAAAACTTTGGGGTTTGTCCCTGGAATGAAGAACTCAGCTCCTCCCTGACTGAATCCCAAGGGTACCTTGGATCCGGAGAGGATGGCTCCAAAAAGATGGATAATCCGGAGCTGGATGGCTTCTGGGAGCTGCTTCCCAGCTTGGAAACTCTCTGTGAGGATGAGGAGGGAAAGATTTCATCAGGGGAGCAAACACACAAAAAAACCACCTCTCCACAAAACAGAAAAAACCATTTTCTAGGTAAAAAATAGGCCAAAAATTTCCTTTTTCCATCCCTAAAAACCAGGGAAAAATCCCTTTTCTACCCAAATCCACCCCACAGGGCTGCTGGTGATGGAGAGGATGAGGATGCTCCAGGTGAGGATGAGGAGGGAAAAGATTTCATCAGAGGAGCAAACACACACACACAAAAAAAAAAACCTCCACAAAACAGAAAAAACATTTTTCTAGATAAAAATAGTGGAAAATTTTCCTTTTTCCACCCCTGAAAACCATGGAAAAATCCCTTTTCTACCCAAATCCACCCCACAGGGCTGCTGGAGCCTGCTGGTGATGGAGAGGATGAGGATGCTCCAGGTGAGGATGAGGAGGGAAAAGATTTCATCAGAGGAGCAAACACACACAAAAAAAACCCCCCAAAATCCAACAAACCACCACAAAACAGAAAAAGCCCTTTTCTAGGTAAAAAAATAGGGGAAAATTTTCCTTTTTCCACCCCAAAAAACAGAGAAAAATCCCTTTCCTACCCAAATCCACCCCACAGGGCTGCTGGAGCCTGCTGGTGATGGAGAGGATGAGATGCTCCAGGTTTTCCAGCTCTGGTTGTGCCAGGAACGGGGTTTTTGTCCCCAGAAAAGGGGATTTGTGCCCAACTCGGGTTCAGTTGGGGATTTACGGGGTGGAGTTCTGGGGGATTTTTTGTAACGGCGCTGCCTCTAAAAGGGGATTTTTGGGGCTTCCCTGGGAAAAAAAAAATCCCCTTTGTGTTGATTTTTGTGGTGCTGGGCTAAATTCCTGCTTTGGGGTCCCGTTCCTCTTCCCAGGACACGGGAGCAGCTGCAGGATCCTAAATTTCTGGGACAGGTGTAGGAGAACCTGGAACAGGCACAGGATCCTATATTTGCCCTGGAATCCTATAATAATCCTGAGACAGGTACTGGATAACCTGGAGCAGGTGTGGGATCCCATATCTGTGGGATAAGTACAGGATAACCCGGAACAGGTGTGGGATCCCACATCTGTGGGATAAGTACAGGATAACCCGGAGCAGGTGTGGGATCCCATATCTGTGGGATAAGTACAGGATAACCTGGAGCAGGTGTGGGATCCCATATCTGTGGGGTAAGTACAGGATAACCTGGAGCAGGTGTGGGATCCCATATCTGTGGGATAAGTGGAGGATAACCTGGAGCAGGTGTGGGATCCCATATCTGTGGGATAAATGGAGGATAATCTGGAGCAGGTGTGGGATCCCATATCTGTGGGATAACTACAGGATAACCTGGAGCAGGTGTGGTATCCCATATCTGTGGGATAAGTACAGAATAACCCGGAGCAGGTGTGGGATCCCATATCTGTGGGATAAGTAGAGGATAACCCGGAGCAGGTGTGGGATCCTTTTAGGTCCTTGGACCAGTACCTACCCCTGAATACGCCATCCCTCCATGGATCCCATAAATATTCCCTGATCCCACCCCTGCCCCACTCCCCACCCCTTAGGGATCCCACACCAGCCTCTCTCATTCCCAAAATCCCGCTTTTACCTTGGAAAAAGGCACCGAACTCGGGGGGGAGTGGGGCGGGGGCGAACTTGTATTTGCTCTTCTCCTTGGCGCTGATGGATTCCCTGGAAAGAGACGGGTTAAGGGGGAGGGGGGGGGGGAAATCCGGGATGGAGGAGGGATTTTGGGATGCGGGGGGAGCTTCCCTCACCCGCTCAGCTGCCGACGCCAGGTCTGGTAGGGGTCGAGGAAGCACTCGCAGAGGTGCAGGGCGTGGAGCATCCCGTTTTCCAGCTGTGCCCGGCTCTCCAGCTGTTCCCCGTTTTCCAGCCGTGCCCCATTTTCTGGCCGTGCCCCCTTCTCCAGCTGTGTCCCATTTTCCGGCCGTGTCCCCTTCTCCAGCTGTGCCCCCTTTTCCAGCTGTGCCCCCTTTTCCAGCTGTGTCCCATTCTCCAGCTGTGCCCCATTCTCCAGCTGTGCCCTCTTTTCCAGCTGTGTCCGGCTCTGCTCGTCCCCCGGGAGGCTCCGAAGCTGCGGGAAGAGCTGAGCTCAAATCCCTGGTTTCTCGAAGCTCCAAGAAATGGGATGCATTTTTTAGGGGGGAAAACTCCACTTTGGGGGGAGGATGGGATCATCAATCAAGCAACCAATCAGAGCCCAGAGCAGCACAAGCTGGGATGCACTGACCAATCAGCAGGCAGAGTCACATAACCTGTAGGGCTGCTGACCAATCAGAAGCCAGAGCTGGACTGACCAATCAGCGCCTGGCACTGCAAAGTTCTTGGCCAATTGGCATCAGAGGAGCACGAGCTGTGGAGCCACGGACCAATCAAATTACAGAGCAACACAACCTGTGCAGCTCTCAACCAATCAACATCAAGAGTCACACAAGCTGTGGACTCATGGACCAATTGGCACCCAGAATCACACAACCCAGAGACCTGCTGGCCAATCAAATCCCAGATCAGCACAACCTGTAGAGCTCTCAACCAATCAGCATCCCGAACCACACAACGCATGGTCTTGCTGACCAATCAGATCCCAGAGCAGCACAACCTATGGATTCCCCAGCCAATCCACATCCAGAATCACACAGCCCATAGAGACGCTGGCCAATCAGAACCCAATCACACAACCTGTAGACTCACTGACCAATCAAATCCCAGCACAGCACAACCGGTGGAGCTCCTGACCAATCAGAGCCCAGATTCACATAATGTATGGGCTCAGTGACCAATCAGCACCGAGTCTGTCCCCAGCGAATCAGGCCCTGCCCATTCCCATTCCCATTCCTATTCCCGTTCCCATTTCCATTCCCATGACTGTTCCTATTCTGGTTTCCATTCCCGTGCCCATCCCCATTCCAGTGCCCATTCCCGTTCCCATTCCCATTTTCATTCCCATTCCTGTGCCCATTCCCATTCCTGTGCCTGTGCCCGTTCCCATAACCGTTCCCATTCCCATGCCCATCCCCATTCCCGTGCCCACTCCCATTCCCATGACTGTACCTATTCCTGTTCCCATTCCCATGTCCGTTTCCATGCCTGTTCCCATGACCATTCCCATTCCCCTTCCCATCCCCATTCCTGTTCCCATCCCCGTTCCCGCTCCCATTCCTGTTCCCATCCCTGTTCCCATTCCCATCCCCTTTCCCATCCTCATCCCCATTCCCATTCCCACCCCCGTTCCCATCCCCATCCCCGTCCCCATTCCCATCCCCATCCCCATTCCCATCCCTGTTCCCATTCCCATCCCCATCCCTGTTCCCATCCCCATCCCCGTTCCTGTCCCCGTTCCCACTCCCGTTCCCATCCCCATCCCCATTCCCATTTCTGTCCCCGTTCCCATCCTCATCCCCACCCCCATCCCCATCCCCATCCCCGTCCCCACTCCTGTTCCCATCCCCATTCCTGTTTCCATTCCCGTTCCCATCCCCATCCCCATTCCCATCTCCATCCCCATCCCCATCCCTGTTTCCATTCCCATTCCTGTTCCCATCCCCGTTCCCATTCCCATCCCCATCCCCATTCCCATCCCCATCCCCGTTCCCATCTCCATTCACATCCCCATCCCCATTCCCATTCCCATCCCCATCCCCGTTCCCATCTCCATTCACATCCCCATCCCCGTTCCCATTCCCATTCCCATCCCCATCCCTGTTCCCATTCCCATTCCTGTTTCCATTCCCGTTCCAATCCCCATTCCCGTCCCCGTTCCCACCCGGCTCCCGCAGAGCCGCAGCAGGCGCAGCACATGCGGGAGGCAGCCGGGGCTCCGCTCGGGCTGGATGTTCTCCAGGTTCCTGGAAAGGAAAACATCGGGAATTCATCCACCACGGGGCGGGAGGAGGAAATCCGGGAAGGGGAAGGGGGAAATTAAGAATTTGGGGCAGGAAAAATATGATTAAATGTTATTATTATTATATTTGAAACAATTTTATAATAGTGCTTTAGGTCATTAATTTTTGTTATTAATAATAAAAATAGCATTTAATATTGTTATTTTTAGGGATGTGATCCAATTTGGGGGTTGGAATGATGGAATTTGGGGGGGCGGGATCAATGTTTCCCTATTTTTATATTTTCATTATATTACATTATTATATTTGATATTATATTTACTACAACAATAATTATTATTAATAATCATTATTATTTGCTAATTATTATTTTTAGAGATAAAATGGATTTTGAGGGGGGATATCACACTGGGAGGCAATGATGGAATTTTGGGGGTAATTGGGTTTTCCATTATTACATTTTTATAATATTACATCATTCATTATTATTATAACTATTAACGATAATCATGGCTTTCTAATTACTAATCACGGCTTTCCAATTATTATTTTTAGAGCTGTGATGCACTTTTGGAGGACACCACATTGGGGGCAGTAACTTTTTTTTGGTTATTATGTTTAAAAAACATGTATTATTTTGCAGCATTATAATTACTATTAAAATAATAATAATTATTACTATCCCAATTATAAATTAACATATAATTAATAAAAATTAATTAATGTAATAACACACAATAACATATAATAAAACATAATATAGTATGGTATAGTATAATGTAATGTAATGTAATATAATATAAGGATTATTAGATAATTACATATATATAAATTATATATTATATAAATAGAAATATAAATATATTATATTATACTATAAATTATTAATATATTATGATGTATTATATAAATAAATGTATAAATTATATGAATATAATATAATACAATATAATTATATTATACTATAATTGTATTATAATTGCATAATGTAATGTAATATAATATAATATAAGATAAGATAAGGATTATTACATAATTATATGTATATAAATTATCTATTATATAAAAATATAATATAATATTATATAATATAATATTATTAATATATTGTGATATATTATATAAATAAATGTACAAATTATATAAATATAATACAATATATTATATTTTAAACACCATAAATATAATATGCAATATTAACAAATATATCAATCCACACACACAAATCAATTACCACATTAAATAATACTTTTAACATACATTAATAACCTAACACATACAAAATTAACACATTTTAATAAAAATATTACTATTTATTTTTAAAAACAGGACACACTTCAGAGGGGATGCTGCGACTCGGGAGGAATCCCAGATTTCGGGGTGGGGGTGGGGATGATCCCCCTCAGGGAGGAATTCTTTGGGGTTTTTTTAGTTTTTTTTGGGGTGGGGGCTGCACATCCCCAAATCCACCTGAGCCGCTTTGGGATGGGGACAAACCAGGAGCTGGGTGGGGGACACAGGACCCCCCAACGCCGCTCCAGGCCGGGAACAGGAGCAGGAGAACGGGGAGGACAAAGGGATTTTGGGGCCATTTTGGGGTCACCCACCTGCAGATGATGATGAAGAACTTGAGGAGCAGCAGGGCCTGGCCCAGCCCCGTGGCCCTGTCCCCGTCCCGTGTCCCCAGGGCCACGCTGTGTCCCAGCCGCTGGCTCAGCACCTGCAGCACCTCCCGCGGCAGCGCCGGGATCTCCGAGCCCGGATCCTCCGGCCTGGCCGGGATCGGGGGGGGACGGGATGTCACCCACCCCTGTCCCCAAAACCCCCAGGATGTCACCCCCCCCATCCCCAAAACCCCCAGGATGTCACCCCCCCATCCCCAAAACCCCCAGGATGTCACTCCCCCCATCCCCAAAACCCCCAGGATGTCATCCCCCCCGTCTTGTCTCCAAGGGTCCCCCAAAACCCCAGGATGTCACCTCCCCCCCGTCCCCAAAACCCCCAGGATGTCACCCGCAAGGGCCCCCCCAAAACCTCCACGATGTCACCCCCCCTGCCCCAAGGGTCCCCCAAAACCGCCAGGATGTCACTCCCCCCCGTCCCCAAAATCCCCAGGATGTCACCCGCAAGGGCCCCCCCAAAACCCACAGGATGTCACCCTCCCTGCCCCAAGCATCCCCCAAAACCCCAGGATGTCACTCCCCCCGTCCCCAAAACCCCCAGGATGTCACCCCCCCAAACCCCCAGGACGTCACCCCACCCTGTCCCCAAGGGCCCCCCCAAAACCCCCTAAGGCCCCCCCCCCCCCCAAAACCCCCAGGATGTCACCGCCCCCCTGTCCCCCAAACCTCCAGGATGTCACTCTCCCGTCCCCAAGGGCCCCCCCAAAACCCCCAGGATGTCACGGCCCCAAAACCCCCAGGATGTCACCCCCCCGTCCCCAAAACCCCCAGGATGTCATCCCCCCCAAATCCCCAGGATGTCACCCCCTCGTCCCCAAAACCCACAGCATGTCACCCCTCCTCTCCCCAAGGGCCCCCCCAAACCCCAAAAATGTCACCCCCCCCGTCCCCAAAACCCTCAGGATGTCACCCCCCCATCCCCAAAACCCCCAACATGTCACCGCCCCCCTGTCCCCCAAACCCCCAGGATGTCACCCCCCCGTCCCCAAAGGCCCCCCCAAACCCCCCCAAGGGCCCCCCCAAACCCCCAGGATGTCACCCCCTCGTCCCCAAAACCCCCAGGATGTCACCCCCCCTGTCCCCAAGGGCCCCCCCAAACCCCTCCCCGCCGGCGTCACCGGATGGCGCCGACCACGGAGAGCGGATGAGGCGCCACCACCGTCCCCCACGCTCGGCAACCCGGGCCCCACGGGGGTCACCGGGGGGGGTTGGGGACACCCGAGGGTTTTGGGGGTCACTTGGGGGTGCTGGGGGTCATCTACAGGGGTCACTCAGGGGGGTTGGGGTCAGCCTGGGGATCACTCGGGGGGTCATTTGGGGGGGATAGGGTCACCAAGAGGGGGTTGGGGACACCTGAGGATTTTGGGGGGTCACTCAGTGGTGCTGGGGTCACTCAGGGCTGCTGGAGGTCATCTACAGGGGTCACTCGGGGGGGTTGGGGTCAGGTCAGCCTGGGGGTCACTCGGGGGGTCATTCAGGGGGGCTGGGGTCACCAAGAGGGGGTTGGGGACACCTCAGGATTTTGGGGGGTCACTCAGTGGTGCTGGGGTCATCCAGGGGTGCTGGGGGTCACTTGGGGGGGGTCCCATTTAGGGGTGCTTGGGGTCACCCAGGGTGGTCATTCAGGGGCGTTGGAGGTCAGCCAGGAATGCTGGGGGTCACTCAGAGGGGTCACCGACGGGTGTTGGGGTCACCGAGAGGGGGTTGGGGACACCTGAGGATTTTGGGGGTCACTCAGGGGTGCTGGGGGTCACTTGAGGGGGGGGGGTCCCATTTAGGGGTGCTTGGGGTCACCCAGGGTGGTCATTCAGGGGTGTTGGAGGTCAGCCAGGAATGCTGGGGGTCACTCAGAGGGGTCACTCGGGGGTGTTTGGGGTCACTCGGTGGGGTCAGCCCGGGGTTCTGGGGTCCCACCTGCGGGGCTCCAGCGAGGGCAGGGCGATGACCTTCTCGAAGCTGCTGACGAAGGCCTCCAGCCACTGCTGCAGGTAGGACAGGTCCTTCTGCAAGGGAGGGCGGGGCTGGGGCCAGCAGCCAATCACAGCCCGCCGTGGGCTCTGCCCCACAGGGATCGGCCAATTGTGTTCCTTCATGGCCCACGCTCACAGGGAGCAGCCAATCATGGCCAGGGGAACCAGCCCCGCCCACTCAGGTGTGTGAGTCACCCCTGGGAGCCACTGACCAATCACAGTGCGGAACCACACAACCTGTGAAACCTCTGACCAATCACAGCGTGGAACTGCACAACCTGTGAAACCTCTGACCAATCACAGCGCGGAACTGCACAACCTGTGAAACCTCTGACCAATCACAGCGCGGAACCGCACAACCTGTGAAGCCTCTGACCAATGAGAGCCTGGAACCGCACAACCTATGAAACCTCTGACCAATCACAGTGCGGAACTGCACAACCTGTGAAACCTCTGACCAATCAGAGCCTAGAACCGCACAACCTGTGAAGCCTCTGACCAATCAGAGCTCAGCACAGCGCCGCCTGTGCCCTCGCTGACCAATCAGCAGCCAGAGCCACACAAGCTGCAGAGGTGCTGAGCCAATCACAGCCCAGCACAGCACAACCTGTGGAACTCACCGGCCAATCAGCTGGCAGGGCACCTGTCCCTGCAGCCAATCAGGGCACAGTGGGCCCTGCCCAGCCCGGCTGTGGTTGTGCAATGGGGACAGCGGGGACAGAGCCAGGCTGGGCACCCCCACCCACAGCCCTGGGCACCCCGAGGTGGCACCTTTGGGGTCACCCCCGTCCTTGAAGACCCAAATAGGGCACCTTGGGGTCACACAGAGCCCTGAGCACCCCAAAAGGGCACCTTTGGGGTGCCCCATGTCCCCCAGCACCCCAGTGCTGCTCCTTGGGGTCACCAACAGTCCTGAGCACCCCAGTGTGGCACCTTTGGGGTCACCCACAGTCCTGAGCACCCCAGTGTGGCACCTTTGGGGTCATCCCCATTCCTGAGCACCCCAACAGGGCACCTTGGGGTCATCCCAATCCCTGAGCACCCAGTGCTGCTCCTTGGGGTCACCCACAGCCCTGAGCACCCTGAGGTGGCACCTTTGGGGTCACACAGAGTCCTGAGCACCCCGAGGTGGCACCTTTGGGGTCATCCCCAGCCCTGAGTACCCCAATAGGGCACCTTGGGGTCACCCCCAGCCTTGGGGTCACCCACAGCCCCAACAGGGCACCTTGGGGTGCCCCATGTCCCTCAGCACCCCAGTGCTGCCCCTTGGGGTCACTCAGAGCCCTGAGCGCCCTGAGGTGGCACCTTTGGGGTCACTCCCACCCCTGAGCACCCCAATAGGGTGACCCTGGGGTCACCCACAGCTCTGAGCACGCCCTGGGGTCACCCACAGCCCCAAGAGGGCACCTCAGGGTGGTCACCCCCATCCCTGAGCACCCAGTGCTGCACCCTGGGGTCACCCACAGTCCCAAGCACCCCAGTGTGGCACCTTTGGGGTCACATAGAGCCCTGAGCACCCCAATAGGGCCTCTTTACGGTGCCCCATGTCCCCCAGCACCTCAGTGCTACTCCTTGGGGTCACCCACAGCCCTGAGCACCCCGAGGTGGCACTTTTGGGGTCACCCACAGTCCCAAGCGCCCCAGTGTGGCACCTTTGGGGTCACACAGAGCCCTGAGCACCCCGAGATGGCACCTTTGGGGTCACCCCCGTCCTTGAACACCCAAACAGGGCACCTTGGGGTCACAGAGAGCCCTGAGCACCCCGAGGTGGCACCTTTGGGGTCACCCTCATCCTTGAACACCCAAATAGGGCACCTTTGGGGTCACCCACAGCCCTGAGCACCCTGAGGTGGCACCTTTGGGGTGCCCCATGTCTTTCAGCACCTCAGTGCTGCTCCTTGGGGTCACCCACAGCCCTGGGCACCCCGAGGTGGCACCTTTGGGGTCACCCCTGTCCTTGAACACCCAAACAGGGCACCTTGGGGTCACAGAGTGCCCTGAGCACCCCGAGGTGGCACCTTTGGGGTCACCCCTGTCCCTGAGCACCCCAGTGCTGCACCCTGGAGTCATCCACAGCCCTGAGCACCCTGAGGTGGCACTTTTGGGGTCACCCCCACCCCTGAGCCCCCCAGAGCGGCACGTTTGGGGTCATCCCCACCCCTGAGCACCCCAAGAGGGCACCTTGGGGTCCCCCAAATCCCCGAGCACCCCGAGCAGGGACCATCCCTTCCTTTTCCGGGATCCCGGAGCCCCGGTGGCTCCCCCCGGCTACCCCCGCACGGCGGGGGGGACCCCAAAATCCGCCTCCCCCGGATCCCCCGCTGCACCCCGAGCTCCCGGGGGTGTCCCCATGTCCCCAGAGCCGCTACCTGTCCCCAGGGGTGGCCCTGGCCATCCATGACCCCGCCGCTGTGGGATCGGCGCCGGCGCAGCGGGGCCGGAACGGGCTGGGGGGGGGATGGGGGTGCTTAGGAGGGGCCCCCCCCGTTTTTTGGTTTTTTTTTTTTTTTTGTCACCGCTGTCGCTTGTGCAAAGCCACCAAAAAAAAAAAAAAAAAAACAACACCAAAACCCCAGAGCTCAGGAAATGCCGAGTCACCCGCGGCCCCAACGGCGCTTCCTGCCCCGCTTGGGGACACCGGCGGGGCTTGGGGACATCAGCTGGGCTTGGGGACACCGGTGGGGCTTGGGGACACCGGCTCTGGGCTTGGGGGCACTGGCTGGGCTTGGGGACACTGGCTCTGGCTTGGGGACACCGGCTCGGTTTTGGGGACACCGGCTGGGCTTGGGGACACCGGCGGGGCTTGGCGACACTGGCTCGGTTTGGGGACACCGGCTCCGTCTTAGGGACATTGGCTGGGCTTGGGGACACCAGCTGGGCTTCGGGACACTGGCTCAGTTTGGGGACACCGGCCTGGCTTGGGGACACCGGCTCTGGGCTTGGCGACACTGGCTCGGTTTGGGGACACCGGCTCCGTCTTAGGGACATTGGCTGGGCTTGGGGACACCGGCTCTGGGCTTGGGGACACTGGCTGGGCTTGGGGACACCGGCTCTGGGCTTGGGGACACTGGCTCTGCCTTGGGGACACCGGCTGGGCTTGGGGACACCGGCTCTGGCTTGGGGACACCGGCTCTGCCTTGGGGACACTGGCTGGGCTTGGGGACACTGGCTCTGCCTTGGGGACACCGGCGGGGCTTAGGGACACCGGCGGGGCTTGGGGACACTGGCTGGGCTTGGAGACACCGACTCTGGGCTTGGGGACACTGGCTCTGCCTTGGGGACACCGGCTGGGCTTGGGGACACCGCGGTGCCACCTCCCTGCCTGGCAGCTCCGGGATGTCCCCGAGCTGGCGGCGGTGGCAGCAGCGGGAGCCGCGCGGGTTTGTCCCGGAATTCCCGGAAAACGCGACCCCAGGTCCTGCCCCGGGAGGTGCCGAGTGTTGAGTTTCCCGGTTCTCAGCATCCCGAAATTCCCGAAGTTCCGGTGGGAAACTCCGGTTTCCAACCCAGAGCTGCGCCCCGAAATTCCCGGGGCTCCCATCCGGAACTGCGCCCCGAAATTCCCGGTGCGCCCACCTGCAGCTGCAATTCCAGAATTCCCGGGGCTCCCACCCGGAGCTGCATCCCGAACCCGGAGCTGGAGTCCACGAAATTCCCGCTGCGCCCACCCGGAGCGGGGGTCCCGAATTCCCGGTGTTCCCTCCCGAGGCCGCGGTCCCTGCCGGTCCCGGTGCCGGTGGCGGTGCCGGTCCCGGTGGAGGTCCCGGTCCCGGTCCCGGTGCCGGTCCCACCCCGCGGTGCTGTCGCAGCCGGTCCCGGTGCCGGTCCCAGTCCCGGTCCCGGTCCCGGTCCCGCCCCGCGGTGCTGTCGCAGCCGGTTCCGGTGCCAGTCCCAGTCCCGGTGCCGGTCCCGGTCCCAGTCCCGGTGCCGGTCCCAGTCCCGATGCCGGAGCCGCCCCGCGGTGCTGTCGCAGCCGGTCCCGGTGCCGGTCCCAGTCCCGGTCCCAGTCCCGGTCCCGCCCCGCGGTGCTGTCGCAGCCGGTTCCCGGCCGGCAGAGCCGGTTCGGCCGCTTCTGGGCTCGGCCGGCGCGGAGCCGCCTGGGAGCGCCGGGAACGCCAAACCGGGAACCTGAACCGGGAATTCGAACCGGGAATCTGAACCGGGAAACCGAACTGGGAATTCGAACCGGGAATGCCAGACCGGGAATCTGAACCGGGAAACCGAACCGGGAATTCGAACCGGGAATGCCAGACCGGGAATTCGAATCGGGAAACCGACCCGGGAATGTCAGACCGGGAGTCTGAATCGGGAAACCGAACCGGGAATTCGAACCGGGAATGCCAAACCGGGAATCTGAACCGGGAATCCCGAACCGGGAATCCGAACCGGGAATGCCAGACCGGGAATGCCGCCCCTCGGCCGGGAGCCTCCCAAAAAGCGACAGCGGCAGATCCGGCGGGATGTCACCCCCCCCTGCCCGGTGACACCGAGTGACCCCGCGGGTGCTGGCGCTGCGGTGACGCCCCCGCCGTCCCCGTGGGAGGGGTGGGACAGCACGGCCACCCCTGGGGACAGCACGGCCACCCCTGGGGACAGCCCTGTCCCCTGCCCCCTGTCCCCCGCCAGCGACAGCGACAGCAGCTCGGTCCGGGTTCAAAGCCACTCGAGACAACGCGGCCGCTCCTGGCGGGGCGGGGGACAGCGACAGGGCAGCTGTCACCGAGGGGACACTGCCACTGAGGGGACACTGCCACCGAGGGGACACTGCCACCGGGGGGACACTGCCACCGGGGGGGGGACATTGACACCGAGGGGACATTGACACCGAGGGGACACTGCCACGGGGGGGACACTGCCACCACCGGGGCCATGTCCCCCCAGCCTTGTCCTCGCCGGGGCCTTGGGGACATCGCTGTGACAAAGGTTTTGCTGCCTGACCCGGCTGGGGAGGTGACACCGAGGTCTGGCCGTGTCCCTGGTGCCCTCAGAGGTGGCATGGCCACCCCACCGGTGTGGGACACCCTGACAGGGGACACCGTGGGTGGCACCTGTCCCCCCGTGAGAGCCCTGACAGCACCAGGGGACCCTGCAGGGCCACCAGGGCCCGGTGGCACCGCAGGTGTCCCCAGGGACACTCGACAGGTGCCACCACACAGCCGCCTGGCGGATGGCACTTGTCCCCAACCATGTCCCCTCGGTGGCCACACACAGCTGACGGATGGCACCTGTGACTGGGGACACCTCGACAATGTGGCACCTGTCCCCACACGGCCATGGTCACCTCGGTGGTGTGGCACCTGTCCCCACACAGCCATGGTCACCTCAGTGGTGTGACACTTGTCCCCACAGGGCCACAGTCACCTCAGTGGTGTGACACTTGTCCCCAGGCGACCAGAGACACCTCAGTGGTGTGGCACCTGTCCCCACAAGGCCACGGTCACCACAGTGTGGTGGCACCTGTCCCTGGATCACCACAGATACCTTGAGGCTGTGGCACCTGTCCCCACGGGGCCACCCTGGCAATGTGGCACCTGTCCCTGTCCCACCACAGACAGCTCGGCGTGGTGGCACCTGTCCCCACAGGGCCATGGTCACCTCAGTGGTGTGACACTTGTCCCCAGGGGACCAGAGACACCTCAGTGGTGTGGCACCTGTCCCCACAGGGCCATGGTCACCTCGGTGTGGTGACACCTGTCCCCACATGGCCATGGTCACCTCGGTGTGGTGACACCTGTCCCCAGGGGACCACAGACACCTGAGGCCACGGTCACCACAGTGTGGTGGCACCTGTCCCTGGATCACCACAGATACCTTGAGGCTGTGGCACCTGTCCCCATGGGGACACCCTGGCAATGTGGCACCTGTCCCTGTCCCACCACAGACAGCTCGGCGTGGTGGCACCTGTCCCCACAGGGCCATGGTCACCTCAGTGGTGTGACACTTGTCCCCAGGGGACCAGAGACACCTCAGTGGTGTGGCACCTGTCCCTGTACAACCACGGTCACCTCAGTGTGGTGGCACCTGTCCCCACAGGGCCATGGTCACCTCAGTGTGGTGGCACCTGTCCCCACAGGGCCATGGTCACCTCAGTGGTGTGACACTTGTCCCCAGGGGACCAGAGACACCTCAGTGACGTGACACTTGTCCCTGTACAACCACGGTCACCTCAGTGGTGTGGCACCTGTCCCCACAGGGCCACGGTCACCTTGGTGTGGTGACACCTGTCCCCAAGGGACCAGAGACACCTCAGTGGTGTGGCACCTGTCCCCACATGGCCATGGTCACCTCAGCGGTGTGGCACCTGTCCCCAGGGGACCACAGACACCTGAGGCCACGGTCACCTCAGTGTGGTGGCACCTGTCCCTGGATCACCACAGATACCTTGAGGCTGTGGCACCTGTCCCCATGGGGCCACCCTGGCAATGTGGCACCTGTCCCTGTCCCACCACAGACACCTCGGTGTGGTGGCACCTGTCCCCACGTCACCCCCAGCAGGTGGCCCCGTCCAAGCCCCCAGGCTGTGCCCCGCCCCCCCCCCCCAAGCGAGGTGACCTTGTTCGGGTTCCGGGTGACACGGCGGGGCCAGCTGAGGTGACAGACCCCCACGGATGTCCCCAACCCTCCTCGGTGTCCCCAGGCCGGGACACAGCGGGGCTTTTGGGGGAGCAACGTCACCCCGAACTCCCTGCGGCCACCCCAACCCGCGGGGACAGCGCTGGGGGTGACACGGGGGGGGGGGGGGGTGACACCTGGGTGCCACCTCTCCACCCCTATTTAAGGACAAACCGAGGCACTTCGGGGGTGGCGCGGGGGTGTCCCCACCCAGGGACCCCTTGGGGACACCCCCCGGGGGTCGCCAGAAGATGCCGGGGGTCCCCAAAACCAAGCCACCCCCCCCGTGTCAGAAGCCGCTGTCCCCACCCTGTCGCCGTTCCAATGTCACCGCGCACCTGTCGCCGGGCGGTGGCGCCGGGAGCGGAGGGGACACGCGGAACCCCCCCCAAAAAAAAAACCCTCCCGGGGGGGGGGGGGGGGGTTAAGGGACCCCCAAACCCCCCCGGGGAGGGGTGAGAGGGTCGGGGAGGGGGGACCCCAAAATTCCCGCCGGGAAAGGGAGCAGCGGGGTGGGCGGGGGACGCGGTGTCCCCCGTGGGGTGGGGGGGGGTGTCACGGATGTCGCCGTGGGGGGGGGGGGGGCGAGGCGGGTTTGGGGACACCCCGCAGGTGACACCGGGGGTGGGCAGGGGACGCGGTGTCCCCCGTGGGGTGGGGGGGGGTGTCACGGATGTCGCCGTGGGGGGGGGGGGCGAGGCGGGTTTGGGGACACCCCGCAGGTGACACCGGGCGGGGGGACGGACACGGTGTCCCCCGTGGGGAGGGGGGGGGTGTCACGGATGTCGCCGTGGGGGGGGGGGGGCGAGGAGGGTTTGGGGACACCCCGCAGGTGACACCGGGGGTGGGCGGGGGACGCGGTGTCCCCGGTGGGGAGGGGGGGGGGTGTCACGGATGTCGCCGTGGGGGGGCGAGGCGGGTTTGGGGACACCCCGCAGGTGACACCGCGGGGGAGGGGACACGGTGTGCCCCGAGGGGGGGGGGTGTCACGGATGTCGCCGGAGGTGGGGGGGGTTGGCGAGGCGGGTTTGGGGACACCCCGCAGGTGACACCGGGCGGGGGGGGGGACGGACACGGTGGCGGCGCGGAGCCACCGGGGTGGGGGTGGGGGGTTTGGGGACCCGCGGGATGTGACAGCGCGGTGCGGGGGACACAACGAACGGGGTGGTGGCGGGGGGGGGGGGGGATGCGACAACAGGGGACAAGAGGGGATGGGGACACAGCCGCGGGAGGGAGCGGGGCGCAGCCAGTGGAGGTGAGGGGGGTGCCCCGGCCCCGGGGGGGTGGCGGTGCCCGGTGCCCGGTGCTCGGTGCTCGGTGCCCGGCTCACCTTGGCGAAGTAGAGCATCCAGAGCTCGCAGAGCCGCTCCCGGGAAGCCATGCCCGGGGCCGGCCCGGCTGGGAACGAACGGCGGCTCCGCCTCCCACCCCGAACCCCCCCCAAAATCCCAACCCTGGCACCTCCCCCAGGTGTGGAGGGGGGGGCGGGGACTCCCCTCCACCTGCTGGGGTGGGAAGCGCCCATTTCCCGTTCCCTTTTCCTTCCCGTTCCCACATTCCCGCATTGATAAACGGGAGATAAAAGCGAGGTGAGGAAGGCAAAGCTTCCCCCCCCCCCCCCCCCCCCCCGCCTCCCCCTCAAATAATTAACACTAATTAATGCAGCTGAGCCTTGCTCTCCCTTGGAGACACCCTGAAAGAAGGAAACTCGACCTTCTCGGCTTGTTTTTCCCTTTTAATCCCCTTTTTAAAGCTTTCCCAAACGTTTAATGGATAATTTTTTTACCTTCCCACCCACAACACCCCCCGCCAATCGATTGCTCGCATCGATCCCCTCGGCGCTCGGCACGCCCGGCCTGCCGCGCATGCGCGCCGCGCGCTGTACGGCAAGGCGGGACGCGGGGAACAAGATGGCGGCGCCCGGCGGCGGCATGGAAGCCGCGGGAGAGGCCGAGGGATTTGTTTTGGGGCGGCTGGAGGAGGAGGCGCTGAAGCGGCGGGAGCGGCTGAAGGCCCTGAGGCAGCGAACGCTCCAGGTCGGGCCGGGCTGGGCGCTGCGAGGGCGGGGGCAGCGTTCGGAGGGGGCCCGCAGTGGCTGCGGTGGGCCTGGGGAGAGGCCTGGGGGTGCTGGGGGAGAGGCCGAGGGTCTCACCTGGATCCCGAGTTTTTTGGGATGTGGTGGGGACGGGACTTGAGGGTTTTAGGGGTCCCAGTGGGTCTTCAAAGGGGCTGGGGGTGTTGGAGGGTCCCACGTTGATCCTGAGTTTTTTGGGATGTGGTGGGACGGGACTTGAGGGTTTTGGAGTCTCAGAGGGGCTGGAACGGGGCTGGGGGTGTCAGAGGGTCCCAGGTGGATCCTGAGTTTTTTGGGATGTCATGGAAAAAGATTGAAGAATTTTGGGGTCCCAGAGGGGCTGTAACGGGACTGGGGGTGTTAGAGGGCTCCAGACAGATCCCGAGTTATTTGGGATGTGGTGGGACAGGATTGAAGGATTTTGGGGTCCCAGAGAGTCTGGAACGGGGCTGGGGGTGTTGGAGGGTCCCAGGCAGATCCTGAGTTTTTTGGGATATCATGGAACAGGATTGAGGAATTTTGGGGTCTCAGAGGGTCTGGAATGAGGCTGGGGGCATCAGATGATCCCAGACAGATCCTGAGTTATTTGGGATGTGGTGGGACAGGATTGAAGGATTTTGGGCTCCCAGAGGGTCTAGAATAGGGCTGGGGGTGTTGCAGGGGCATCAGAAGATCCCACGTGAATCCTGAGTTATTTGAGATATTTGAGATCCTCAGTTGTTTGGGTAGGACAGGATTTGAGGGTTTTGGGGTCCCAGAAGGGCTGGAACAGAACTGGAGGGGAATCAGAAGATCCCACCTGAATTGGGGATATCCTGAAGATCCCCTGAATTATTTGGGATATTTGGGATCCTCAGTTCTTTGGGTTGTGGTGGGACAGGATTTGCAAATTTTGGGGTCTCAGAGGGTCTGGAATGGGGCTGGGGGTGTTGGAGGGTCCCACATGGATTCTGAGTTTTTTGGGATGTGGTGGGACGGGATTTGAGGGTCCCAGAGGGTCTGGAATGGAGCTGGGGCATCAGGCAGATCCTGAGTTATTTGGGATAAGATGGAACAGGATTGAGGGATTTTTGGGATCCCAGAGGGTCCAGAAAGGGACTGGGGGTGTTGGAGGGTCCCACATGGATCCTGAGTTACTTGGGATAAGGTGGGATGGGCTTGAAGGATTTTGGGGGTCCCAGAGGGTCTGGAGTGGGGCTGGGAGCATCAGAAGATCCCAGAGAGATCCTCAGTTCTTTGGGATGTGGTGGGACAGGATTTGAGGATTTTGGGGTCTGAAATGGGGCTGGAGTGGGGCTGGCAGCATCAGACGATCCCAGACAGATCCTGAGTTATTTGGGATGTCATGGAACAGGATTGAGGAATTTTGGGGGTCTCAGAGGGTCTGGGATGGGGCTGGGGGCATCAGATGATCCCAGACAGATCCTGAGTTATTTGGGATGTGGTGGGACAGGATTTGAGGGTTTTGGGGTCCCAGAGGATCTGGAACGGGACTGGAGGGGAATCAGAAGATCCCACGTGAATCCTGAGTTGTTTGGGATATTTGGGATCCTCAGTTCTTTGGGATAAAGTGGGACAGGATTTGAAAATTTTGGGGGTTCCAGAGGGTCTTTAAAGGGGCTGGAGGAGTCACAGAATCCCACGTAGATCCTGAGTATTTTGGGATGTGGCAGGACGGGATTGAAGGATTTTGGGGTCGCAATTATTTGGGATATGGGATGCAGAGAGTCTGGAATGGGGCTGGGAATGTTGAGGGAGGGGGAATCAGAACATCCCACGTGGATCCTGAGTTTTTTTAGGATATTTGGGACTCTGAGTTCTTTGGGATACTGTGGGACAGAGGATTTGGCACTTCCCAGCCCTCACCCCCATCCGTGTGCAGCCTCTGGAATATTTGGGCTCCCGGGGCAGGGCTGATCCCAAAATCATTGGGATTGAAATCCCTGTGGATGTGGAGGACCCGGATCGATGCTTGGAATGGTTGGACTCCATCTCCAAAGCTTTTCCAGCCTCAAGAATTCCAAGATTCTGTAACTCAGACCTTCTTTTCCCATCACCAATGGAAGCAAAAATCTGGGAAAAAACCCATCCCAACGATTTTCCTTCTTTTTCCTTGAATACAAACTCCCTGTTTCCTGCCAGGATTTTTCCACGGGAAGGGTTAATTCCTAAAAAAAAAACCAAAAAAAAAACAACCAAAAAAAACCAACAAAAAAATTTAAAAAATCCTGGCAGAAAATTGCTAGGATTGGATTTTCCCACTGCTCCTTAATCTCCCCTGCCATTCCCATCTCCATGGCGATGGACACAGTGGATTTTTTTTCCATCGTTTCCCCCTTTTCATCCCTCTCCGTTAACAAAAGGATTAAAGGCTCCTTTGGTTCCCAAACCTCATCCCGGGCTCCTTTCATCTCCAGGAATTCCAGCTGGATTTGCCCTTTTTTTTTTTTTTTGGGATGGGATCCGTGGAAATGAGGAATGACACGAAACCTCTTTTGGGATGAGCCGTGCCAGAAATTTGCCCTTGGGAATTCTCTGCTGCTTCTCCCGGCGATTTCATGGAATGCTTTTGTTGGGAAGGACCTTGGAGGTCATCCTGTTCCTAGGGCAGGGAATTCCAAGCAGCTCTTTGGTTTTTTTTAAGGGAGAATTCCTGGTTTTCCAAGGGATGGAAAGCTGAGGGCAGGGAAAAAAATGGCGGGAAAAAACCGGCGGGAAAATGAAATGTGAGGGAAAACAAAATGTCAGGGAAAATAAAATGTGTGGGAAAGAAATTTTTCCAACTGGATGGATCCAGTGTCATTCCAGAGGGATGGAATGTGGAGCAGTTTGGTTTTTAACGGAGAATTCCTGGTTTTCCAAGGGATGGGAAGCTGAGGGTGCGGAAAGAAAAATGGCGGGAAGAAAAAAAGGCGGGAAAAGAAAATGTGAGGGAAAATAAAGTGTGAGGGAAAATAAAATGGCAGAAATTAAATTTTTCCAACTGGATGGATCCAGCGCCATTCCAAAGGGATGGACACCAGAGCTCCAAGCTCCTGGAACAGAGCTTGGATACATAGGGAAACTTTTCCTGCTCTCCTGGAAGATTCTGGGAGAGTTCAGCCATTCCCAGCCCTCAGGAGAGAAATTTGGGAATTCTGTCATGAAGTGGAAAAGGTTTGGACTGAAATTCCTGCTTTACTAAAATCAGGAAAATCCCCAAATCCCGGATTTCTTTTGGGAAGGGGCTTCAAAGCTCATCCAGTTCCCATGGACAGGGAATTGCAATCAGCTCCTGTGGAGCAGTTTGGTTTTTAACGGAGAATTCCTGGTTTCCCAAGGGATGCAAAGCTGAGGGCAGGGAAGGAAAAATGGCGGGAAGGAAAAGGGCGGGAAAATAAAATGTGAGGGAAAATAAAATGGCAGAAATTAAATTTTTCCAACTGGATGGATCCAGTGCCATTCCAGAGGGATGGACACCAGAGCTCCAAGCTCCTGGAACAGAGCTTGGATACACAGGGAAACTTTTCCTGCTCTTCTGGAAGGTTCTGGGAGAGTTCAGCCATTCCCAGCCCTCAGGAGAGAAATTTGGGAATTCTGTCATGAAGTGGAAAAGGTTTGGATTGAAATTCCTGCTTTACTAAAATCAGGAAAATCCCCAAATCCCCGATTTCTTTTGGGAAGGGGCCTCAAAGCTCATCCAGTTCCCATGGGCAGGGAACCCAGAACATTCCAGGCCTGAAATCCATAGGGCAGCAAACCTGAGGCTGCGATTCCAGCAGGAATTCCAGATTTTCAAGGGAATAAACGCTGGATATTCCAGGAGGAGCCACCCCAAGACGATCCCGAGCTGGTGAAAATTCCAGCAATTTTGGGGGAGCAGCTCAAGGTCCTTGGGAAGCTTTTCCTACTTTTTTTTTTGTTTTGAGGGGGGAGCTGTGAAAGGCTTTTCCCAGCTTTTATCCCTTTCCTTTATTCCCAGCTGCTTCTGTTCCCTTTGACAGCTCATCCCTTTGTTTTCCAGCTTGAATTCCAGAAATCCAGGGAATGCAAATGATCCCGAGCTTCAGATCTCTGGGAAACAATTCAAGGGCAACGAAAAAAAAAAAAAAAAAAATCCTTGGAAGTCCAGGACTTCCTAAAAAATCGGGAGAAGCTGAAAGAAGGAAAATGTCCTGGAAATATCCCAAAATTTCCCTGTTTCTTGCATCCCTGGTGTTAAGGAATTCTGCTTTTCCTGGAGTTTTCCTGTCATTCCTGTGTCTCGTGGGTGGAATTTTGGGTTATTCCCGCTGAAAACAACGGGAATGTTTTCATGGAATAACCAGGATTGGGTCCTGCCTGTGGAAAAATCCAGGTTTTTTTGGGATTCTCTCGAGGCTGGAGGCACCAAAAACAGGGAAAAAGGGAATTTCTTCTGTCTGCTCCCTCAGTTTCCTGATCAGAATTTTCCCTGACGGAAAGAATTTTCCCTGAAGGAAAATTCTCCAAGAATGTTTAGGCAGAAAAAAAAAAAAACAAACCAGGAGAGGAGAATAAATCAATGGAATAAAGAGATTCCTGCTTGGAAAATCCATGGAAAAATGGGAAGCTGTTCCAGGAGCCTCCTTTGTCTGCAGTGCTCGGATTCCCGAGGGAATCCAGCAGAGGCTGAGCTGTGGGAAAGCTTTTTGTGGGAATATATTCCAGGATTATCCGGAGAATTTAAGTGAAAATCTGGGAATTTAGGAATTCCCGCTTTGGGATTCCCACTTTTCTTCCCGTGGAAAGTGAGGGATGAGGGACTTTTCCCATAATTTCAGGAAAAAACACCTTGCTGTGGACAGTATTTGGGGTTTCCCATTGGGCACATCCCGGATTTCCAGCATTTCCCTTTTATCCCTTGCTGTGAAATCCTGGAATTTGATGGCTCCAAGTTCCCCTCCGAGGGAATTTCCCTGGAAAAATCCCCCCGGGAATTCCTCTCCTTTTAAGATCTGTGGGAATGTTGCTGCTATTTCCCTAAGGATCCTTCAGCAAAATCCATGGGAATTCCAGGCTCACATTCCCTCTCCCATCCCAAAATTCCTAATCCAAGAACTCCACATCTCCTCCTCCTCCTTTTTTCACCCCCAAATCCTCAAAAATCCAGAGCCTTCCCATTTTTTTTTTTTTTGTGGGAAGGAAAGGTCTCTCACTTGCTCCTTCCCTCATCCCCGCTCCCGGAGCATTCCCTGCGTCGTTCCTCAAGCCGGAAAAAATTCCTTTGGCCGCATCCCAAGCTTTTGTTCCCCCGGCTGGATTTGCTCCAGAGCCACATCCCCTGCTCCTCCACACCTTCCCAGCGGGAGGAAGGGCCGGCACCGCTTCCTTTCCGCTGCCTTTTCCTGCTTTTCCGCCCTTTCCCTGCATTCCCAAAACCCTGGCTCCCGCACTTCTCGCTTTTCCCAATTTTTCTTTTTTTTTTTTTTTCCTGGCTGGGATTCGTTTTGCCCGAGCAAAGCTCCTCGTGGATCCTGTGCCCAAAAGCTTGGGAAAAGTGTTGCTGTGGAAACGGAGCCTGGGGAAGTTTTTTTTTCCCCGAGGGCTCCGAAGGATCCGTTCCTATCCAGGGTTTTTTGGGTTTTTTTTTTTGGTTTGTTTGGTGTTTTTTGGTTTTTTTTTTTTGGGAAGTCTGAAAGGCTTTCACCTTGGAAAAATATTCCCGGAGGTTCTTCCCCAAGAATTCCAGTCTGGGAATGTTGATTTGGAGATGAGAGGGGAGTGGCTCAGGTGGGATCTCAGGGATCCAGGGGTGGGATCCTCAGGGCAGGAAGGGATTGGAGCTGCTGGAGCAAATCCAGGGGAGGCCCCGGAGCTGCTCTGGGAAAACTGGGAATGTTCCCCTGGAGAGGAGAAGGCTCCAGGGAGAGCTCAGAGTCCTTGGGGACAAGGGCTGGAGGGACAGGACACAGGGACAGGATCCAGGCAATCCCACCTGGATTTTGCTGAAGGATCATTTGGGAATATCAGCAGCATTCCCACAGATCTTAAAAGGAGAGGAATTCCTGGGGGGATTTTCCTGGGAAATTCTCTCGGAGGGGAACTTGGAGCTGTCAAATCCCAAGATTTCACAAGGGCAAAAGGAAAAGGGGGAAAGCTGGAAATCCGGGATGTGCCCAATGGGAAAGCCCAGAGGGCAGGGATAGGGTGGATTTTGGGAATTGGGAATTCCTGGCTGGGCTGGAATTCCTGGAGCAGCTGTGGCTGCCCCTCCGTGGGATGACCGGGTTGGGAAGGATGAAGGAATCGATTTCCATGGAATAATCAGCAGATGGCTGTTGGTTGCCGTAGGGAATTTTGTCGTTCCTGCTTTTCCTGAGGGAAAGCAGGACGGGAATTCCCAATAAATGCTGCCGGGTGTTTCCCCCTTTGGAAAACAAGGACAACAAGGAGCAAATTCCTTGTGTTCCACTTGGTTGGAAGCTGAATCCAGGGATGATCAGATCACTGGCTAATCCCAAGGATTGGGAATTTGTAGGAATTCTTGAGAGGGATTTAGGGTTTGGTGTTTCTGGGACAGGGAAGAGTGGTTGGGATGGATGGGAATTGGGAAGGAATTCCTGGCTGGAATTCCCAGAGAAGCTGTGGCTGCCCCTGGATCCCTGGGATGCCCCTGGGACAGTGGGAGCTGTCCCTGCCCATGGATTGGGATGATCCTTAGGATCCCTTCCCATCCGAGCCTTTCGTGCCCGTGGGCTCGGGAAATGTTGGGAATCCCGCTCTGGGAATTCCGGAGCGCCACAATCTCCTTCCTCCCACCCCTGCCCTGCACCGTAGGAATAAAATCTGGGATCAGTGGAGCTGAGCAGTGTTTGCTGTGTCCATCCCTGCCAGGAATTCCTGGGAAATCCAGAGCTGTGCCGGTTTCTTTCCCTTATTTTTTTCCTTTCCCTTCTTTTTTCCTTTCCCGCCTTTTTTGTCCTTTCCCGCCTTTTTTTCCTTTCCCGCCTTTTTTTCCCGCCATTTCTTCCCCCACCATTTTTCCTTCCCTCTGTTTTTTCCTGACCCTTTTCTCTTCCCACCCTTTCCCCCCACGGCTTCCCTGGAAAAAAACCTTTGCCTCGATTTTCTGGGAATGTCCCCCGAGCCTTTAAAAAACTTTGGATTTAATGGGAAAGAAGCCGGAATTGGGAATTTCGGGGAAGCTCGTGGTGGGATTGGGATATCCCAATATTCCACCAGGCAGGGAAAAGCAGGAATTGCAGGAGTGGGAACAGCCAGGGCTCCTTGGGAATATTTTTGCCAAGTTTTTCCTTATCTTGGAAGCCTCTGGATCAAATCCCAGCAGGAGTGAGGGGAGAACCCAATCCTGGTTTTTCCATGAAAACATTCCCATTGTTTTCAGCGGGAATAACCCAAAATTCCACCCACGAGACACAGGAACGACAGGAAAACTCCAGGAAAAGCAGAATTCCTTAACATCAGGGATGCAAGAAACAGGGAAAATTTGGGATATTTCCAGGGATATTTTCCTTCTTTCAGCTTCTCCCGATTTTTTAGGAAGTCCTGGACTTCCAAGGATTTTTTTTTTTTTTTCCGTTGCCCTTGAATTGTTTCCCAGAGATCTGAAGCTCGGGATCATTTGCATTCCCTGGATTTCTGGAATTCAAGCTGGAAAACAAAGGGATGAGCTGTCAAAGGGAACAGAAGCAGCTGGGAATAAAGGAAAGGGATAAAAGCCGGGAAAAGCCTTTCACAGCTCCCTCCCCAAAACAAAAAAAAAAAAAGCAGGAAAAGCTTCCCAAAGACCTTGAGCTGCTCCCAAAAAATTGCTGGAATTTTCACCAGTTCGGGATTGTCTTGGGGTGGCTCCTCCTGGAATATCCAGCGTTTATTCCCTTGAAAACCTGGAATTCCTGCTGGAGTCGCAGCCTCAGGTTTGCTGCCCTATGGATTTCAGGCCTGGAATGTTCTGGGTTCCCTGCCCATGGGAACTGGATGAGCTTTGAGGCCCCTTCCCAAAAGAAATCCGGGATTT
The DNA here is from genome assembly GCA_027886175.1 of Phylloscopus collybita. Classification (NCBI taxonomy): domain Eukaryota; kingdom Metazoa; phylum Chordata; class Aves; order Passeriformes; family Phylloscopidae; genus Phylloscopus; species Phylloscopus collybita. Next base: position 863,571 of record JAJNNQ010000076.1, read on the forward strand.
GGGGATTTTCCTGATTTTAGTAAAGCAGGAATTTCAGTCCAAGCCTTTCCCACTTCACGACAGAATTCCCAAATTTCTCTCCTGAGGGCTGGGAATGGCTGAACTCTCCCAGAATCTTCCAGGAGAGCAGGAAAAGTTTCCCTGTGTCTCCAAGCTCTGTTCCAGGAGCTTGGAGCTCTGGTGTCCATCCCTCTGGAATGGCACTGGATCCATCCAATTGGAAAAATTTAATTTCTGCCATTTTATTTTCCTCACATTTTATTTTCCTGCCCTTTTCCTTCCCGCCATTTTTGCTTCCCCACCCTCAGCTTTCCATCCCTTGGAAAAACCAGGAATTCTCCATTAAAAACCGAACTGCTCCACATTCCATCCCTCTGGAACGACACTGGATCCATCCAGTTGGAAAAGTTTCTTTCCCACCTTTTTTTCTCTCCCACCATTTTTGGCTCTGGAGCACGAAGACAGGAATGGGAAGGGATTTGGAATTCCGTGGATTCGAGGGCAGCTGAACATTACCCAGCTGGGAGCTCCAGCAGCAAATTCCAGAGGGCTCTTCCCAGTTTTTTATGGAATAAATTCGGGAAAAAAACCAAAACCCCAAAAAGGAATCCTGCTTTGGGAATTCCCAAATCTTTTATGGCTTCTCATCCCTCATTCCCAAAACCTTTCTTATCCCTTCTCTTCTTACAAATCCCCCAAAAATATCCCAATCCCAGAGGATTTTGGTTTTCCAGAGAACCCCAAATCTGAGGGATTATCCCGTATTTTTTTGGGGATTTTTTTTGGCAGAACAAAGAGAGCGGAGAACCCGAATCCAAAATTCCCAGGGAAGATGAGGAAGAGGAGCCGGTCAAGCACAGGTAATTCCCATTTTTTATTCTCACTTTTTATTCCCACTTTTTGTTCCCACTTTTCTCCTCTGGAATTTGCTTCCCAGGAGGATTTTTCCCTTTGGCTCCCTTGCCATTAAATTGGAATTTTCCGTAGGAATTCGGTGGAAAGGATTTGGGATCACGGGTGGATTGGATTTGGGATCTGGGATGGGTTGGATTTGGGATCAAGGATGGGTTGGATTTGGGATCAGGGATGGGTTGGATTTGGGATCAGGGATGGGTCAGATTTGGGATCAGGGGTCAGATTCACCTCAGAGGGAAAAATTCCATGGATGGAGAGGGAAAACCTGAGGCTGAATTCCCAGCCATTCCTGCAATGGATTGAACAGGGATTGGTGGATTTTTCCATGGATTTTTGTGGCCGTTTTCCCTGGAAATCCCAACCCAGGCAGCTCCAGCTGATTCCAGAGGCGTTTTCCAGCTGGGAAAACCCCACCAAGGGCTTTTTTTTTGTTTGGAATGTGACCCTATTCCCATGGATTTATCCCTAAAAACCTCCTCCGTGGCTGAAATGAAAAAAAAAAAAAAAAAAAAAAAGAGGAAAATCCTCTTCGTTGTTTTTTTTTTTTTTTTGGGAATGACTCCTTGGAAAAAAAAAAAACCCAGAAAATCCCACATGGATTTGGGGCTGGAAGCGCCGAATTTCTCAGGAGAGGGAACTTTTCCGTGCTTGGAATTTGTGCCAGGAGATGAAACCCGAGCTGGGGATCTCGGGAAGCTCCTGAATAATGAATGGATCAGGAGCTCTCGGATTCCAGAGCCGCTGGAATGAGGAATTCATCCTCCAAATCCCAAAAAAAAAAATCGACTTTTGGGCTGATTTTATCCTGGGAATCGCTGCTGGGATTGCCTGGGGGAGGGATCTGTGGCATTCCCGAATTTTTCCATGGATTTATCCAGACAAAATCCTTCCTCTGGAGAGAAAATATGGAGGATTTTCCAGGAAATCTCCTGGAATCCAGGAAATCCCCTGGAAAATCCAAGGAACTTGCAGGTGGAGTGGGGAAATTCCAACGGGGTTTTCTCCTGGAATTCTTTGGGATTCCTCCCACTTTTAGCGGGGGGGAAACTTCGCTTCCCTATGGATTTTCTTGGTTTTTTTCCCTGTTTTGTTGGGATGCAGAGGGAATTTCCCCGAGGCAAATTCCAACCAAATCTGTTCCGTGGGAAGGTTTGAATCCCAAATTTTGCCCGGATAATTCCCAACTTTTGAATTTCCTTCTGCTTTTCCCATGGGAATTGGCTCTGGAAGAGCCCATCCTTTGAGTTCCTCTCTGATTTGGGTTTCCCAAGAATCTCCCTATGGAAAAAAAGGGGAAAAGTCTGTTGGAATTTCACCTGGATTTGGGAAAAGTGGAGTCCTGGTGGCTGGAATCTCCCTTCCCTTCAAAGCTCTTCCAAGAGCTGGGCTGGATTTTCCAGGAAGGAATTCTTTGGGAGAGGGAATGTGCTGGTTCAGGGTTTGTGGAGCAAAATCCCGTGATTTTTTTCTATCATCTCACTTCAGCTCCATCCCAGCCCATCCAGGTGTGGAATTCCAGGATGGATTGGCTTGGAAGCTTCTTGGATCCCAGGATTCTCCATATTCCCGGCTGATTCCAGCCTCAGGAATGGCTGGAATCCATTGGGAAGCGAAGTTTCCCCCCCCCCGCCCCCTCCTAAAAGTGGGGGGAATCCCAAAGAATTCCAGGAATTTTGAGGAGAAAACCCCAATGGAATTTCCCCACTCCACCTGCAAGTTCCTTGGATTTTCCAGGAAATCACCCTGAGGCAGGGGAAGGATTTTGTCTGGATAAATCCACAGGAAAAATTCGGGAATGCCACAGATCCCCCCCCAAGGCAATCCCAGGAATGGCTTCCAGGAGGGAAATCTCCTGGAAGAAGGAGCTGGAGATCATCCTGGAGTCATCCTGGGAGTTTTCCAAGAATTTTGGGGTTTTTTTCCCCACCTTTTCCCTCTGGTTAGGAATGGATTTTGGGGAATTCCCTCTCAGCCACTTGGGATTTGGGGAAATCCCATCAAATTCTGTCCCTGGAAGTGTCCAAATCTCCTGGGGATTCCTGGAAAAATCAGCAGAGGGGGAAAAAAAAACGTGGAGAAGGGGTTGGAGAATCCCAGAATTCCGGGATGGATTGATTGGGAAAGGATTTAAGGATGATCCCATTCCATGGGCAGGGAACATTTCTGCTATCCCAGGCTGATCCTGGCATTCCAGGGATGGAGATTCCCAACGTTTCTGTTCCAGTGGCTGCAGGCAGAAGCAGATCCCCTTGGATCTGCGTTTTTCCCAATGTTTTTCCTGTTTTTTTGGGAAAAAAATTCCCATTTTTTGGGGAAAAAATCCCATGTTTTTGGGAAAAAATCCCATTTTTAAAAAAAAAATTCCCATTTTTTTTGGAAAAAATTCCCATTTTTTGGAAAAGATTGCTATTTTTGGGGGAAAGAAATTCCATTTTTTGAAAAAAATTCCATTTTTTGGAAAAAAAGCCCATATTTTTGGGAAAAAATTCCCTTTTTTTTTGGGAAAAAATTCCCATTTTTTTGGGAAAATTCCCATATTTTTTTGGCAAAAAAATCCCATTTTTTTGGAAAAAGATTCCATTTTTTGGGGGGGAAAAAAAATCCCATTTTTTTTGGCCACTTCCTGCTTCGTTCCTGCTCTGCTCCAACCTCCTCATCCCGATTTTTCCTTCCTGATTTTCCTGCCAATCCCCAGCCCTGCTCTTCTCCCAGGGATTCCAGCTCTGACCCCTGATCCGCACTCCGGGAATTCTCTGAGCTGCGAAAAACTTGGGATCGTTTGGTTTTTTTGGGAAAAACTTGGGATCCTTTGGATTTTTGGGAGAAACTTGGGATCGTTTGGATTTTTTTCGGAAAAACTTGGGATCCTTTGGATTTTTTGGGAAAAACTTGGGATCGTTTGGATTTTTTTTGGAATAACTTGGGATCGTTTGAATTTTTTTGGAATAACTTGGGATCCTTTGGATTTTTGTGCGGAGCAGGAAGCGGAGCCGCTGCTCCGCCTTTCCCAGGAAAAGGGTGTGGGAGGATTTCGGCTTTTCCGCCTCATTCCCGCGGGATAAAACCCTGGATTTGGGAATCAGGGACCCTCTGGAGCCTGGAATTCCCATCCCGCAGCGCTGAGCTTTGGAATGGGGCTCCAAAGCCTGGCCGAGGTGGGAAAAGCGGATCTTAAAAATCCAAGGAAAAGCTTGGGAGAGGGACGGGACAAAATGAATCCTGGGATTTTCCAGCTTCGGGAAAAGGGAATCCACACCCAGCCCTGCCCTTGGACGAGGAGTTATCCTTGGAAATTCCGGCTCCTGGTCTGGGGGAGGAGCGGGGGGGGGTTGGGAAACCCGATCTCCCTCAGGAATTCCTCCCTCTGGAATGTCACCCGGCAGGTCCGGGAGCGCTTTTGTTTGTTAATCCCTGCCTCTAAAATCCCTCGGGATTCTGCTGCGGAGGGGGGTTGGGCTGGCCGGGAGAATCCAGGAGAGTGAATTCCCTTCATCCCGGAGCACGGAGATCTCAGGGAATGTTAGGAGGAAGAAAAAAATGGGAAAAATAATAATAATAAAAAAACCAAACCAGGAGTAAATGTCAATCAATTTGATTGACACTTCCCGGGATCTGCTCCCGCTGGGACGAGGACGTGGAGCATCCCAGGGATCCCTTCCCGTTGGGAATGTGGTCTGGGAAAGGAGGAGGGGTGGGAACGGGAAAGGGAATGGGAATGGGAATGGGAATGGGAATGGGAATGGGCAAAGGCAAAGCTGGGAACTGCCACATTTTGCTCCAAGCTGGAAAACGGGGATTGAATCCACCCTGGAAGCCGAGAGCACCGGGATCCAGGCTGGGAAAATTCCTTCCATCCCCAAGGTGCTGATCCATGTTTGGGGCCTCTGGAGCTGGGGGATGCTGGGGGTGTTCCCTCAGGATGGAGCTGATCCATCCCGGGGGAATCACGGAATCACAGGGTGGGAAGAGACCCCCGAGATCATCGAGTCCAACCCAGCCCCAGCCGAACCCCAGCACCCAGTGCCACATCCAGGCTTTTGTTGGACACATCCAGGGGTGGTGACTCCACCACCTCCCCGGGCAGACCATTCCAGAACTTTATCATCCTTTCCATGAAAAACTTTTCCCTGCTATCCAGCCTGTGTTTCCCTTGGTGCAGCCTGAGGCTGTGTCCTCTCCTCCTGTCAGTGCTGCTGGAGACAGAGACCAACCCCAGCTGCCCACAGCCACCTCTCAGGGAGCTGTGGAGAGTGATGAGGTCACCCCTGAGTCTCCTTTTCTCCAGGCTGAGCAACCCCAGCTCCCTCAGCCCTTCCTCACAGGGTTTGTGCTCCAAGCCCCTCAGCAGCCTCGCTGCCTCCTCTGGACGTGATCGAGCATCTCAGTGTCCATCCTGAGCTGAGGGGCCAGAGCTGGACACTGCACCCAATGTCCATCCTGGGACACCCAGAGCTGGACACTGCACTCAATGTCCATCCTGAACTGAGGGGCCAGAGCTGGACACTGCACTCAATGTCCATCCAGAGCTGAGGGGCCAGAGCTGGACACTGCACTCAATGTCCATCCAGAGCTGGACACAGCACTCAATGTCCATCCTGAGCTGAGGGGCCAGAGCTGGACACTGCACTCAATGTCCATCCTGAACTGAGGGGCCAGAGCTGGACACTGCACTCAATGTCCATCCTGGGACACCCAGAGCTGGACACTGCACTCAATGTCCATCCTGAGCTGAGGGGCCAGAGCTGGACACTGCACCCAATGTCCATCCTGGGACACCCAGAGCTGGACACTGCACTCAATGTCCATCCTGGGACACCCAGAGCTGGACACTGCACTCAATGTCCATCCTGAGCTGAGGGGCCGTCATCCCAAGCCTGGCTGGATCCTCCTGGAGAGGCTGTGGGTGATCCTGGATTTCCCCTGGGATCGGGATGAGGTGACACCCTGCTCCTTCCAGCCCTTGGCTCCGCATTCCTTGGCTCTTCCCAGGAATCATTCCTGGGAATTCATTGCCCACCCCCCCACGGGGCTGATTTTTGGGTGCTCAGACTTCCAGCTGCCCTTCCTGGGGGAGAATTCCTGGGAATGGCAGCAGCAAGTCTGGAGCGTCTTTCTGCTGGGATTTGTGGATCTGATCCCGGGAATTCCAAAGCTTTTCCCAGCTGTTATCCCGTGGCCATCTCCATGCTCCCAAAGGTGCCTCCAGGGCTCCTTTAGGTTGAACCTCAAGGCTGGAAGTTGGGTTTGGATCCATCCCAAGCTGGAGGAGCCATGGAAAAACATGGATGAGGTTTGTCCTCATTCCAACGTTGGGTATTCCCAGTGTGAGAGTGGCTTGGAATATCCTCCAGCTCCAGCAGGATCCCGCTCTCCATGTGGAATGTGGGCTTTGTCCCTGGATATTGAGATTCCTGGTGTCCATCTGGAAAAGCCCTGTGGGAAGCAACCGGAATCCTGATGGATTTGGGATCTTCTCCAGCTCTCCTGGAACACCTGGGTGTCTCCCAGTCCTTGCTCCTGGAAAACCAACCGGCTTGGCGAGTTTGGTGTGGAGAGAGATGGGAATTTTTTTTGGGATTCCTTCCTTCTGGAGCCACTCTGGGAGCAGGACGGGCCTGGACACGCTCGGGAGCTTGGGCAGGAGCAGCTTTTCCAGGGAAGAGCTTTTCCTCGGGGTGGATTCTCCTGGATCTCTGCCCGTTCCTCCTTTGGTGCCTTGGCTGAGGAATCCGGGAACGTCGGCAGCGCCTGCTGGATTGAATCCAGGGAATCCCATGGAGCTGCATTTCCCTCTTCTCTGGGAAAACTGGGAATGTTCCCCTGGAGAGGAGAAGGCTCCAGGGAGAGCTCAGAGCCCCTGGCAGGGCCTGGAGGGGCTCCAGGAGAGCTGGAGAGGGGCTGGGAACAAGGGATGGAGGGACAGGACACAGGGAATGGCTCCCACTGCCAGAGGGCAGGGATGGGTGGGAGATTGGGAATTGGGAATTCCTGGCTGGGAGGAGCTGGGATGGAATTCTCAGATTTGCTGTGGCTGCCCCAGGATCCCTGGCAGCGTCCAAGGCCAGGCTGGATCACCCTGGGACAGTGGGAGGTGTCCCTGCCCATGGTGGCACTGGATGATCCCCAAGGTCCCTCCCACCCCAGACCATTCCAGGATTCTCTGACAAAAGCTTTGAGAAACATTCCAAGTCCAACCCACAGGAACCCCCCAGGTGGATCCTGATGCTCCCACGCCACTGCAATGAATTTATTCCCCTTTTTCCCACTCCTGCTCCTTTTTGTCTGTCCCATCTCCAAACCAAAAAGCTTCCAAACATCCCTTTGTCCCAGGAGTTGGATCTTGATGTGCCCAATGCTCTGGCTCGTGGCTTTGGAAAGTTCTTTTTCTTTCCCTGTCTCTTTAACAGCTGCAGGTCAGGGCTGCTCCTGATGTTCCCTCACAGCCTGAAGGGGCTCCAGGAGAGCTGGAGAGGGGCTGGGGACAAGGGATGGAGGGACAGGACACAGGGAATGGCTCCCACTGCCAGAAGGCAGGGATGGGTGGGAGATTGGGAATTCTTGGCTGGGAGGGTGGGGAGGGGCTGGGACTGGAATAATGGAATTCCCAGAGATTTGTGGCTGCTCCTGGATCCCTGGCAGTGCCCAAGGTCAGGTTGGATCACCCTGGGAGGTGCCCATGGCGGGGGTGGGATTGGGATCATCCTTCGGATCCCTTCCCACCTGCCCCATTCCAGGATGATCCCATGATCTCCGTCCATTTTTCCTGCTGTTCCTGGAGGTGAAAGCCTCATCTTCAGGGAGCAGGATTGGGAAGCTGCTCCTGAAGCAGCTCCAAGCGACTTTTGGGAATAACGACAGAAGCCAGGAGCCCCCTGGCACCGAGAGAAATCCCCATCCCAGCTTCTCATGGCGCAGCCATTCCCGGTGCTCCCGCCACCAGGATTTGGGCAGTGGGAAGGTTTGGAAAAATCCACGGGATTGTTTGTGCCATGAAATCCTTGGGGCTGGAGCAGAGAAGCACAAGCCCAGCTCGGAGGGGCCTGGTTTCCATCGGGAGCATTCCGCGCATTCCCGGCGTGCCGGCGCCGAGGGCCTCCTCCCAAAAAAAGCTGGGATCCCTCCTGCTCCCCCAGCCAGGAGGGAAACGTGGATTTGGGATGTTCCTGAGCCAAACTAGGGAATGTGCCACCCCTGGCAGGGTTCACTGCTCCCCTCTGGAATGCTGCGCTCCCCAAATCCGCCCAATTCCTTCTTGGGAAGGAATTCCTGGCTGGGAGGGTGGGGAGGGGCTGGGCTGGAATTCCCAGAGGAGCTGTGGCTGCCCCTGGATCCCTGGAAATGTCCAAGGATGGAGCTTGGAGCAGCCTGGGATTGTGGGAGGTGTCCCTGCCCGTGGCCTTGATCCCAAAAAGTCACTTCCATTCCCGAATTCCCTGATTTATTGAGGTCCTGGAGCACATCCCGGTGTTCCCAGCATTCCCAGGGAGTGGCTGAGACTCTTGGCCAGGAGATTCCCATGCTGGAGTGGGGATGGGATGGAATGGGAAGGGTTGGATCCTCCACCATCGTTCTCTGGTGACTTCCAAGGTTGGATTTTTGCTGCTTTCCATAAAAACCTGCTCCTCTGCTTCCCAATCTTCTCTTGGAGCGTTTATCCTGGGATAATTCCCATCCTCGGTGCTTAATGACCTTCACCTCCTTCCTTATCCCTGTGGGCTGAGCTGCTCCATGGATCCCACGGCCTCCAGAGTGTCCTGGAGGTGGGATGAGCTCCCGCCAGCTGGATTTTCCAGGATTGTGGCTTTGGGAATTCCTCTTGAGGCTTGCAGGGTTTGGCTCCCAGTGAGGAATCGCTCGTGGGAAAACGAGGGTTTCCAATTATAGCACAAATTAGATGGGAATATCGTGGAATTGTGGCTCAATCCCGACTCCTGAGCTTTCCTGGAGGAGGTGAGAACATGGGAAAACTTCCAGGTGATGTTTTGGGGTTCCTCATTCCCTCAGCTCCACCAGCCATTTATTCCAGAACTGGGACTTGCTCCCTGATTTTAGCACTTCCAGGAATGCTTGGATAACCACCTTGCATCCTAAGGAATCCCGTTTTTCCCCTGCTGTCTTTCCCTGAAAGTATTTTTTCCATGATTTTGGATCTTCCCTGGGGTTTCCATCCTGAGATTCCTGGTTTTTAGACCCAAAAGGTTGGAGCCAGGTGGGATTTGGGTTCTTCTCCCAGGAAACAGGGACAGGACAGGAGGGAACGGCCTCAGTTTGGATATTGGGAATATTCTTCATGGAATGGGAGTCCCCATTCCCGGTGGCATTTAAAAGCCGTGGATGTGGCACCTGGGGACACGGATCCGTGGTGGCCTTGGCTGGATCAATGGATTTGATGATTCGGGAGGCTTTTCCAACCTCAATAATTCCACGATCCCGTGGTTTCCTCCGGCTCCTGACTCCAACACCCCCGGGTGTTCTCCTGGGTGCCATCCCAGACTTCTCCTCACTCCTCTTCCCGCTTTTCCCAGGGAGATCAAGCTGCGGAATTACGATCCTGAGGATGAGGAGCTGAAGAAGAGGAAGCTGCCCCCGGCCAAACCGGCCTCAGGTGGGAGAAACTGGGAATGTGGGGAGGGAAGAGAGGGCTTGGGAAGCTCCAAGGTGGAAGCTGCCCTGGGATGAGGCGTCCGTGGAGGGGCTGGAATATCTGATCCTGTCACCCTCCCAGGCCCAAATCCAAGGATTCGTCCTCGGAGGAGCCTCCCTGGAGAAACCTCCTGGAAATTCCGGCTGTTTTTTTTTTTGTTGGATTTATCTCGAAGGAAAATCCTAGTCTGGGAGTTGAGGGCATTGTGGGGCTGGAATTTCCTCACCCGGAACTTCCGTGAAATCACCTGGGTGGGGGGGAAGTGAAGGAGTTCCCTGGATCCTGAAATGTGGAGTTTTCCTGGAATAAATCCCATGAAAAATGCCCTGAATAAAAAAAGGGAGGGCTGGGAATGGCTGGGAATTCTGGCACTGCCCTGTCCTTGTGTTTTTTTGTAGGAGCTTAAAAACTTCCGTGTGAAAGGAAAGACATGGAAAGGCTGGAGTGTGCCCAGGGAAGGGAACGGAGCTGGGGAATTCCTGAGGGAGCTGGGAATGTTATCCTGGAGAAGAGGAGGCTCTGGGGGGACCTTCTGGCTCTGCACAATTCCCTGACAGGAGCCAGAGGGGGGAATTGGGATCTGCTCCCAGGGAACAGGGATGGGAGGAGAAGGAATAACCAGGTTGGATATTGGGAAAAATTCCAGTTGTCCTGCAGTGGTGGAACCCCATTCCTGGAGGGATTGAAATCCCTGTGGATGTGGCACTTGGGGACATGGGAATGCTTGGACTCAATCCAAGAGGGCTTTTCCAGCTGAAATTGTCCTTGATTCCATGAGATCCACGTGCTGGAGCGGGATGTGCTCCCTGGTGCCGTGGGTGGCTTTTTCCAAGAGTGTTTTCCCATTATCCCAGATATCTCCAGACCTTTCTCCGAGGGCTGGGCTGGAGCTTGACTCCTCCAAAATGTCCCAGGCCTGGAAACGAGTCCAGGGAGAGCAAAATTCCAGACCTTTGGAGCAGCTGATCCCTGCAGATGTCGGGAAAAGAGGCCTCGATCCCAACCAGCTTCCAGCTGCCGTTGCTGTTGGTGGGATTCCCGTCATTCCCAGATCATTTTTTAGGAGTCTCCAGAAGGGTTTGGGTACCGAAGGGCTGGACTCAGGTGTTTTGGGAATGGGGTTTTAGGGAAGCTTTTGGGAGCCCAGCCTGGAGCGTTGGTGGAATTCCCGGTTTCCCAACACTGATCCTGTTCCCCCATCTAGTGGAGGACACGGTGAAGGAGCAGCTGGAAGCGGCCAAGCCGGAGCCCATCATCGATGAGGTGGTAGGTAAAGCCGGGGCTGGAATTCTGGGAATCCAGGGCTGGAAATCCAGATTGGGAAATCCAGATCTTTGAATCTGGATGTGGAAGTCAGAGCTGAAAATCTGGATGTGGGAATCCCGAGCTGAAGATCTGGATTGGGAAATCTGGACTGGGAAATCCGGAGCTGGAAATCCAGATTGGGAAATCCAGATCTGGGAGACTGGATGTGGAATCTGGTATCTGGGAATCTGGATTGGGAAATCTGGATTAGGAAATCCAGAGCTGGGGATCTGGATCTGGGAAATCCAGAGCTGGGAATCTGGACCTGGGAGTCCAGAGCTGAAGATCTGGATTGGGAAATCTGGATCTGAGAATCTGGATTGGGAAACCCAGAATTGGAAATCTGCATGTGGGGTTCCAGAGCTGGAAATCTGGATCTGGGAATCTGGATTGGAAAATCTGGATTGGGAAATCCAGAGCTGGAAATCTGGATCTGGAAATCTGGATTGGGAAATCCAGATCTGGAAAACTGGATCTGGGGAATCCAGAGCTGGGAATCTGGATCTGGGGAATCCAGAGCTGGGAATCTGGATGTGGAAACCCAGAGCTGGGAATCCAGAGCTGGAAATCTGGATCTGGGAATCCAGAGCTGGAAATCTGATCGGGAAATCTGGATTGGGGAATCCAGAGCTGGAAATCTGGATTGGGAAATCCAAAGCTGGAAATCTGAATGTGGGAATCCAGAGCTGGAGATCTGGATCTGGGAATCTGGAGCTGGAAATCCAGATTGGGAAATCCAGATCTGGGAGTCTGGATGTGGAATCTGGATCTGGGAGTCTGGATTGGGAAATCCAGAGCTGGAAATCTGAATGTGGGAATCCAGAGATGGGAATCTGGATGTGGAAATCCAGAGCTGGGAATCCAGAGCTGGAAATCTGGATGTGGGAATCCGGAGCTGGAAATCTGAATTTGGAATCCAGAGAAGGAAATCTGGATCTGGGAAATCCAGAGCTGGGAATCTGGTTGGGAAATCTGGATTGGGAAATACAGAGCTGGGAATCTGGATTGGGAATCCAGAGCTGGAAATCTGAATCGGGGAATCCGGATCAGGAAATCTGGATGTGGGAATCTGGAGCTGGAGATCTGGATGTGGGAATCCAGAGCTGGAAATCTGGATCAAGAAATCCAGAGCTGCTCCATGCCAGGTCCAGGCTGGAATGTTGCCTTTGGCTTTTACTTGATGTCTCCTCTCCTTCCCTAGGATTTGGCAAACCTGGCTCCCAGGAAACCTGACTGGTGAGTGCCTATGGAATGCTGCTCCCGGGAAAAGGGTGTTGGAGTCAGGGGGGGTTCCAGCACCTTGAGATTGTGCTGGAAATATCCAGGAAAACCTGAGTTGAAGGTTGAGAATGCCAGGAAAATCCCATGGGAGGTTGGAATGAGCTGATCTTTAAGGACCCTTCCATGCCTGAGCATTCCATGATCCCGTGGATTTGGAAAACCCGCCTGGCTGTGGAGGCAGACACAATTCCCTTTTCCTGCCCATTCTTTGGAATGCTTGTCACCGAGGGATGGGTTGGAGTGGTGGCACTTGGGAAAGAGAAGGAATTCCCACCGGGAAGGGAATTCCTGGCCATGGAATTGTCCTGACCTTGTGGCTGTCCTCCCAGGGATTTGAAGCGGGATGTGTCCAAGAAGCTGGAAAAGCTGGAGAAGAGGACGCAGAGAGCCATTGCGGAGCTGATCCGTGAGTTCCGGAGCAGCGGGAATGGGGTGGCTCCTTCCAGAGGGATTCCATGATCCCTGTGGGGAGCTCGCTGGGCCGGGGAGGGATTGGTGGGGCTTGATCCCATCCCGAATGGATCTGGGAAGCTGTTGGTCCCAGGGAGGCTCCAAGAGCACTTGGGTTGTGCCAAGGGAAGGACTTCGGGGTCCTGCATTGTGTCATTCCCAATCCATCCCTTCTCCATGGTTCCCATCCATCCCTTCTCCATGGCTCCCATCCATCCCTTCTCCATGGCTCCCAGTCCCTTCCTTCTCCATTTCTCCCAATCCATCCCTTTTCCATGGCTCCCAATCCATCCCTTCTCCATTTCTCCCAATCCATCCCTTTTCCATGGCTCCCAATCCATCCCTTCTCCATTTCTCCCAATCCATCCCTTCTCCATTTCTCCAATCCATCCCTTCTCCATTTCTCCAATCCATTCCTTCTCCATGGCTCCCATCCATCCCTTCTCCATGGCTCCCGATCCATCCCTTCTCCATTTCTCCCAATCCATTCCTTCTCCATGGCTCCCATCCATCCCTTCTCCATTTCTCCATCCCTTCTCCATTTCTCCAATCCATCCCTTCTCCATGACTCCCAATCCATCCCTTCTCCATGGCTCCCGATCCATCCCTTCTCCATTTCTCCCAGTCCATCCCTTTTCCATGACTCCCAATCCATCCCTTCTCCATGACTCCCAATCCATTCCTTCTCCATTTCTCCAATCCATCCCTTCTCCATGGCTCCCGATCCATCCCTTCTCCATTTCTCCCAGTCCATCCCTTTTCCATGACTCCCAATCCATCCCTTCTCCATGACTCCCAATCCATTCCTTCTCCATTTCTCCAATCCATCCCTTCTCCATGGCTCCTGATCCATCCCTTCTCCATTTCTCCCAATCCATTCCTTCTCCATGGCTCCCATCCATCCCTTCTCCATGGCTCCCATCCACCCCTTCTCCATGGCTCCCATCCATCCCTTCTCCATGACTCCCAATCCATCCCTTTTCCATGGCTCCCAATCCATCCCTTCTCCATGGCTCCCAATCCATCCCTTCTCCATTTCTCCAATCCATCCCTTCTCCATTTCTCCATCGCTTCTCCATTTCTCCAATCCATCCCTTCTCCATGGCTCCCATCCATCCCTTCTCCATTTCTCCCAATCCATCCCTTCTCCATTTCTCCAATCCATCCCTTCTCCATTTCTCCATCGCTTCTCCATTTCTCCAATCCATCCCTTCTCCATGACTCCCAATCCATCCCTTCTCCATTTCTCCAATCCATCCCTTCTCCATGACTCCAAATCCATCCCTTCTCCATGGCTCCCGATCCATCCCTTCTCCATTTCTCCCAATCCATTCCTTCTCCATGGCTCCCATCCATCCCTTCTCCATGGCTCCCAATCCATCCCTTTTCCATGGCTCCCAATCCATCCCTTCTCCATTTCTCCCAATCCATCCCTTCTCCATTTCTCCAATCCATCCCTTCTCCATTTCTCCATCCCTTCTCCATTTCTCCCAATCCATCCCTTCTCCATTTCTCCCAATCCATCCCTTCATTTCTCCCAATCCATCCCTTCTCCATGGCTTTTCTCCCACCAGGAGAGCGCTTGAAGGGGCAGGAGGAGGAGCTGGCCTCGGCGGTGGGATCAGCGAAGCAGGAGGGAAGCGACTCCGACTGAGGAGAATCCATCAGGAACGGGCTCCGGATCTGCCTCACCCCGACCCTGTGTCCCTCAGCTCCCTCCCAGCCTGGGACTGCTCATCCCTTTTCCTGAAATTCCCAAATCCTGCTGGGCCTGGAGGAGAGGCAGCTCCAAGGAGCCTGGCTGGCTGCTGAGGAACTTCCATGGAAAAGCTTTCTGGGATCCTGGGGGGGTTTGATGGGAGCAGGACAACCCCCCCCCCCCTCAAGTTATCTGGAACTTCCTTGGAGCAAGGAAAAGTGGGAAAACTCCAGGCTGGGGCTGGAAAGGTCAATCCAGACTCGTTGGGAAAGGAGGGAGATGCCAACAGCCCTGGGAAAAGCAGGATCATTTCCCAGGGAAATGGTGCACAGACTCCCTGAGGATCTGAATATTTGGGAATATCCATGGCCAGTCCCGGAATTCCTGTGGGAATGTGGCTCGGGAATTGTTGGCTGCTCTGCATCCGGCTGAGTTTCACGTGGGATTTGCTTTGCTCCCGGAATTTCCCGACCCTCCAGGAGCGAGTCCCGCTCCTTCCTCCCTGTGGGGGTTTTTATTGTTAATGGATCTTTTCCTAATAAAACAATTCCATGTGGAAAACGTTCCCACTTGTCCTGCAGAGGAGTGGGAAGAGGAGCAGTGGGATTAAGGCCTTGGAAATTGGAGTGGGATTGAATCCATGGAAGTTAGAGAAGCAGTGGGATTGGGCTCATGGTAGTTGGAGTGGGATTGAATCCATGGAATTTGGAGGAGCAGTGGGATTGAATCCATGGAAATTGGAGGAGCAGTGGGATTGAATCCATGGAAATTGGAGGAGCAGTGGGATTGGGATCATGGCATGGGATTGGGATCCTGGCGTGGGAATGGGATCATGGCATGGGATTGGGATCCCAGAATGGGATTGGGATCCCGGCATGGCATTGGGATTCCAGCATGGGAATGGGATCATGGCATGGGATTGGGATCTTGGCATGGGATTGGGATCCTGGCATGGGAATGAGATCCTGGCATGGGAATGGGATCATGGCATGGGAATGGGATCCTGGAATAGGATTGGGATCCTGGCATGAGAATGGGATCCCAGCATGGGATTGGGATCCCAGAATGGGATTGAGATTTTGGCATGGGAATGGGATCATGGCATGGGATTGGGATCTTGGCATGGGATTGGAGCCCTGGCATAGGAATGGGGTCCTGGTACAGGACACAGATCTTGGAATGGGACTGGGGTGTCAGCACAGGACAAGGATCCTGGAATGGGACTGGGATCATGGGGTGGGATTGGGATTTCAGAGTGGAACAGGGATCCCAGAGTGGGACGGGCATCCTGACAAGGATCCTGGTGTGGGAATGGGGTTTCTGTACAGGAGAGGGATCCTGGCATGGGACAGGGACCCCTATATGGGACAGGGATCATGGAGTGGGACAGGGATCCTGGCATGGACAGGGATCCCTGTGTGGGACAGGAATGTCAGCATGGGACAATGATCCTGGAATGGGACAGCGATCATGGAGTGGGGCAGGGATCCCGATATGGGACTGGGATCATGGAGTAGGGCAGGGATCTTGGCATGGACAGGAATCCCAGTGGGGGACAGGGATCATGGAGTGGGACAGGGATGTCGGCATGGGACAGGGATTCTGGAGTGGGGCAGGGATCATGGAGTGGAGCAGGGATCCCGATATGGGACTGGGATCCCAGTGTGGAACAGGGATCCCATCATGGGACAATGATCCTGGCATGGGACAGGGATCCTGGCATGGGACAGGGATCATGGAGTGGGACAGGGATCCCATCATGGGATAACGATCCTGGCATGGGACAGGGATCCCGGTGTCGTGCCGGGGTTCTGGTGAGGAACAGGGATCCCTGTATGGAAAATCCTTCATCCACAGGGAAATCTTGGGCTGTTTTGGAGCCTGACCTCGCTGCCTTTTGTCGGGAAATCACGGACAGCACCGACACCGGGGTCAAACCCACCCCTCAGGATCCTCCCGGCCATTCCCTCCGGATTCTCCCCCGCCAACATTCCGCCCTTTTCAAAACCGGGATGTTTCTTTCTCCCCTTCCTTGGAAATGCCACCTCCCGCCCTCTTTTCATTGCATTCCCTCCCGTGCTCTCCACGCTCCGGCCTTGGCAGTTCTGACATCCCTCTGTCCCATAAAAACCAGGCCCTGGGATGCTCTCGGCCGGGATGAAAGGCACCGGGGTGGGCTGGAATTTGGAGGAGCCTCTGACGGCTCCGTGACACGAAGCAGGAGCGGCCCTGGCGTGCCGGAGCGGTTGGGATTCTCCAAGCTGCTGGGATGACGGAGAGGAGCCCTCATCCCGAGCCCTGGGCCCTCCAGGCTCTGCTTTTGGGGTGGTCACGCCCGGGGCCAAGGTCCGGCTTTTCAAGTGTCCATCTGCTGCAGGGACATGAAAGGAATTCCCGGTTTTTTGACAGCTGCTGAAATCCCTTTTGTGGCGTTCCCGGCCGGACTCTGCCCGAGCCGAGGGTTTGTGGGATTCCAGCTCCGTGGGGGGATTTGGGATCGTTGTTGCTTCTGGAAACAAATCCCTCTGCTGGGCTGCTGGCCTGACTCCACAGGTCCCAGGCTTCCCAAGCAGGTTCCTTTGGAATTTTTTCCTTCGGAATGTCTGAGCAGAGCTGTTGGGAATGGGTTTTTTTTTTTTCCCTTAAACATTTGGGATGCTTGGAAAATGCTTGGCTGTTTCCGAGGGCTCTCTGGGGTGGTTGGTGGGTGGGGTTTGGGAACTCTGGGAGACCTTGGTGGCCACAGGGATCCCACGGGATGTTCCCTACGGTGCAGGATTTGGGAATGCAGGCATTGGAAAGGGCCTCTGAGGGGGTGGGAATGGGCAGCCCTTGGAATTCTTTGGTGCCTTCCAAAGGGATGAGATCCACCCCCCTGCAGAGCTGCCCCCAGCCCTGGGGTCTGGCCAATGACTCAATGAACTTCCAGTCAGGAAAATTATCCTGGGATTTTGCCGTCCTTTTATGCTCCTGCCCCGTTTGTTTGTTGTTCGGCTCTTCCAGCCAAAGTTTCAGGAATTGCCTTGGGAAGTTTTCCCACACCTGTGCCAGGAAACATGGAAAATCTGGGTGTTGGAGCGTGGTGGTGCAGCCTCTGCTGGACACAGCCCGTGGGATTTGCTCCAGCACCTGCTCCAAACTCCTGGGAATAGCAAGGAGCCCTGGGCAAGCAGGAGCACATTCCTGCTGGGATCAGAGCCTGTCAGATCCAAAGGGAATTCCTGCACGGAGAGCTGCTCCTGCTGCCCGTGTCCCACCCACTTCCAGCTGCTTTGCTGCCTCTGCTCGCTCCATGGAGGTTCAGAGGAGCAGGGACATTTGGAGCAGGGTCCTTCTGTCCCATGCTCATCCCGTGTCCATCCCTGATGGATGGGGAGTGTGGAACTCGTGTCCCTTTGACCGCTGCAAGGTCATGGAATCATGGAATGCTTTGGGTGTCCATGGAATCATGGAATGCTTTGGGTGTCCATGGAATGCTTTGATCTCCCACTGTCCCAGGGTGCTCTGAGTGTCCAGCCTGGCCTTGGGCCCTTCCAGGGATCCAGGGGCAGCCACAGCAAATCTGGGAACTCCATCCCAGCCCCTCCTCACCCTTCCAGCCAGGAATCCCTCCCCAGTATCCCATCCCTGTCCTCTGGCAGTGGGAGCCATTCCCTGTGTCCTGTCCCTCCATCCCTTGTCCTCAGCCCCTCTCCAGCTCTCCTGGAGCCCCTTCAGGCCCTGCCAGGGGCTCTGAGCTCTCCTTGGAGCCTTCTCCTCTCCAGGGGAACATTCCCAGCTCTCCCAGCCTGGCTCCAGCCCTGGAGCAGCTCCGGGGCCTCCTCTGGATCTCTCCAGCAGCTCCAGGTGCTGCTGCTGTTGGATCCAGGGCTGGATGGGCTCTGCAGGTTGGGAACCACCTGGGTGGTGCAGAGGGGCAGAATCCCACCCCTGGATACCCTTTTCCAGCAGAAAATTCCAACTTTCCTGCAGAACCCCAACCCCTTTCCTTGGCCCTGCGAGGCCATTCCTAAAGAGGGTTTTTTTTTGCCATCAGCTGGGAGCAGTTCTTCCTTTAAAAATCCCTGTTAAAACAAGAAAACCGGGAGCTGCTTCCAGCTCCGTCGGATTTTTTTCCCCCCCTCCTCGTATTATGATATTTGAAATAAAAAACGCCCTGGGAGTTCCCATAAAAGTCCTGCTGGATTTATGACGTGATTGTTAGAGAGCAGAAAACGTCCAATAAAAAGGAATTTTCAACAAGAAAATCCAACAAGAGCCCAACCTCCCACGGCTCCTCCCGGGCTCCATCTGCGGTGGATGGGGCTGGAAGGAATAAAACATCTCGGAGGCGCTTTGGAGACTGTAAATGTCACTAAAAATAGCAAATCCCTGCCTTTATTGAGGATTTTTCCCCTCCGGGGGAATCCGCGGGATCGAGGAAAATTGGAAGTTGGATGAGCTCATCCCACCCAGGTAGCACCAGGAATGGTTTTTTTCCTGGGAGTGTTCCCTTTCCAGCTGCCCGGCTGCGGGATTTTGACCTATTGTTCCCAAAAATAATGGACATGAAAAGAGGGAAGGACTTGGCCGCTGCTCCGTATTTAATGGAGAATTATGGATGTTTGGGAAGCTGAGGGTGGCTCTTGCCCTGGGAATTCTTGGCAGCGTCGCCCCGGCTTGATGTTTTCCAAAACGCTTCCCGCAAGGAATGGAGAGGGGGTGGGCACTGGAGCTACTGGGATTGTGTCCTTCGGAGAGCTGAGGAGCAGCTGAAGTGTGGAATTCCTTGAGGAGCTGTCCGTGCCTCCGCGTGGAACAAAGGTCGGGAGCGCAGCGACGCTCCAGCGGCCGGGGATGTGAGGAGAAGGCTCTTCCCATGTGTCCCTGGGTTGTGGAGCCAGAGTTTGTATATTCTATTTTCATCTGTTTTAAAGAAGTTGGGGAGATGCTTTTCTTTATCTCTGGTGACTCCAGCGGGGAGAGGCCTGATGCCTTTGAGTAATGGGCCATTAACACCTCCCCAGCCTGTACCTCCCTCCCAGGGCAGTGCATCTGCATTTCCATCATCCCATTGTGAGATGGATCACATTCCCCTGGCAGTGGAGTGGGGCAGGAAGTTCTTCTGTCTGGATAAAACTGAGACACAGGGACAGGAAAGCTGTGAGCTTCACCCGATTTCCTGGGAGGAAGACTGGACCCCTTCTTGTCCACTGGACCCTTCCCACCACCACTGGACCCTTCCCACCACCACTGGACCCTTTTTACCACCACTGGACCCTTTTCCACCACCACTGGACCCTTTTTACCACCACTGGACCCTTCCCACCACCACTGGACCCTTTTTCACCACCACTGGACCCCTTCTTGTCCACTGGACCCTTCCCACCACCACTGGACCCTTCCCACCACCACTGGACCCTTTCCCACCACCACTGGACCCCTTTTACCACCCCTGGACCCATTTTCTACAAGATCATCTCTGCTCCACCAGAACCACATCTGCCACCCCAGGAGGACTCACTTTGGGACTGCTTCCAACACCCTGACCAACAGGGTGTCAGGTTGGAGCTCTGACTCTGTCAGGGTTTTCCAAAATTGTTGTTTGTTTGTTTGTTGGTTTGGTTGGGTGGTTTTGTTTCCTATCACATTTGTATTGTTAATATTCCCAGTAAAGAACTGTTATTCCTATTCCCAAATCTTTGCCTGAGAGGCCTTGATTGCAAAATTAAAATTTGGCGGGGGGTGAGGGGTTTATATTCTCCATTCTAAGGGAAACTCCAGTTTTCCCTGGCAGATCCCTCTCTTTCCAAACCAAGACACCGTGCCTGTCGACACTCAGAGTCGGGGAAGAGAAAAGCTTCCCAGCTGTGGTCTCCGTTGGAGCTGGGGTGGGGTTGAGCCAAAGACAAAAGCCTGGGAAGTTTATTAATGGAAATACCTGGAAGTCTCGGGGAGGCCTGAAATAGCCAGGAAAAGCTTCTCTCTCCGTGCTCTCCCAGCTGGAGAACTGGGACAGGTATTTGGGCGGCACGGTTGTGTTACAAGGATCTGGAAGGTTCTTCGGGAGGTCCTGCTGGGAGGAAAACTCCACACCTCAGTCCCGCGAGGATTCTGCTCTCCGTTATCCCTTGGCTGCCTGAAACTTGTGGAAATTGGGATTTTCAGGATTTGTGGAATCGGAAATTCTGCAAATCATTGGCTGATGAAGGATCCTCGAGTTTGAAGGATGAAGGAGTTTTGATGATGAAGGAGGAGTCTGGATGATGAAGGAGAAGTTTGGATGATGAAGGAGAAGTTTGGCTGTTGAAGGATCCTTGAGTTTGAAGGATGAAGGAGAAGTTTGGATGGTGAAGGAGAAGTTTGGAGGATGAAGAAGTTTGGCTTTTGAAGGATCCTCATGTTTGAGGGATGAAGGAGAAGTTTGGCTGATGAAGGAGAAATTTGGCTGATGAAAGATCCTCCAGTTTGAGGGATAAAGGAGGAGTTTGGCTGATGAAGAAGTTTGGATGATGAAGAAGTTTGGCTGATGAAGGAGAAGTTTGGCTGTTGAAGAATCCTCGAGTTTAAGGGATGAAGGAGGAGTTTGGATGATGAAGTTTGGATGATGAAGAAGTTTGGCTGATGAAGGAGAAATTTGGCTGATGAAGGAGGAGTTTGGCTGATGAAGGAGAAGTTTGGCTGTTGAAGAATCCTCGAGTTTGAGGGATGAAGGAGGAGTTTGAATGATGAAGGAGGAGTTTGGCTGATGAAGGCGAAGTTTGGATGATGAAGGAGAAGTCTTGCTGATGATTCCTCCAGTTGGAGGGATAAAGGAGAACTTTGGATGATGAAGGACCTTTGAGTTTGGATGGTGAAGGAGAAGTTTGGCTGTTGAAGGACCTTTGATTTTGGCTGATGAAGGACCTTTGATTTTGGTTGATGAAGAACCTCCAAATTTGGCAGGAGGTCACGTTCAAACATTCCCACCTCCCAGCGATCGATCCAACAGGGATGAGGATTCCATTGCCTCCAGTGAGGATGGAAATCCTTCCCCATCCTGTGGGAATAACAAAGCAAAGGAATTTTAACCCTCTCGTTGCTTCTTTAATCACTGTTGGTGTTTTGGGGATGGAGATTCCAACCGGGCACCTCCCTGCGAAGGGATAGAGAGGCAGAGCGGGAGCCTTTGGAAATCCAGGGAAAAAAAACTTCCAAACTTCCTTTGGTGACTTTGATCCAGGTCCATGTGGATCCCATTCCCAGGCAGAGTGCGGACTGGGATGGGAGGTAAGTGAGCAGAATTGCGAATTAAAGCGCAGCCTAATCCACAGGGAATGGTTTAATTGCTGGGCTTTTCCTGGAAAATCAGCCGGGATGAGCGTCGAGGAAAACCGAGGAGCTGGCAGGAATTCCCTGCTGTGATTGTTCATAGGGTGGTGGAACGATGGAATTCCAGACTGGTCTGGGTTGGAAAGGACCTGAGTGGTTGGGATTGGATGGGGCCAGGGATTGTGGAAGGTGTCCCTGCCCACGGCAGGGGTGGAACGGGGTGATCCCGAAGGTCCATCCCAAAATATTCCCTGATCCCTATTTCACTTCCCAAAACTCCTCCTCCCTTCTTCCACAGGATTCAATCCATCCTGGGGCAGGGGGGGGTCATATTTCCCAGACAGCTCCCTATGGAATTAAAAATTCCCTCCAGCTCACACGATGACAACACCAAGGGCTTGTCCTTCCCTTCCCTGCTCTTTCACCCCATGGCATTCCAGAGCCCAGGAATCCTGGCTTGCAAGCGCCTGTGCCCGTTAAAACTTCCTGGGAGGGGCTGTGGATAACGACTAAAGCCATTCCCAAATCCTTCTCACAGTCCTGCAATTCCCAATTCCTCCTCACAGCCCTGCAATTCCCAAACCCTCCTGGCAGCCCTGCAATTCCCAAATCCTCCTGGCAGCCCTGCAATTCCCAAACTTTCCTCAAAGCCCTACAATTCCCAAACTTTCCTTGCACCCCTGCAATTCCCAAATCCTTCTGGCAGCCCTACAATTCCCAAACTTTCCTTGCAGCCCTGCAATTCCCAATCCCTCCTTGCACCCCTGCAATTCCCAAATCCTTCTGGCAGCCCTGCAATTCCCAAACTTTCCTCACAGCCCTGCAATTCCCAAATCCTCCTCACAGCTTTGCAATTCCCAAACCCTCCTGGCAGCCCTGCAATTCCCAAACTTTCCTCACAGCCCTGCAATTCCCAATCCCCCCTGGCAGCCGTGCAGGGCCGCACGCTCTCTCCCCTTCTCCCACCGGGAAGAGCCGGCCAAACGTTGGGATGCAAATCTTTGCCAAGCGCCTCCTTCTGCCCTGGAAATCTTCCCGTTCTTGACTCGGCTCCAAGCACAGAATCCCACGAGGCCCCCAAAATTTAATTCCAGGCACGTTCCCCCGGCTCTTTGCAATTCCCCTCTCCCGCCGCTCCCCTGGATTCATCCCAGCCTCGCTCACCGCCTCCCCACGGCCTCCCTGTGTGTGCTGGGAAAGCAGAATATTCCAGAAGCTTTATCCCTGGATTCCCTGTGGGATGAGGGGCCAGGACACGCTGGGATACTGGGATGCACTCGGATTTTGCTGAAGTTTGTCCTTCATCCAGCGGGAGGTTGGGAGTCGGGAATGTCCCGGGGCGAGTTCTGTTCCACCAGAATTCCAAGGCAGAGTGTCCTTTTCCATGCCATAAAATCATGGAGTGGTTTGGGATGAGGGACTGGGATGCGCTCGGATTTTGCTGAAGTCTGTCCTTCATCGAGGGGAAGATGGGAGTCGGGAATATCCCGGTGCGAGTTCTGTTCCACCAGAATTCCAGGGCAGAGTGTCCTTTTCCATGCCATAACATCATGGAGTGGCTTGGGATGAAGGGCTGGGACTCTCTGGGATTTTGCTGAAGTTTGTCCTTCATCCAGCAGGAAGTTGGGAGTCGGGAATGTCCTGGGGCGAGTTCTGTTCCACCAGAATTCCAAGGCAGAGTGTCCTTTTCCATGCCTGGAGTGTCATAAAATCATGGAGTGGTTTGGGATGAAGGGCCGGGAGGCGCTGGGATTTTGCTGAAGTTTGTCCTTCATCCAGCAGGAAGTTGGGAGTTGGGAATGTCCTGGAGCGAGTTCTGTTCCACCAGAATTCCAAAGCAGAGTGTCCTTTTCCATGCCCAGATGGTTGTAAAATCATGGAGTGGTTTGGGATGAGGGACTGGGGTGCACTCGGATTTTGCTGAAGTTTATCTTTAATCCAGCAGGAAGATGGGAGTCGGGAATTTCCTGGGGCGAGTTCTGTTCCACCAGAATTCCAGGGCAGAGTGTCCTTTTCCATGCCATAAAATCATGGATTGGTTTGGGATGAAGGGCCAGGAGGCGCTGGGATTTTGCTGGTTTGTCCTTCATCCAGCGGGAAGATGGGAGTCAGGAATTTCCCAGAGCGAGTTCTGTTCCACCACAATTCCAAGGCAGACTGTCCTTTTCCATGCCCAGAGCATCATAAAATCATGGAGGGATTTGGGATGGGAGCGACCTTCAGGATCGTCCAGGGTCCTCTCCTGCTCCAGCCCCATCAATCCCAAATTCTTCCATGCACCATCAAGCTCAAAAATTCCCGAAATTTCCACCAGCAGAGCCAGGGAATTACTTTTCACCCCGAAGGCTGATGGGGAGGTGGTGGTCCATGACCAGGTCCTGCTCTTCCTGGAATGCCGAGAGAAATCCAGCTGGATGCCCTGGCCCCTGCTCTGGTGTCCCTCTCCCACCTCTTGGAAGGCTTTGGGGAATGGCGGCTTTTCCATGATTTCCTTTTTCAGCTGGAATAGCCCCCGAAGGGGTATTAGGAAAACCCTCTCCCATATTCTGGATCTCTTTCCACAAGGAAACCTCCAAGTTTTTTCCACTGGTGGATTCCTCCCTCCCTCCCTCCCTTCTCCTGGCTGGAGCTTCCTCCCACCACCCTCGTTGTTCCCGTCTTTTCCAAGATCCTCTCCTCACCTCCATCGGCTCTTCCTGCTCCTCACCTCCAAAATTCCAAGGTGTCCCGGATTTCCTGCTCTCCCTGGCCCACTCCCAGGGATGGGGAAAATGGCCCAAGGCTTGGGAAAGTCTGGATGACACAAGAGCCAGGATCTCCGGACTCCCCTCATCGGATGGTGCTTGGAGGAGAATCTCAGTGGGATAATTCGGGTGGGAAGGGAATTTTAGGTTCCCAATCCATCCCCAGGTATCCTTGGAAATCCCAAAGGGTGTCGGCCACTTCCAGAGGCTTCTCTCCCCTCATTGTCCTGCTGCTCTGCTCTGTGCCAAAGGGACAATTTGCTCCATGAACTCGTCAGCAGGTGCAGGAATTCCGGCGGCTCCGGATCCAGGGGTTCATTGGGAATTAATGCTTCAGGGGAGGGAAAAGGGCTGCGCTTCCCCGCTCCCGGGAAATTCCGATCCCTGCTTCAAAGCCAGAGGCTGTTGGGGATTGAACCAGCACAGGGGCTCTTCCCTCTTCCCCTGGGGCTTAGATGGGATTTTGGGAAGGAATTCCAGGCTGCGAAGGTGGGGAGGGGCTGGGGTGGAATTCCCAGAGTGGCTGTGGCTGCTCCTGGATCCCTGGAATTGTCCAAAGCCAGGCTGGAGCAGCCTGGGACGGTGTGAGGTGTCCCTGCCCAATGGAATCATCCTTTCAGGGCCCCTTCCAAACCATTCCGGGAATTTTATGATTCCACGTCTAAGGAACATTTTAGGGAGAACAGAAGGGAATGAGGGAAGGAGCAGTTCACCAAATCCTGGTGCATCCCCAGACAAAATGAGCTCAGGAAATCTTGGATTTGATCCCTTCCTGCTCCTGAGCCTCGTCAGGTGCCTCCTCCTCCGTAAAAGCTGGAAAAAAAATCTCGGGAAAAGTGGGAATCCCACGTCCTGAACAAAAACAACTTGTCCTCAAGGGCCAACCTGACCTTGGGAAGGGCTGATCTGGGATCCTGGGGTCCAACCGGAGCCGGGGTGTCTTTCCTGGAAATTTCCCTGCAGGAGTGTCTTGGTTTGGAAAGACAGGGATCTGCCAGGGAAACTGGAGTTTCCCTTGGAATGGGGAATGTAAACCCCTCACCCCCTCCAAATTATAATTTTGCAATCAAGGGCTTTCAGGCAAAGATTTTGGGGATGGGAATAACAGTTCTTTACTGGGAATATTAACAATACAAATGTAATAGGAAACAAAAACCACCCAGCCAAAACAAGCAAACAAACAAACAAACAACGATTTTGGAAAACCCTGACAGAGTCAGAGCTACAACCTGACACCCTGTTGGTCAGGGGGTTGGGAGCAGTCCAAAAGTGAGTCCTTCTGAAGTGGCAGACGTGGTTCTGTTGAAGTAGAGATGATCTTGTAGAAAAAAGAGTCCAGGGGTGGTGAGGAGGGGTCTGGTGATGGTGAGATGGGATCTGGTGATGGTGAGATGGGATCTGGTGCTGGTGAGATCAGGTCTGGTGATGGTGAGATGGGGTCTGGTGATGGTGAGGAGGGGTCTGGTGATGGTGAGATGAGGTCTGGTGATGGTGAGATGGGGTCTGGTGATGGTGAGGAGGGGTCTGGTGTTGGTGAGATCAGGTCTGGTGATGGTGAGATGAGGTCTGGTGATGGTGAGATGGGGTCTGGTGTTGGTGAGATCAGGTCTGGTGATGGTGAGATGGGTCTGGTGATGGTGAGATGGGGTCTGGTGATGATGAGATCAGGTCTGGTGATGGTGAGATGGGGTCTGGTGATGGTGAGATGGGGTCTGGTGATGGTGAGATGAGGTCTGGTCTTCCTCCCAGGAAATCGGGTGAAAAACTCTCAGCTCTGTGTCTGTGAGTCTCCATTTATCCAGACAAACTGCCTGCCCCTCCACTGCCAGGGGATGTGATCCATCTCACCATGGGGTGATGGAAATGCAGATGCACCGCTCTGGGGGGGAAGGTACAGCCTGGGAAGGTGCTCATGGCCCATTAGGATGAGGCGTCAGGCCTTCAAGCAAATGAAAACAGAATACACAAAACCCGGCTCCACAACCCAGGACAAGGAGGAAAAGCAGCTTCCTTGGAATATTCCTCCCATGCCAGCGGCTGGAATTCATCCAGCCGTCTGCAGAGGGCTCCCTCCACACGCCGAGGGAGAACCTCTGGATCCAATCCCAGGAATTCAGCAGGGGGAAATAACCGGGGCTGGGGCTGCCACCGGCAGCTGGGCTTTTTACGATCCTGGGATCATAAAATTCCAGGCATTAATATGGAGTGAAACGCGATCCCTTAAATCTCGGAATGAGCTCTGGAAGCAGCCAAGGAGGAGGTGCCGGGACTCCAAAAGTTCTTGAGGAGCTGCTTTGGGAAAAGGGAATCCAGGGATGAGGGAAGGGCTGGAGGGGGGGGCTGGCTTTGAGGGGGGGAAAAAAATTCCTGGATGTGGAAAGGTGGGATTGACTGGGAGAATTGATTTGGGGAGGTGGATGAATTCCTTTGGGAAAAAAACCCAAAAACAACAATCCTGGGATTCCATCAAATCCATCAGGGAAGCCAGGCACTGGTTTGTTGGGGTGGAATGGGATGGAATTCCCTGTGGAATGAGGGAACATTCCACATTCCCTGTGGAATTCCCTGTGGAACATTCTCGGATGAGAGTGAGAAATCCCACCAGAAAACGGAAAGGAAAGGAGGAAATAAATGATGGCAGTGATGAAAAGCGCCTTGGGCTTCGGGAATATTTAAGTTGTTTTCCATCATAGAATTCCAGAAGAGTTTGGTTGGAAGGGGGGAAAAAAAAAAAAAAAATTCCCATTCCAGCCGGCCCAGGATTTGTGCTCTTCCCAGCAGTTCTGTCCGTGACCCATCCCACAGAAAAACCTGGGAATGACAGAATTCCTCTTTATTTCCATACACACGGGCCATTGATCCCGGGCTCTGTTTTATGGGATGAGGAGGAGGAGGGGAAAACGGGATGGGAACAGGATGGGGGAGACCATGAGGGAATTTCCTTCATGAAGCCGAGCCCTGTTCTGGTGGAAATCAAAATTCCTGCCCCTTTTTTTTTTTTCCCAACCTCCCCGCCCTCAAACTCTGCGTTAAACTCCCTGTCCTTTTACAGGAAGTCTTAATAAACCCCCTTGGGATCTTTCAAAATGGAATTTTTCGAAATCACGATTCCCCCATGGAAGCCTTGGCCTCGGGATCCACCACAGGGGGGAGAGCCTGGAGCCAGGGAATGTTTGGAAGCCCGTAAAACCTCCTCGTTAAGCTGGAATTCTGAATGCCTTGCCTATGGAGGAAAAGGCCTCCGGGAGCTCCTTCCCATCTCTGGAGCGGAGGGGATGAAAAAAAAAAAAAAAAAAAAATGGATTTCCTGGGATGGAGGGAGAGCAGCACCGGGAATGAGGGAGGGAAAAAAAAAAAACCCTCACAGACCTTCTGCTCCCGGGGATTTCTCTCTCCAAGGATCCCCCCTCCTCTTCCCTGGAGCTCCCCAGGCCCCCACAGAGAGAGACTTTTCCATGTGTGACGGGGTGGGAAGAGCACTTGGAGGGCTGGGATGGGCTGGAATTCCAACCTTGGAGGGCGGGAATTGGGTCAGGAGGAGACCGTCCCGGTGGGATTCCGATCGGGGATGCAGCAAGGTGGGAATGAACAGGGAAAAGGCTGGGGAGGGATGATCCCGGGAAAGTGCAGAGCCCAGGGAATGAGCGAGGAAAAATCCAGAGGAGTGGGAGCAGGAGCAGGAGCAGGGATAGGGATAGGGATAGGAGCAGGGATAGGGGCAGGGATAGGGATAGGGATAGGGATAGGGATAGGGATAGGGATAGGGGCAGGGATAGGGATAGGGATAGGGATAGGGATAGGGATAGGGATAGGGATAGGGATAGGGATAGGGATAGGGATAGGGATAGGGATAGGGGCAGGGATAGGGATAGGGATAGGGATAGGGATAGGGATAGGGATAGGGATAGGGGCAGGGATAGGAGCAGGGATAGGGGCAGGGATAGTGATAGAAGTATTAATAGGAATATTAATAGGAATAGGAATAGGAATATTAATAGGGATAGGGATAGGGATAGGAATAGGAATAGGAATATTAATAGGGATAGGGATAGGGATAGGAATAGGAATAGGAATAGGAATAGGAATAGGAATAGGAATAGGGATAGGAATAGGGATAGGAATATTAGGAATAGGAATATTAATAGTAATAGTAATAGGAATAGGAATATTAATAGGAATAGGAATAGGGATAGGGATAGGGATAGGGATAGGAATATTAGGAATATTAATAGGAATATTAATAGGAATATTAATAGGAATAGGAATAGGAATAGGAATAGGAATAGGAATAGGAATAGGGTGTCCAACCCCCTCCAGAATCCAGTATCCCTTCAGGATTATCCCTTTTCCCGTCCCTTCAGCCTGGAAAACAAAGGGAGAGCTCAGAGCCCCTGGCAGGGCCTGGAGGGGCTCCAGGAGAGCTGGAGAGGGACTCGGGACACGGGATGGAGGGACAGGACACAGGGAATGGCTTCCCACTGGTGAGATGGGATTTGGGGAAGGAATTCCTGGCTGGGCTGGAATTCCCAGATCTGCTGTGGCTGCTCCTGGATTCCTGGCAGTGCCCAAGGCCAGGCTGGAGCAGCCTGGGACGGTGGGAGGTGGGAATGGGATGAGCTTTCAGCCCCTTCCATCCCAAACCATTCCAGGATTCAGGGGTTCAGCAGAAGCTTTTCCTAATCCTCCATCCAAGTCCAAGCTGGATTCTTTTTCCCCTCCCAGTTTTTCCCCCCAGGTTGCTCCGTTTCTCTCCCGTCATTCCTCATTAATCCATTATTAAACGTTAATCCGTGATTAATTCCCCAGCTCCTCCAGGAAATCCATCCCAGCTGGGAACTCCTTCCCAACATCCCGACTATCCCTGCTCTCCTTCAGCTTCCACCCAACCCTTCTCCAGGCAGCCTGGAGCTGTGAATGCCCTCAACTCTTGGAATCATCCTCAATTCCCAGCCTGGAGGGTTTTTTGGGAAGCCAAAACCTCCCAGACCATCAATCCCCTTTGCTTGGTTTTAACATCCCAAAGGATTTCAGGGGGTGGAATTCCTCCTCTGTGGAGCGCGAGGAAGCTCACACTTCCTGAAATTTCCGTCCCCACGGAAAACTTTTCCCCGGTTCCACCGGGATCAGCTGTTCCACCTTTGGGATTCCATGATTCCCTTATTAAAGGATGATTCCCGCCCCTCCCGAGGCCTTCATCATTCCACAGGCTCCACCTTCCCCTTCTTCCTCCTCCCAAGGAGGGGCTTTCCCAGCAAAAGGACCGAGGGGAAAACCGGGAAAACTGCAGCTTTTGGCGGGGCAGTGATGCTCCGGGGTGGCTTCTCCTTCCCCAAAAACCCTAAAAGGAGAGTTGGGAAACACGGGGTTCCCCCCCACCCCCTCTTTCCATGAACGCAGAGGCCTTTGAAATCTGGGAAGAGGGAATTTCAGCGGGATAATTCCAGGATCTCCCATGAGAGGGCATCTCTGCCCTTCCTGTGGAGCATCCCCAGGCTGGAGCTCGGATCCCTTAATCCCTCAGCCCCTTCCTGCTCCTCTGGAGCAAACCTGCTGGAAAAGATGGGAATTTTTTTTTCTCACTTCCCCTCGGAGCAGGGAATGTCCTAGGGAGGGTTGTTTTGTTTGTTTTTGTTTTTGTTTTTGTTTGGGTGTTTTTGTTTTTGTTTTTGTTTTTTGTGGGGTTTTTTTTTGGGAAAACCAGACGTTTGTGGGGTTTTGTTGTGTTTTTAATCCCTCCTGAGGGGTTTTTATGACCCATAATCCAAACCACGGCAGGGATTCGATTTAGCAGGAGCTCCCTGAAGCCTGGGAAGACCATTTTTCCCCAAGGAAAACAGGGATTTCATCCATCCTTGTCCCAAAAAATGAGACTCAAGGGGAGTAGGAAAGTTGCTGCTGTTGCTTTGGTTTGGTTCCACTTCAGGAATTTTGGGGAGGGTTTTTTAAAATTTATTTTATTTTTATTTTTATTTTTATTTTTAATTTTAATTTTAATTTTAATTTTAATTTTTGTTTTATTTTATTTTATTTTTATCTTTGTTTCATTTTAATTTTTTTTTTGTTTTGTTTTTATTTTTATTTTTATTTTTATTTTTATTTTTTCTTTTTTATTCCTTGGGTGATCTGTCATCCAGGATTTCTGACAATTCCCAAAGGAATTTTTTTTTCCCCGTTTCCCAGCCTCATCTCTCCCCTCCTCTTTTTGGGAATTCTCTCTCGCCCGGGGTTTGGGCAGAGGTTACAACCTCCGCTTGGGAAGGAACTTCCTTGTCCAAGAGGCTGAGAATTCCCAACAAACCCCATTTCCCTCCAGGACTGATCCCATTCCCCTCCTCACAACCCCACAGTTGGATCAAACCTTTGTTTCCCTCAGAAATTCCCGTTCCTGCTGACAGAAGTTAAGGAAAACCGGAGCCGGGGTTTTCCTGGTGGAGCCATTCAGCAGAAGAATTGGAAATGCTGGGAATACTGATGGGCTGGGAGAGCTGGGAATGTTCAGCCTGGAGTGGAGAAGGATCCAGGGAAAGCTTAGAGCTGGAGAGGGACTGGGGACAAGGGATGGAGGGACAGCACGCAGGGAATGGCTTCCCACTGGTGAGATGGGATTTTGGGAAGGAATTCCTGGCTGGGAGGGTGGGGAGGGGCTGGGATGGAATTCCCAGATTTGCTGTGGCTGCCCCTGGATCCCTGGAAGTGTCCAAGGCCAGGCTTGGAGCACCCTGGGATCATGGAAGGTGCCCCCATCCATGGCTGGGGTGGAAATGGGATCATCCTTCTGATCCCTCCCAACTCCAAACTCTGGAATTCCGGGATTGTCCAGCACTTCTTTGACACAAAACAAATTCCAATGGAGTCAAAGGCTGCCGAGACGTGGAGCATCCCCAGGAAACTCTGAGGGAAACCACTTGGATTTGCCTCAGAATGGATCTTTGGATCCTGCTGGATCAATCCCACCGTCGGATTTATTTCAACACTTCCCTCTCCCGGAGCCGCAGACCTGGAATTGTCAGGGCGAGGAAAAGCAGAGGAAAAGCCAAGGAAGCAGCTCTGGCTCCTGCCAAGGAAAGTGGGAAGAGCGGAAAGGATCATCCCAGACCCTAAAGTTCAACTTCCCAACTTTCTGGGATGAGTCTGGAGCTGGGAAATCCAAGGAAAAGTTCATTCTCCTGCCCCCTGGAGGCTTTGAAGCTCCGGGAGGACGTTTTGCTCTTCCCAAACTGACGGAAAAATGTGGCCGGGAAGCTGCGGGAACACCGGGAAGTTTTCCCTAAAATCCCTGGGATGGCCCTGAGCTCGGTAAAACCGCTCATGGGAATTTTTTGTTGTGGCTTTTCCCGCCTTTCAGCTCGGCTCCCGAATCGTATCCCGAACGGAACGTTGGGAATGGCCGCCAGCAAATGTCAGCCAGGAGGGCGGGAGCGTGGAGGGTGGATTTCACTTGTGTCTTGGGTTATGGGAACCAAAGATGTGTGTTCTGTTTCATCTGCTGAAAGCAGTTGGAGAATTGTTCTTCTTTACTCTGGGAGGAGGTGGGTGGGTGGTGCCTTCTGATAACGGGCCAGCTGTCAAAACCAGGTCACTCTGTCCTGCCCTGGTTCAAGGTTGGAAAAGCCCTCCAAGATCATTGAGTCCCACCACCCTCCAGCACTGCCAAGGCCACCACTGACCAGTGTCCCTGTCCTAGGTTCCAATGTAAAATTATGCCCAAGGTATGTATTCTATCCCCATGAGCCGTTGGAGCCAAGGTGGGGCAGTGTTTTCCTTATCTTCTGATAACGAGCCCAACAATGCCTTCCCGGAAGACGTTATCTCTGTTTAATGGGCCATCAAGGACCCACTGCATGACTCATAGGATGACCAAGCATTCCCACCTGGATATAATCCAGGGTTTGAGACCTCACGAGCAGCTTCTATCCACTGAACTCCCAGAGGAGACAAGGGCTACCAGACGGAATCACTGCTGTGACAAGAACATCTCATCTGGATTCCTGGAGGAAGACTGGACCCCTCTTATCATCACCGGACCCTTCTCTCTCAGGATCATCTCTGCTCCAGCGGAACCACATCTGCCGCTCCAGGAGGATTTCCGGACTGCTTCAAACACCCTGACCAACAGGGTGTTAGGTTGTATCATTCCATTTATTTTCACCTTTTTTTCCTCTCTTCTTCTATTAAATTGTATCTCTGACTGGGAGTTCTCACTGGTTTTGCTTTCAAACCAGCACAGTCCCCAAGTGCCACATCCACAGGGATGTTAAATGTCAAAACCAGGTAGGACATTGTTCCTTATCTCTGTCACCACCGGTCACAGAATCACAGAATCACAGAATTTTTAGGTTGGAAGAGACCTTCAAGATCATCGAGTCCAACCCAGCTCTAACACCTCAACCAGACCACGGCACCCAGTGCCACATCCAGGCTTTTCTTAAACACATCCAGGGATGGTGACTCCACCACCTCCCCGGGCAGGCCATTCCAATACTTTATCACTCTTTCTGGGAAAAACTTTTTCCTGATATCCAACCTGCATTTCCCTTGGCACAGCTTTAGGCTGTGTCCTCCCTCCAGGGGATATTTTCTGCTAATGGACCATTAACACCTCCCCAAAATAGACCATCCACATTCCATCATCCCATTGTGAGATGCTCCACCCAGTGAGGGGAGCCAACCATTCCTACCTGGATAAAACTGAGCCACAGGGACACAGAAAGTATCCAGTTTCACCTGATTCCTGGAGGAAGATCAGATCCCATCCCACCACCACTGGATCCCTTCTCACCACCCCTGGACCCTTGTTCTACAGGATCATCTCTGCTCCACCAGAACCACCTCTGCCACTCCAGGAGGACTCACTGTGGGCTGCTCCCAATCCCCTGACCAACAGGGTGTCAGGTTGTAGCTCTGTCAGGGTTCTCCAAATTTGTTGTTTGTTTGTTTGCTGGTTTGGTTGGGTGGTTTTGTTTTTTCTACTACATTTGTATTGTTAATACTTCCAGTAAAGAACTGTTATTCCTATTCCCAAATCTTTGCCTGAAAGCCCTTGCTTGCAAAATTATAATTTGGTGGGGGGTGAGGGGTTTACATTCTCCATTCTAAGGGAAACTCCAGCTTTCCCTGGCAGATCCCTGTCTTTCCAAACCAAGACAACTTGGAAAAGCAGGAAAGGGAAGGCAGAACTCCTGCCAGGAGCGATTCCTTCAGGACAGAAGGACGTGGAACTCAAGCTGTTGTGCCAGCTCCTCTTGGTGAGGAGAAAATCTGGGATTTGCTGGCCCAGGGTGGCTCAGGGGTCCTTGAAATCCTGTGGGAATCCTCGAATCCAGCATTTTGGCCCCATCCCATTGGCAGGAAACGATTCCTTTTGTAATAATGGGGTCATGTAGAACCACGTCTGTATCACCTTCTAGGATATTCCTGGGAGGATTTCTCTGCCTCCCTGGAATTCCAGCTGGTGGGAGGGGGCTCCAAAAAGCTGGGGGCTGTGCTCCCAGAATCTACTACAAACAGAGCAGGAAAAAGGGAATAAAGGCCAGGAATGAAAGCTGAGCTTGGCGAGGGAGCACCGAGCAAGGCTTGGACGCCCTGGGCCTCTCCGACCATTCCTTTGACTTCCAGACCAGATTTCCCACTGGATTTGTTTCATTCCGTCCTCGAGTGGCCAAGTTATCCGTCATAAAAAATGAGGAAACCCCCTCAGAAATCACGGATCCAGGCTCTGTGCTCTGGGATCATTCCCCCCGCCTCAATTCCTTCTTAAATCCGGTTCCAAGGAGCTGTGGGAACCCTCTGGTGTCCCCATCCCAATCCAGGCTCCTGTTCCCTCCCCCAGCAGGATCCATAAAACCCTTGTGGCTCCTCTGACTCTGTCCGGGGGCTGCCCTGCTCCTCTCCCTTTTTCTAAAGTTCTTTTTCAGCCTTCTGACATTTGCATTTCTGCAGTGGAGTTTCTCACACACTTTTCATGCAAACAATGATTGTTTTGGGTTCCTTTCTGGAGGAGGAGAGAATTGATGGACTGTTGGGTTTGACCAGTGTGGTTGGAGAGGACAATTTCCATCCTCCAATCCATGGTCACTGTTGGAATTCTATAAATGTCCAGGTCTGTAAATAAACTGCCCCTTTTTTTTTTGCCTTGGACACCTCAGTGTGTGAGTGTCGTTCTTTCGCGTCGGATTGGGATGTCAGGGTTTCTAGGATTTTTGTTTGTTTGCTTGCTCGTGTTTTTTGTGCTAGTACATTTTTATTTTTATTTTTATTTTTATTTTTATTTTTATTTTTATTTTTATTTTTATTTTTATTTTTATTTTTATTTTTATTTTTATTTTTATTTTTATTTTTATTTCTATTTCTATTTTTAATTTTATTTTTATTTTGCTTATTCTCATTTTTATTTTTGTTTTTATATTTTTATTTTTATTTTATATATTTATTTTATTTTTATTTTATTTTATTTTTTATTTTAATTTTTGTTCTTATTTTTATTTTTAATTTTAATTTTAATTTTAATTTTAATTTTAATTTTAATTTTTATTCCTAGTAAAGAACTGTTTTATTCCTACTCCCAAATCTTTGCCTGAAAGCCCCTAATTGCAAAGTTACAATAATTTGGAGGGGGTGAGGCATTTCCATTCTCCATTCCAAGGGAAACTCCAGCTTTCCCTGGCAGATCCCTGTCTTTCCAAACCAAGACAATATCCCAAAATTATTTCAGGAATAACATTACTCCTCTGTGGTCCCGATCCCAAGCAGCAGGAGGAAGTCCGCGCTTCCCAAAGTTTCCATCCCTGTGGAAATCTCTCTCTCCTTCCATGCCGGATCATCCCCGGAGCTTCTCTCTTCCCTGGGAGGTGCCACATCTGCCCACAGCTGGCTCCTCGCTCCGCTCCAGTTGTTCCAAGCCAGGAAGAGAATAAGCAGGAGCCCAGCCCATTCCGGCAGTGCAGAATCCCTGGATTTATGGCCACATCCCATAAAACCAGGCCGTGAAATCCTATCTGTCGCCGAGGGAATGAGCAGCTCCTTGTTCGGCACCTCCTGGCCACATTCCAGAGGCAGGACAAGGATCCATTGTAACCACTCCGAGGTTGCTCAGCTCCAGTTCCCACCTTCCTTGTCCCCAGCTTCTCCCTTCATTCCATTTCCAGTCCTCTGGAATGTCCTTGTCCTTGTTCCATCCAACAGAAAAAGAAGTTTGGTCACTTTTTTTTTTTTAAATTTTTTTTTTCTGGAGGGATTCTGCCCTTCCTTTCTGGAATTGTGCTGGAAAATCAGAGTGACTGGGCTTGGAAGGCACCTCTGGATATCCTCGGATCCATCCCTGCCTCCCAACTCTTTGCTTTCAGTGACGTCTCCATGGGAATTCGGGATCTGACGGAATTTCCATCTCTTTTTGGGGTTAAAAGATACAAGCACTGCCCAGTCCCACAGGTCATGGAGGGAGAACAAACTCCCAATCCACAAAAAGGACCCGGAATATATCCGGGATGAAAGGAATTCTGCCTTTAGAGCAGGATAAAAAGGGAAATTGGGATCCCAGGTGGCCGAGTTTGATCCCTGTTTTCTCTCCTCTCCATCCTCCCAGGAAATCCAAGCTGTCCAGGAAGTTTCCCTGGAATTCCTGGAGCGCAGGTCGCCCTTGGGGTTCTCCGGAATCAGGAAAATTGCTGCTTTATCCTGCTGGTGACCTGATCTTTCCTTTGGGTTCCCCCCCAGCCTGGGATTTGGTGGGGTGGGATCTGCTCTGGGGATCCTCTGGAGCAGCAGGATCCAGGTTTTTCTGGGAGTCCCATCCCTGGGACAGGCGCTGGTGTCACTTTGGCCCTCACAGACACCGGGAACGGGCAAAGAACCCGGAGCTGCTGAAGGACACTCGGAGGAAGAGTGGAGCTTCCAGCTTTTATCCTGGAAAAAGTCTGGATGTTCAGCATAAATCTTAGAGTGGCTCTTAGAGGGATAATCCCAGGCATTTCATCCTCTCACAGAATCCCAGGATGGTCTGGGTTGGGAGGGACCTTAAGGATCATCCAGTGCCACCCCTGCCATGGGCAGGGACACCTCCCACTGTCCCAGGTGGATCCAAGTGTCCAGCCTGGCCTTGGGCACTGCCAGGGATCCAGGGGCAGCCACAGCAAATCTGGGAATTCCATCCCAGCCCCTCCCCACCCTCCCAGCCAGGAATTCCCAGTTCCCAATCTCCCACCCATCCCTGCCCTCTGGCAGTGGGAGCCATTCCCTGTGTCCTGTCCCTCCACCCCTTGTCCCCAGCCCCTCTCCAGCTCTCCTGGAGCCCCTCCAGGCCCTGCCAGGGGCTCTGAGCTCTCCCTGGAGCCTTCTCCTCTCCAGGGGAACATTCCCAGCTCTCCCAGCCTGGCTCCAGGGCCTCCTCTGGATCTCTCCAGCAGCTCCAGGTGCTGCTGCTGCTGTTGGATCCGGAGCAGCTCTGCAGGTGTGGGAACACCTGAGGGGGCAGAATCCCACCCCTAATCCTGTGTCCCACCCTTGGGATCAGCCTTGGGGCAGGGGCGTCTCTGGCCTGGCCCCTCATCCCTGAACATCCCAAATCCTTCTCCGCCCAGCTCCTGTTTGTGCTTGGGATTGCTCCCACCTGGATCCGGGACCTCGCCCTTGTTGAACCTCCTGAGATCCCTCACCACGAGGTTTCTGAATTCCCATTTTAACTGCCGGGCTCTTGTGCATGTATCCACCTACCGTTCCTGAAAATCAGGAATGATTCCCATCAATCAGGAATAATTCCCATAAGTCGGGAATAATTCCCACCAATCAGGAATAATTCCCGTCAATCAGGAATAATTCCCATCCATCAGGAATAATTCCCATCAATCAGGAATAATTCCCACAAATCAGGAAGAATTCCCACAAGTCGGGAATAATTCCCATCAATCAGGAATAATTCCCACAAATTAGGAATAATTCCCATCCATCAGGAATAATTCCCATAAGTCGGGAATAATTCCCACCAATCAGGAATAATTCCCGTCAATCAGGAATAATTCCCATCCATCAGGAATAATTCCCACCAATCAGGAATAACTCCCACCAATCAGGAATAATTCCCATAAATCAGGAATAATTCCCACCAATCAGGAATAATTCCCATCCATCAGGAATAATTCCCGTCAATCAGGAATAATTCCCACAAATCAGGAATAATTCCACAAATCAGGAATAATTCCCGTCAATCAGGAATAATTCCCACAAATCAGGAATAATTCCACAAATCAGGAATAATTCCCGTCAATCAGGAATAATTCCCATCAATCAGGAATAATTCCCACAAATCAGGAATAATTCCACAAATCAGGAATAACTCCCCCGAAACCAGCGACGCCCTCAGACAAACCGGGCTCAGGGCTCCTTGCCGGCCTCGGTGCCGAGGGTTTCTCCCTCCAGCCTCCTTCAATGCTCTCTTGTCCACTTCCCATTTCAATTTAGCCCCCAAATCCTCATTTCCTTTCCCGTTTTTCCCTCCGGGCACCCCCAGGGGCAGGGAGCTGCAGGCAGGAGCTGCAGGATTAACCCGCTCCGGCTTGGGCTCTGCACAAAGAGGCTGCACAAGCTCCGGGACAGAGGCACTGGATTCAAAGCATTCCCTTGGACACCGGGAATTGGTCTCCTCTGTCCCAGAGTTTTTCCCTGTGGCTTCCAGCACACACACATAATTTTTGGGAACGAGGCCCCAGGGCCCTGCTGCAGCAGGGAACTGTTTTGATTGTAACAGGCTTTGATTCACAGCAGCCAGAAATTATTTATTTTCCTTCAGCTCCCCTCCCTCCCCGCTGCATTCCCTGTCGGGATTGAGGAGCTCTTGTTTGCTTGGGGGATGAGCAGAGGGATCCGGCCGGGGCACGACACGGAATCTTGGATTTCGGGTGCTCAGAAATTCCTCCCTTCTCCTGTTCCCCGCGATTCATGCTGCCAGGAGGGAATGGGAAGCCCAGGCAAGTTGGTCCCTATGTAGGGAATCTCCCTGCCAGGAGCGATTCCCCTGCAGGGGTGGCAGGGAATTCCACGTGGTCCTGAAATCCTCAGTGGAAGATGGGCAAAGCCTTTCC
This sequence comes from Phylloscopus collybita, assembly GCA_027886175.1. Taxonomy (NCBI): domain Eukaryota; kingdom Metazoa; phylum Chordata; class Aves; order Passeriformes; family Phylloscopidae; genus Phylloscopus; species Phylloscopus collybita. The sequence continues at coordinate 901,971 of JAJNNQ010000076.1, forward strand.
CTCTTTCCAGAGTATTTTGGGCCAAAAAAATGCGCCCAAGGAGATGCTGCCATGGCCGGAGGGAATGTCAGCAGCATCCCAGCCCTGGGATTGGGATCAGGGAACCTTCCGTGGCCGTGACCTCTCCCTTCCTGCAGGACTCCAGGCTGCTGGAACCCTGGAGGCTGAGGATTCCAGGTTTTCTGTGCTGACAGGCACTGACCCCCCAGCAAACCCTGCATTCCACCTGAGGCCGTGGGGAAGGCTCCCAAAATTGAGTGACAGCGCTGGGATTGTGGGTGTGTGGGGTTTGGATGGAAGTGTGTGACATCACAGGGGGCAAAACTCAGAGTTTCAGGGTTTAGAATGCAGGAATAGAGATATAAATCGAGATGGAGGGCTTAGGGCAGAGGCTGAGTCCTTCTTTCTCACCTTCTCCACGGCTCTGGGGGGTGTTTGGTAATTTGGTACAAAAATCCGCATTGCGGGTAACGGGTGGTTGGTAATTCGGTTAAAAGTAAAAATAATTCAGGTGTCATCTCATAATTGGACAGTTTGTGTTTACACGGCCTTGGAAAGAGCCAGAGCCATTTCCATGGGATTTTGGCTTCCCAGGGATTCCCAGAGATTCCGCCTTCCTGGTATTCCCGGGGATTTCCAATTCTCGATATTCCTGGGGATTCTGGATTCCCAGGAACTCCCAGGGATATTCAATCCCCAGGGGTTTTGGATTCCTGGGGGTTTTGGATTCCCAGGAATTCCTAGGGATTCCAAGGGGATCCTGGGAATTCCGAGGGGATCCTGGGAATTCCAAGGGGATCCTGGGAACTCCGGCACCTCTGGGCGGAGTCGCAGGGGGATCCTTGGCGCTTTGGGGATTCGGGAGTCGCGGTTTGTGAATTCCGATTGCGGCCTCACGGGCCGCGAGCTCCAACCAGGACACGGAGGCGCGGAAACGGAGCACGGAGGTGAAACGGAGCACAGGGTGGGGGGTAAAAACGGAGCACCTCTCTGCCTCTGCCAGGCCTTTCCAAGGACAACCCGTCCAATTAATGGGATGCCACCCCAATTATTTTTTACTTTAAACCCAAAAACAAACCGCTTGCAGTCCGCAACGAGGACTCTGCCAACCGGCTACGGAAAACCGCCCCAACCCGTGAAGAGGAAGGAAGAGGAAGGTGAAGAGGAAGGAAGAAGGTGAAGAAGAAGGAAGAGGAAGGTGAAGAGGAAGGAAGAAGGTGAAGAAGAAGGAAGAGGAAGGTGAAGAAGAAGAAGAAGGACCCAGACAACACCCAAAATCTTCCATCTTGCCCCATATGTTTCTATGTACTAAAATCCCAAATTCAGGTTTTGCCCCCTGTGATGTCACACACTTCCATCCAAACCCCACACACCCACAATCCCAGCGCTGTCACTCAATTTTGGGAGCCTTCCCCAAGGCCTGAGGTGGAATGCAGGGTTTGCTGGGGGGTCAGTGCCTGTTGGCACAGAAAACCTGGAATCCTCAGTGCCCGGGGTTCCAGCAATCTCCTCATCACATCCATCCAGGAATGACTGAGGAGCAGGGGAAGACCCACAGAGCGTTCCATCCTCCCATCAGCTCCATGCTCCTAAAAGGAGTAAAAATCCCAAAATAGGATGCCACCCCAATTATTTTTTACTTTAAACCCAAAAACAAACCGCTTGCAGTCCGCAACGAGGACTCCGCCAACCGGCTACGGAAAACCGCCCCAACCCGTGAAGAGGAAGGAAGAGGAAGGTGAAGAGGAAGGAAGAAGGTGAAGAAGGAGGAAGAGGAAGGTGAAGAGGAAGGAAGAAGGTGAAGAAGAAGGAAGAGGAAGGTGAAGAGGAAGGAAGAAGGTGAAGAAGAAGGAAGAGGAAGGTGAAGAGGAAGGAAGAAGGTGAAGAAGAAGAAGAAGGACCCAGACAACACCCAAAATCTTCCATCTTGCCCCATATGTTTCTATGTACTAAAATCCCAAATTCAGGTTTTGCCCCCTGTGATGTCACACACTTCCATCCAAACCCCACACACCCACAATCCCAGCGCTGTCACTCAATTTTGGGAGCCTTCCCCAAGGCCTGAGGTGGAATGCAGGGTTTGCTGGGGGCTCAGTGCCTGTTGGCACAGAAAGCCTGGAATCCTCAGTGCCCGGGGTTCCAGGAATCTCCTCATCACATCCATCCAGGAATGACTGAGGAGCAGGGGAAGACCCACAGAGCGTTCCATCCTCCCGTCAGCTCCATGCTCCTAAAAGGAGTAAAAATCCCAAAAGCAGTAAAAAAACCCAGTCCACGAATTCTTTCCTTTTCCCTTTGCTCCGTGGGATTCCTTCCAGAACATCGTCAATGACTCTGATTTTGGGATCCTTTCAAATCCAGGCAGGAGCTGGGCTCTGCACAGCATTCCCCTGCTTGGCAGGGACTTTTCGGGGTGAATGAAGAAGGTTACGAAGGCAAACAAAACCTCAGCTGAGTTTTGGTGACTGGGAAAGGAACAATTTATTTCTGGAGCTGCCAGGGCAGTGGCTTTTTTGGCCACCCCCTCCTCTCGGCAAATCGCAGAACTCATCCCTGAAAAAAAACCCCCACTCTGGATCCATTTCTCTTCCCGTTGAGAGTGTGGCTGGCATTCATTCCCGGGTGATTTATCTGCCCACTCTCATGGATCACGCGCTGGGAGTTAATTTGGGCTTTTGACAGCCGCTTGAAACTCATCCATTTGGGAAAAAAAAAATAAAAATTCCTGCTGCCAGATGAGTAAAACCAAGCTGGTCTCTGGTTCTTGTAACGTGCAGGGATGACAGGCACTCAGAAGCTTCAAATGTTTTGTTGTTTTTTTTTTTCTGATTCTGGCCCAACTTTGGGTCGTTTTTCTTGGGTTTCATTGGTGGACGCTCAGCTGCAGGAGATCAGAGGTCTGGAGTGGGGTGGGTGCATTTGTAGAACCCTGGAATGATTTGGGATGGAAGGGAACTGAAGGATCATCCCATTCCGCCTCCTGCCATGGGCAGGGACACCTCCCACTGTCCCAGGCTGCTCCAACCTGGACACTGCCAGGGATCCAGGGGCAGCCACAGCTTCTCTGGGAATTCCAGCCCAGTCCCTCCCCACCCTCCCAGCCAGGAATTCCCAATTCTCAATCTCCCACCCATCCCTGCCCTCTGGCAGTGGGAGCCATTCCCTGTGTCCTGTCCCTCCGTGGCCTTGTAACCAGACCCTTCACCTGGAACCTCATCCCTTGTTATTCCCTTGGCATTGCTCGGATAACACAGACACTGCAGGAGGGTGGCTTGGCTGGAACGAATTCCCAGGATTTGCCACTGAAATATTTTGCTTCTGCATTTCTGTGCCTGAGTTTTTCTTTTCACCCTGGGCTCTGCGGATCTTCAGTGGTTGGTTTGGCTGTGCTTTGAAAACATCCACACAGGGACTAAAGAGATGCCTATTATTTTTTATTTTTATTTTTATTTTTATTTTTATTTTTATTTTTATTTTTATTTTTAGTTTTAGTTTTAGTTTTAGTTTTAGTTTTTAGTTTTTAGTTTTAGTTTAATTTCTTTTTCTTTTTCTTTTTCTTTTTCTTTTTCTTTTTCTTTTTCTTTTTCATTTTTATTTTTTATTTTTATTTTTATTTTTATTTTTATTTTTATTTTTATTTTTATTTTTATTTTTATTTTTATTTTTAGTTTTAGTTTTAGTTTTAGTTTTAGTTTTATTTTAATTTATTTTAATTTTAATTTTAATTTATTTTTATTTTTATTTTTATTTTTATTTTTATTTTTATTTTTAGTTTTAGTTTTAGTTTTAGTTTTAGTTTTAGTTTTTTAATTTTTTTATTTTTTATTTATATCTTTTTATTGCTCTCTCCTTTCCAACTTTCCTTTTTTCCTTTGGGATTCCCTGAGGATCAGAGTCATCCCAGGATTCTTCTGCCTCTCCTGCTCAGCTCCCTTCAGTGGGTGGCTCTGGGTGCTGGGCAGGGGCAGCGGGAAGGTGCCGAGCTCCAGGTCCCAGCCCAGTCCCTCGGGAAGAGCTGGGGGAGCCCGAGGGGGTCACATCCCAGGTTTGGGAAGGGAATCCCTGTGCGCTCCCCTCTGGCTCTGAGCAGGAGCCCGGGGCAGGAATCACATGTTAAATGTCCCTCCTTTTCCAGCCTCAGCATCCCGATGTGCTCCATGGTTTAGGATGGAAGGGATCTTCAGGATCATCCCATCATTCCACCCCTGCCATGGGCAGGGACACCTCCCACTGTCCCAGGCTGCTCCAAACCCCAGGGATATTTCCAGGGATCCAGGGACAGCCACAGCTTCTCTGGGAATTCCAGCCCAGCCCCTCCACACCTTCCCAGCCAGGAATTCCCAATTCCCAACCTCCCACCCATCCCTGCCCTCTGGCAGTGGGAGCCATTCCCTGTGTCCTGTCCCTCCATGGCCTTGTTTATTAATTTAATAATTATTATAATTACGATTTGTTTAATAATTAAACAAAGTTTATAACATCCAAGGCCACGCCCAAGATCCAGACTGGGAGCACCAAGCAGGATCTGCTTCAAGTCCAGCTGTCCCCAGCACTGCCAAGGCCACCTCAGTCCCCAAGTGCCACCTCCATATGGATTTAAATCCCTCTGGGAATCCCTCCACTGCTGCCCTGGGCTGGACAGCTCTTTCTTTCCAGGCAGAAATTTTCCCCAAAATCCAGCCTGAGCTCCTCTGGCCCAACTCGAGTGCAACCACTGCACGTTCTCAGCCTCCTCGTGCTGTGGGGACATTCCAGACGCACATCCCTGCTCTATCCCGTCTCCAGCAGGGCAGGAGATTCCAGTTTGGGAACGGCCTCCGTGGGGCTCAGGCTCTGAGTGGTCCTGTCAGCATCTTCCCAGATCCCGCTGAATTCCCGCTCCCCGGGATCGTGAATCACTCTAAAATCCAGGCACGTGAGCCGAGGTGATGGGCGATTTATGGAATCCAGCACCACAGCCGCCGCGGGAGCTGTAAAATCCAGGGAATTCTGGGGAGTTGGTGTGACACATCAACACCGCCGAGCGAGGAGTCTCAGCAGGCGGATCCATGGGAGGGAAACGAAAAAAAAAAGGCACCAGGACACCAGCAAAGTGTCAGCAGTTTGTAAGGAAAACAGGGAAAAACGTTGCCCGGAGGGTTCCCTCAGCCCTCAGGAAAACGAAAATAACAAATCCTCCTCAGTTTATTAAATAAAGGGCAGATGTTTTCCTGGGATTTTTCGGAGCCGTCTGGAGTGTGTCAAAGGGAAAAGAGATGTCAGGAAGTTGGGAGTCGGGATCAAATGGCGGACGGCATTTCAGTTTTGGATCTCGTTCCCGTGAGCATGGAACTCATGAAAACAGCCCACAAATACGTGGAACTCACAAAAACAACCCGGGTGAGGGGTGCACGCTGTCGCCTCTCCAGGGATTCTGGGAATGAAAGGCATGGATCATTTAAATTGCACCTGAGGGAGATCCGAGCAGGACCTGGATCTTGGGAGAAACCTCTGCGTTGGAAGAACTCGATTTAAAAACCTTGGTCTGAACGGCGTTTTGTATTCCTGAAATGGGAATGTTTTCCATTGGTTGGATAATCTCTGTGGGCTGGATTCTGCAAGCAGAGTCACGAAGGTTTTGCTTGGAAGTCTGTGTGGAATAGCCCAGGAGATCCAGCTTTAATCTCCTGATCTCCTTCTTGGGCCAGAGGGATCATGTCTGGGATCTGTGGGGAGTCAAATTCCAGGCTGGTGCTGCCTGATGGAATCCAGGAGGGATGAAATCCCTCCCATTCCTGGAGGGATTCAATATCCCTGTGGATGTGACTCCTGGGAACACGGTCAGTGAACTCGATCTCGGAGAGCTTTTCCAACCTCAGCCATTTCCAGCCTCAGTCATTCCAAGTCTACCACTGGGAACTCCATCCCAAGCGAGTTTTCCCTCCCTAAAAACAGGGAAGCCCTGGGATAATGGTTTGTTCTGGAAGAGACAAAGAGCAGCCACTCCGTCTGCACCCACCGGGGTTATTTGGACATTTTAATGCCCCTTATAAATCCTCACCTTCACGGAATGTAGAGGCACAACCCTTCCCCACCTGGGATCTGCTTTGCCCCACTCCCCTTCCTCATGGTCCTGCTCGGAACATCCGGAAGAACGGAGTGTGGGATGTTTTCATGGATTCAGCAATCCAAGTTTCCCTGAGTTTTCTCAGCGAGGTCCCGTACGGACATCACCTGTGACCCCAACTAATGGGGATTCTCCTGGGGTGACAGGGGATTTTGGAGGGGCAAAGGTTCTGGCTGTATGGGGAGAACCTCTGGAGAGGGGGAGAAGGGAAGGAGAAGGGAGGAAGGGAAGAAGGAGGAAAAAAAGGGAAGAAGTGTAGAAAGGAAAAAGGGAAAGAAGGAAGAATGGAAAAGGGTAAGAAGGAAAGAAGGGAAAAAGGGAAGAAGAAGGAAAAACGGGAAGAAGTGCAGAAGAGAAAAAAGGAAGGAAGGAAGAAGGGAAGAAGGGAAGAAGGAGGAAAAAAGGGAAGAAGTGTAGAAAGGAAAAAGGGAAAGAAGGAAGAATGGAAAAGGGTAAGAAGGAAAGAAGGGAAGAAGGAAAAAATGGAAGAGGGGAAGAAAGGAAGAAGGGAAGGAGAAGGAAAAAAGGGAAGAAATGCAAAAGAGAAAAAGAGAACAGAGGAAGAATGGAAGAATGGAAGAAGGAAAGAAGAAAAGAAGGGAAGAAGGGAAGAAGAGAAGAAGGAGAGAAGGGAAGAAGGGAAGAAGGAGGAAAAAGGGGAAGAAGTGCAGAAAGGAAAAAGGGAAGAAAGGAAGAATGGAAGAGGGGAAGAATGGAGGAAGGGAAGAGGGGAAGAAGGGAAGAAGGGAAGAAGGGAAGATTGCCTTCAGACTTCAGGCAAGCCATGAAAAATGGCCTGGGCATCCCACTGACAGAAAATCATGGAATTACAGAATTGCTGAGGTTGGAAAAGACCTTTAAAATCAAATCCAAACATCAACCCGGCACCGCCACCGTGTCCACCGTGACGACGTGTCCTCGAGTGCCACACCCACACTTTCTGGAACATTCCCGGGGATGGTGATTCCACCACTGCCCTGAGCAGCCTGTTCCAATGATTTACCCCTCTTTCCATGAAAAAAAAAAAAAAAAAAAAAAATTCCCAACGCTGAGTCTAAACCTCTTCACACCTCTGCAATGTGCTTCCCATGGTTTCCGTCCTGAGTGAGGGACGGGAGGGGTGAAGCGGTGACGAGGCAGGTCCAAAAACTGGGAGGGACACTGGGAAGAGGACTTGGGGAATTCTGGCTTGCTGTGTCCCTCAGCTCATGGTTTCGCTGCCTCCTGAATCCCTGGAGCTCCTGAACTGAATCCAGCACCGTTCTGCAGGAGCTGAATTGGAACCTTGGCTGGTGGTGGAAACCACCAGACATGGCAGCGCCCGGGCTCACAGGTGATAAATATAAAAGACCCAATAATCAATTGCTAATTAGATAAACTTTATTAAAGCGAGAAGCCGAAGCGAGCAGAACGCTGGGAAAGCTGGAGATCACAAGTCTCAACTCATGCTTCAGGCAAAGCTTTCATAGTTTTCCCCGTAGTTTTCCATTTTTATCACTTTTTGGTTACACACATCCCTTGGTCCTTCCCCAGTCCAGGTTTTCCCAGTAGTTTCCCATTTTTATAACTTTTTGGTCACACACTCCCCTCTCTGGTCCCTCCCCAGTCCAGGTTTTCCCCACAATTTCACATTTTTATCACTTTTTGGTTTACACACACCCCTTGGTCCCTCCCCATCCATGTTTTCCCCCCAATTTCCCATTTTTATCACTTTTTGGTTACACACACCCCTTGGTCCCTCCCCATCCATGTTTTCCCCATTGTTTCCCATTTTTATGACTTTTTGGTTTACACACACCCCTTGGTCCCTCCCCATCCATGTTTTCCCCACAGTTTCCCATTTTTATGACTTTTTGGTTACACACACCCCTTGGTCCCTCCCCAGTCCATGTTTTCCCCATTGTTTCCCATTTTTATGACTTTTTGGTTTACACACACCCCTTGGTCCCTCCCCATCCATGTTTTCCCCCCAATTTCCCATTTTTATCACTTTTTGGTTACACACACCCCTTGGTCCCTCCCCAGTCCATGTTTTCCCCCCAATTTCCCATTTTTATCACTTTTTGGTTTACACACACCCCTTGGTCCCTCCCCAGGCCATGTTTTCCCCACAATTTCCCATTTTTTATAAGTTTTTGGTTTACACACACCCTCTTGGTCCCTCCCCAGTCCAGGTTTTCCCCCCAATTTCCCATTTTTATCACTTTTTGGTTTACACACACCCCTTGGTCCCTCCCCAGGCCATGTTTTCCCCACAATTTCCCATTTTTATCATGTTTTGGTTTACACACACCCTCTTGGTCCCTCCCCAGTCCATGTTTTCCCCCCAATTTCCCATTTTTATCACTTTTTGGTTACACACACCCCTTGGTCCCTCCCCAGTCCAGGTTTTCCCCACAATTTTCCATTTTTATAACTTTTTAGTTTACACATACCCCTTGGTCCCTCCCCAGTCCATGTTTTCCCCATTGTTTCCCATTTTTATCACTTTTTGGATTATACACACCCCTTGGTCCTTCCCCAGTCCATGTTTTCCCAGTAGTTTCCCATTTTTATAACTTTTTGGTCACACACTCCCCTCTCTGGTCCCTCCCCAGTCCAGGTTTTCCCCACAGTTTTCCATTTTTACCACTTTTTGGTTACACACACCCCTTGGTCCCTCCCCATCCATGTTTTCCCCATTGTTTCCCATTTTTATCACTTTTTGGATTATACACACCCCTTGGTCCTTCCCAGTCCATGTTTTCCCTGTTGTTTCCCATTTTTATGACTTTTTGGTTATACACACCCTCTTGGTCCCTCCCCAGTCCATGTTTTCCCCCCAGTTTTCCATTTTTACCACTTTTTGGTTACACACACCCCTTGGTCCCTCCCCAGCCCATGTTTTACCCACAATTTCCCATTTTTTATCACTTTTTGGTTTACACACACCCCTTGGTCGCTCCCCAATCCATGTTTTCCCCGTTGTTTCCCATTTTTATGACTTTTTGGTTTACACACACCCCTTGGTCCCTCCCCAGTCCATGTTTTCCCCGTTGTTTCCCATTTTTATGACTTTTTGGTTTACACACACCCTCTTGGTCCCTCCCCAGTCCATGTTTTCCCCACAATTTCCCATTTTTTATAAGTTTTTGGTTTACACATACCCCTTGGTCCCTCCCCATCCATGTTTTCCCCACAATTTCCCATTTTTATCACTTTTTGGTTTACACACACCCCTTGGTCCCTCCCCATCCATGTTTTCCCCATTGTTTCCCATTTTTATCACTTTTTGGATTATACACACCCCTTGGTCCTTCCCAGTCCATGTTTTCCCTGTTGTTTCCCATTTTTATCACTTTTTGGTTTACACACACCCCTTGGTCCCTCCCCAGTCCATGTTTTCCCCACAATTTCACATTTTTTATCACTTTTTGGTTTACACACACCCCTTGGTCCCTCCCCAGGCCATGTTTTCCCCACAATTTCCCATTTTTTATAAGTTTTTGGTTTACACACACCCTCTTGGTCCCTCCCCAGTCCAGGTTTTCCCCACAATTTTCCATTTTTATAACTTTTTGGTTTACACACACCCCTTGGTCTCTCCCCAGTCCATGTTTTCCCATATTTGGTCACAGTTGAGTTTTCTAACTCCGGCAGTCTGGGGTCTCCTGCCCTCTCACGGTGATCGGTGGATGAAGTTTCTCCTCTTCCTCGCAGCACTGTCCCTGGGAACCTTCCACTGTGGCCACCACGGTTTCACCAAATCTCCCCTTTTCTCCCTTTCTCTGTGCCTTATGATACAAAGCTACATTATCCTGTACCAAGGCCAGGGTCTTTCTAACTTTTCTCTTTCTGCTGTTTCTGCAACTTACAGTTATCGCTTAATGTCTTCTATCTGTCAATTAACCACAACATTTAACACAGATTACCTGAATCATCAATTTCATCTACAACATGGGAAACCTTTGGGAAATTGGGAGCAGCACCCAAAACTGTTGCAGGATGTGCTGCCACCAGGAGTTGGTGTTCCCCCTCCATCCCTTGTGGCGCCATTTCATTCCACAGGGGCCAAAAAATTCCTGAATTTCTTCCCCGTGGCCTCTTGCTGTCGCAATCCAAAAGAATGACACTCACGCGCTGAGATATCCAAGGCAAAAAAAGGGGGCAGTTCATTTACAGACCTGGACATTTACAGAATTCCAACAGTGACCATGGATTGAAATTGTCCATGGAGGATGGAAATTGTCCTCTCCAACCACACTGGTCAAACCCAACAGCCCATCAATTCTCTCCTCCTTATGAGAAGAATGTAAAGATGAAAGGGCAGTTACAACAACAATGGGTTGTTTGTGTGAAAATCGTGAGAGAAACTCCATTGCAAAAGGTGAACACGGAAGGGTGAAATAGAACTTGAGAAAAACTTTTAGAAAAAACAGAGGAGAACAGAAAAACCCAGGCAACACAGCCCCTCCCCACCCTCCCAGCCTGGAATTCCTTCCCAAAAATCCCAGCTCACCAGTGGGAAGTGTCGCAATCCGACACTCAGCACTGAGATGTCCAAGGGAAAAAAAAGGGGCAGTTTATTTACAGACCTGGACATTTATGGAATTCCAGCAGTGACCGTGGATTGGAGGATGGAAATTGTCCTCTCCAACCACACTGGTCAAACCCAACAGTCCCATCCATTCTCTCCTCCTCCAGAGAGGAAGGCAGAACAATCATTGTTTACGTGAAAAAGTGGGTGAGAAGCTTCATCTCAAAAGTAAAACATCAGCAGGCTGAAAAAAAAACCAGGGGCGACATCTTGCCAAGTGAACTGGGCTGAGCTTAAAATCCAGATTTCTTCAAGCTTCACCTTAGGCAGCTTTAGCCGAGGGGGGGGGATGGATTCTGCCTCCAAAACCTTGGATCTGTCTCCCACCCCGCCTCTCCTGGGCGTCCTGGGTGCTGCAACTGTAGCGCCAATGACATTTCCATGTCTGAAATCGTAAGGGAGACATTTCCAGGCGATACCTGGGACGTTCCTGCCCCGCTCCCAGCCATCCCAGCCCTAACAGAAGCCTCACTCTTGTGGCCCTGGAGCGTTTTTCCCGCCCCGCGTTTTTTGGCCGTTCAAGCCTCCGCTCCCTTTCTAAATCCGGCGCTGGGACCGGGCCCTGCAGACTTTGGCAAAGGTGAATTCCACAGGATGTGGGGCCGTTTCCTCTAATTTCTCTTAAATATGGCCACTAGTTAAGTTTTACGGACTGCTTCCCCCACTCTTTTCCTGTTCTCATTTCAGGGAGCGGGGACGGCGGCACCGCCGGGCGGGTCCTGCTGCTGCAGCTGCTGCCTTTTCCTCTCCTGCTTTTCCTCTCCATGGAGATTCCCAGACCTGGAAGGTCCTTAAACCCAGCTCCTCTGCTGCTGTTGAGGATCCAGCCCCTCCAAAGAGGGCGATCCCCCTTTTCCAAAGGTTCCGTTCATTCCCAGTGTCTCTGCAGGGAGCGCTGGGATGCTCTGGGTGAGGCCGAGCTTTTGGCGTCCTCCACTCTCCTCCTCCCTCAATCCAATCCCACTTCCCCCTGGAAGTGTCCAAGGCCAGGTTGGATGAGGCTTGGAGCACCCTGGGACAGAGGAAGGTGTCCCTGCCCACGGCAGGGGGTGGCACTGGGTGGGTTCTACTGTTCCCTTCCCACCCAAACCACTCCAGGATTCCATGATAATAGAAAAATCCAGGAACGGTGTCCCAGAAAACCATTGGAAGGACAACAACGTGATGTGCTCCGTAGCTGGAACTGTAAATGTTTTTTTTTTCTTTTTTTTTTTTTTTTTTCATTCTGACCTTTTTTTTTTTTTTTCTTTATTTCTTCTTCTTCCCAGAAAGAATTCCCTGAATCCCACCAGAGCGGGAGGAGGGATGGACCTGCAGCAAGGGCTGCACTAGGAGTGAGCAGCAGCCTTCCCAGAATTCCAGGGTTGGAACTGAAGGAAAAAACACTCTGCAAAGGTTCCCAGGCCAAAGCCCTGGGGCAACTGAAAGCTAAATTAAAAGGGGAAAAAAAAATGAATATTCCCTATTAAACCCAAACCCCAAAGCCTAAGGAAAACACTAAAAGCAATGATTAATATGACAACTGGGCAGCTTTCCCTGAAGACCTGAATTCCCATCAGGATAATCAAATTTGTCTTAAAAATGATAAATAGAGCTACCACTGACCTAAAAATGTTCCTTGATCCCACCACGCTCCAGCTCTTCAAACAGTGGCTGCTTCATCAGGGGAGAAAAAAAAAAAACCAACCCATTTAAATAAACAAATCATATAAAACAAAACCCGCAGGCCCGGCGCGGAATTTTTTTTTTTTTTTTTTTTTTTCAAAGTTCCCTCAGTCTTTTTTGGCTGTTCCGTCCCCTCCCTGGTGTCCAGGTGTAAACAATTCCCAAAAAAAGAGGCGTCTGTGTCCCTGAATTCCAGCAAAGGCAGGGCTTTGTCTTCCTTCCCCAAAAAGGCTCTCTTTGTGCGGAGTTTCTCCACCAAACCCGGCGATGTTTGGGCCTTTTGATTAATTTTCTCCCCCCCCCTCCTTTTTTTTTTTTCAAAAATTTTTTTTAATTTTTTTTTTTCCCCCCTCTCGACATTCCCCTCTCCTTCCACCAGTGGCTCTGGATTCCTTGAGGAGATTCCTCTTCCTCTGGTGCGAGGAATCTCATTCCTCCCCATGGTCTTTTCCAACTGCCTGCTCCCCACAAACCCCACGTTTCCTTGGCAAAGCTTCGTTCCTCATTCCCACACTCCTTGGAGATGGTCTAGGGGGCACCAGGACTTCCCCAGGCCAGCCTGGAAATAGATTTATTTTATTGTATTTTATTTTATTTTATTTTATTTTATTTTATTTTATTTTATTTTATTTTATTTTGCGCGGATCAAATCCCATGGGTGTCCTTGAGGAGAAGGCCGTGCCCTTCGGGCAGCAGCATTCCTGCAGGAGGAAATCGTGGAATTCTTGGAGTTGGAAGGAATTTTGAGCTCATCCAGTGCTACCCCTTGGACAGGCAGGGACACCTCCCACTGCTCCAAGCCCCGTCCAACCTGACCTTGGGCACTTCCAGGGATCCAGAGGCAGCTTCTCTATCCAAGAAATTCCAAGAAATCAATTCCACGATTCCAATAAATTTGGTGCTGCCTACAACGTTCTTATGCTCCCATCCAACATTTTTCTCCCACATGGTGGGAATGTCCAAGGATTGATTGAAGCCAGGATTTCATCTTCCCATCCCAGCTGCCTAAAGCACAGATTTTGTTTTCAATGGAATGTTCTGGAATGTTCAAAGGAATGTTCTGGACGCTGTCAGTCACCGCGGGATAACCTGGCCGGGTTTTCCCTTGGTCCCTCCCACCCTCAGATGCTGTTTGGATCCATGGGATTGATTGAAGTTGGGATTTCATCTTCCCGCCCCGGCTGCCTACAGCACGGATTTAGTTTTCAAAGGAATGTTCTGGAATGTTCTGGAATGTCCTGGAATGTTCGAAGGAATGTTCTGGATGCTGTCAGTCACCGTGGGATAACCTGGCCGAGTTTTCCATTGGTCCCTCCCACCCTCAGGTGCTGTTTGGACCCCTGGGATCCTTTTTTTTTTTTTCTTTCCCAGCTGCCTCAGTTTCCCTGGGTGGCCACTTTTCCTGGCAACGGAGCCAAAGCAGCAGCAGCTGCCAATCTCTTTGTTACAGAGTGTCTTGGTTTGGAAAGACAGGTGTTTGCCAGGGAAAACTGGAGATTCCCTTGGAATGGGGAATGCAAACCCCTCACCCCCCGCCAAATTATAATTTTGCAATCAAGGGCTTTCAGGCAAAGATTTGGGAATAGGAATAACAGTTCTTTACTGGGAATATTAACAATACAAATGCAGTAGAAAAACAAAACCACCCAACCAAACCAGCAAACAAACCAACAACAATTTTGGAGAACCCTGACAGAGTCAGAGCTACAACCTGACACCCTGTTGGAAGGAATTTTGAGCTCATCCAGTGCTACCCCTTGGACAGGCAGGGACACCTCCCACTGCTCCAAGCCCCGTCCAACCTGACCTTGGGCACTTCCAGGGATCCAGAGGCAGCTTCTCTGTCCAAGAAATTCCAAGAAATCAATTCAGGTCAGGGAGTTGGGAGCAGTCCAAAAGTGAGTCCTCCTGGGGTGGCAGAGGTGGTTCTGGTGGAGCAGAGATGATCCTGTAGAACAAGGGTCCAGGGGTGGTGAGAAGAGATCCAGTCTTCCTCCCAGAAAACAGGTGAAGCTGGATGCCTTCACAGAATCACAGAATTTCTGGGTTGGAGGAGACCTTCAAGATCATTGAGTCCAACCCGTGCTCCAACACCTCAACTAGACCACGGCACCCAGTGCCACATCCAGGCTTTTCTTAAACACATCCAGGGATGGTGACTCCACCACTTCCCTGGGCAGGCCATTCCAATACTTTATCACTCTTTCTGGGAAAAACTTTTTCCTGATATCCAACCTGCATTTCCCTTGATGCAGTTTAAGACTGTGTCCTCTCCTTCTGTCTGTTGTTGCCTGGAGAAAGAGACCAACCCCCAGCTGACTGCAACCACCCTTCAGGGAGTTGTAGAGAGTTACAAGATCACCTCTAAGTCTCCTTTTCTCCAGGCTGCACAACTTCGTGTTCCTGTGGCTCAGTTTTATCCAGGTAGGAATGGTTGGCTCCCCTCACAGGGTGGAGCATCTCACAATGGGATGATGGAATGTGGATGTGTTCGTTTGGGGAGGTGTTCATGGCCCATCAGCAGAAAAATATCCCCCTGGAGGGAAGACAGAGCGGTGACAGAGATAAGAAACACTGCCCCACCGTGTTTTGACAGCTGGCCCATTATCAGAAGGCACCCACCCACCTCCTCCCAGAGAAAAGAAGAACAATTCTCCAGCTGCTTTCAGCAGATGAAATAGAACACACATCTTTGGTTCCATAACCCGAGACACAGAGCATCTTAAAAAAAAACCCAAACAACTTTTCGGCCAATAACGTGCTGCTGAAGCTCACAGGGAGCTGTTTGAACCCATCAATCACAGCACCTGTTCAAAATGATTCCCGTGTTTCTGCTTCTCTGTTCACAACACTCAACACCCTCCTTAAGCCTCAGACCTTCAATTGTCTCATCAAACCAAACAAACAACACAACAAAAACCACACATCCCACCCCAACTCCCCCAAAACCAACCAAACAACAAAAAAAACCCAAAAAAACCCAAACAAAACCCCCCCAAGCCCAAGAAAACACAAACAAAACCCCACCAAAACCAACCAACAGAAACACACAAAACCCGAAAGCGAACAAAAATCCTAAAACCCAAATAAAAACACACACAAACAAACACACAAACACACAAACAAACCAGACCAGTATTTCCTGCAGTGTTGAGGTTTATTCAAACCCAGAGACCCAGCCCAAACCCCCCAAACAAACAAACAAAACCCACCCCCAAACAAAACCCCCCAAACCCCAAGAAAACCCAAACAAACAAAAACCCACCAAAACCAACCAACCAAAAGAAACTCGCAAACCCCAAAACCGAACAAAACCCTAAAACCCCAAAACAAACACAGAAACAAACACACAAACACAGAAACAAACACAGAAACACAGAAACAAACACAGAAACAAACAAACAAACCAGACCAATATTTCCTGCAGTGTTGAGCTTTATTCAAACATAGAGACCCAGCCCAACCCCCAAAACAAACAAACAAACAAACAAACAAACAAACAAACAAACACCCCAAACAAAAACCCAAACAACCCCCCCAAACCAAGAAAACCCAAACAAAAACCCACCAAAACCAACCAACCAACCAAAAGAAACACACAAAACCCGAAACCAAACAAAAATCCTAAAACCCAAAACCAAACACACACACAAACAAACAAACAAACCAGACCAATATTTCCTGCAGTGTTGAGGTTTATTCAAACCCAGAGACCCAGCCCAACCCTCCCAACAAACAAACAAACAAACAAAAAACACCCCCAAACAAAACCCCCCAAACCCCAAGAAAACCCAAACAAACAAAAACCCACCAAAACCAACCAACCAAAAGAAACACACAAAACCCGAAACCAAACAAAAATCCTAAAACCCAAAAACAAAGACACACACAAACAAACAAACAAATCAGACCAATATTTCCTGCAGTGTTGAGGTTTATTCAAACCTAGAGACCCAGCCCAACCCCCCAAAACAAACAAACAAACAAGCAAACAAAAAACGCAAACAAAACCCCAAACACGGGGAGAAAAGGCTGGGAAAAATAAAAGGGAAAAGGGAAAAATTCAGGGAGAAAAGGCGTGAGAAATCAATGAGAAAAGGGAGAAACTGAGAGAGAGAAAAGGCTGGAAAAGCAGAGGGAAAACAGGGAGAAACACGGGGAGAAGAACTGGGAAAAATAAATGGGAAAAGGGAGAAATTCAGGGAGAAAACTTTGGGAAAATAAAGAGAAAAGGAAAAAAAAAATCAGGGAGAAAAGGTGTGAGAAACCAAAGGAAAAAGGGAGAAATTGAGAGAGTAAAGGCTGGGAAAAATAAAAGGGAAAAGGGAGAAATTCAGGGAGAAAAGGCATGAGAAATCAATGAGAAAAGGGAGAAACTGAGAGAGAGAAAAGGCTGGAAAAGCAGAGGGAAAAAAGGGAGAAACACGGGGAGAAAAAGCTGGGAAAAATAAATGGGAAAAGGGAGAAATTCAGGGAGAAAAGGTTGGGAAAATAAAGAGAAAAGGGAGAAACACAGAGAGCAAAGGCTGGGAAAAATAAATGGATGAGGGGAGAAATTCAGGGAGCAAAAGAAACAAAAGGAAAAAGGGAAAAACTGAGAGAGAAAAGGCTGGGAAAACCAAGGGGAAAAGGGATAAACACAGAGAGTAAAGGCTGGGAAAACAAATGGGAAAAGGGAGAAATTCAGGGAGCAAAGGTGTGAGAAACCAAAGGAAAAAGGGAGAAACACGGGGAGAAAAGGCTGGAAAAGCAGAGGGAAAAAAAGGGAGAAACACGGGGAGAAAAACTGGGAAAAATAAATGGGAAAAGGGAGAAATTCAGGGAGAAAATGTTGGGAAAATAAAGAGAAAAGAAAAAAAAAATCAGGGAGAAAAGGTGTGAAAAACCAAAGGAAAAAGGGAGAAACTGAGAGAGCAAAGGCTGGGAAAAATAAAAGGGAAAAGGGAGAAATTCAGGGAGCAAAAGAAACAAAAGGAAAAAGGGAAAAACTGAGAGAGAAAAGGCTGGGAAAACCAAGGGAAAAAGGGATAAACACAGAGAGTAAAGGTTGGGAAAACAAATGGGAAAAGGGAGAAATTCAGGGAGCAAAGGTGTGAGAAACCAAAGGGAAAAGGGAGAAACAGAGAGAGCAAAGGCTGGGAAAAATAAATGGGAAAAGGGAGAAATTCAGGGAGCAAAGGAAATCAAAGGGGAAAAGGGAAAAACGGAGAGAGAAAAGGCTGGGAAAACCAAGGGAAAAAGGGAGAAACAAGCAGAGAAAAGGCTGGGAAAACAAATAGGAAAGGGGAGAAATCCAAGGAGCAAAGGTGTGATAAACCAAAGCAAAAAAGGGAGAAACACAGGGAGAAAAGATTGGGAAAATAAAGAGAAAAGGAAAAAAAAAAAAATCAGGGAGAAAAGGTGTGAGAAACCAATGGGAAAAGGGAGAAACGGAGAGAGCAAAGGCTGGGAAAAATAAATGGGAAAAGGGAGAAACTGAGAGAGCAAAGGTTGGGAAAATAAATGGGAAAAGGAAGAAACACAGAGAGAAAAGGCTGGGAAAAATAAATGGATGAGGGGAGAAATTCAGGGAGCAAAAGAAACAAAAGAAAAAAGGGAAAAACTGAGAGAGAAAAGGCTGGGAAAACCAAGGGAAAAAGGGAGAAACAAGCAGAGAAAAGGCTGGGAAAACAAATGGGAAAGGGGAGAAATCCAAGGAGTAAAGGTGTGAGAAACCAAAGGGAAAAGGGAGAAATACAGGGAGAAAAGATTGGGAAAATAAAGAGAAAAGGAAAAAAAAATCAGGGAGAAAAGGTGTGAGAAACCAATGGGAAAAGGGAGAAATTGAGAGAGCAAAGGCTGGGAAAAATAAATGGATGAGGGGAGAAATTCAGGGAGCAAAAGAAACAAAAGGAAAAAGGGAAAGACTGAGAGAGAAAAGGCTGGGAAAACCAAGGGAAAAGGGGATAAACACAGAGAGTAAAGGCTGGGAAAACAAATGGGAAAAGGGAGAAATTCAGGGAGCAGAGGTGTGAGAAACCAAAGGAAAAAGGGAGAAACACGGGGAGAAAAGGTTGGGAAAATAAAGAGAAAAGGAAAAAAAAAAATCAGGGAGAAAAGGTGTGAGAAACCAAAGGGAAAAGGGAGAAACGGAGAGAGCAAAGGTTGGGAAAATAAAGGGGAAAAGGAGAGAAACTCAGGGAGCAAATGCTGGGAAAATAAATGGGAAAAGGAGAGAAACTCAGGGAGCAAAGGCTGGAAAATCGGCCCAGACACGGGATTTTGAGAGCTAAGATTTCCGGGGATTCCCCCAAACGCGAAATCCCAGCAGAGAAGGAGCTGCCTTGGCTTCCTGGGAATTCAGGAGCGCCAAGAATTTCTCCTTTTCTCCCTGATTTCCGTGTCCACCTCCCTAACCTCAGCCTTTTCCCTGCTCCGGCATTCCCGGGGCACCTCAAGGGTTAATCCAGGGAAGGGAGATCAATTTTCCTGCCCGGAGTTTGGAGTTTGTAACCTGAGCCGGGCTGGGGATGGATAGAGGAGCCCCGGCATCGATTCCCAGCCTGGAATTTGATCCCGGTGCTCAGCCTGGAATATGATCCTAATTTTTTTTTTTTTTTTCCTCCAGGAGCTTTTGTGATGCTCTGCAAATTCAGGATCGGCCCGGCAGCACGAGGATGCTCCCAGAAATCCTAAAAAATGGCCTGGATGTGGTTTGGGAAGCTGGGATTGGGAATGGCTGTGCTGGGAGAGGCGTCTTTGCTGCAGCTTTGACCCCACAAAAACAAAACAAACAAACAAACAAAAACTAAACAAAAAACCCCACCCCAAACCAAAAGACACCCACAACAACAGCAACAACAAAACCCCACAAAAAACCCAAACAACGCCAACAAAAACAGAAAAAACCCCAAACAAACAAAAAAAACCCCAAACAACAAAAATCCACCAAACCCCCCCAAAAAAACCCCACAAAAAACCAACCAACCAGCCAACCAACCACACCCCCAACCCCAGAAACTAAAACAAACAAAACCCCCAAACAACAAAATACTGAACCCCCAAAAAACCAAAAAAAAACCAAAAAAACCCAAAAAAACCCAAAAAAACCCCCAAACAAGCAACAAAAACCCACCAAACCCAACAAAAAAAAAAAAAAAAACCCCACAAAAAACCAACCAACCACATCCCCAACCCCAAAAACTAAAACAAACAAAACCCCCAAACAACAAAATACTGAACCCCCAAAAAACAAAAAAAACCCCAAAAAACCCCAAACAAGAACAAAAAACCACCAAACCCAACCAACCAACCAAAAGAAACACACAAAATACAACCAAACCAAAAACCCCCAAACAAATGAAATACACAACCCCCCCAAACACCCCAAAAACAAAATAAACAACAACAAAAACACCAAACAAAAATCAAACCAAAACCCCAAAAAACCAAAAAACCCCAAGCAAACAAGAAAAAACCCCACCAGAACCAACCAACCAAAAAAAGCCCCACAAAACCCCCAACCAGACAAAAACCCTAAACCCAACAAACAAACAATCAATCAAACCAACCAACCAGCCAACCCCACCCCTGCAAACCCCCCAAAACAAAACAAAACAAAACAAAAACCCCAAACAAAAACCAAAACAAACCCCACAAAACCCCCCAAACAAACAAACAAACAAACAACAAAAACACCAAACAAAAACCAAACCAAAACCCCAAAAAACCAAAAAACCCCAAGCAGAAAAAAACCGTAAAACCCAACAAACAAACAATCAATCAAACCAACCAACCAACCAACCAACCACACAACTCCCTCAAAAAACCCCAAACCCAAAACAAACAAAAACCCCAAAACCCAAAACAAAAGAAATGCCCCCGAAAGAAAAAAACCCCAAAGAAACAACAAAATCCACCAAACCTAACAAAAAAAAAAACCCACAAAAAACCAACCAACCAGCCAACCAACCACATCCCCAACCCCAAAAACTAAAACAAACAAAACCCCCAAACAACAAAATACTGAACCCCCCAAAAAACCAAAAAAACCCCAAAAAAACCCCAAACAAGCAACAAAAAAACCCAAACCCAACCAACCAAAAGAAACACACAAAATACAACCAAACCAAAAACACCCAAACAAATGAAATACACAAACCCCCCAAACACCCCTAAAACAAAATAAATAACAACAAAAAAACCAAACAAAAACCAACCCAAAACCCCAAAAAACCAAAAAAACCCCAAGCAAACAAGAAAAAAAACCTCCAGAACCAACCAACCATAAAAAGCCCCACAAAAACCCCAACCAGACAAAAACCCTAAAACCCAACAAACAATCAATCAATCAAACCAACCAACCAGCCAACCCCACCCCTGCAAACCCCCCAAAACAAAACAAAACAAAACAAAACAAAAACCCCAAACAAAAACCAAAACAAACCCCAGAAAAAACCCCAAACAAACAAACAAACAACAAAAACACCACCAAAACCAACCAACCAACCGAAACACACAAAACCCCAACCAAACAAAAAACCTAAAATCCAACCAACCAACCAACCAACCAACCAACCAACCACTCAACTCCCTCAAAAAACCCCAAACCCAAAACAAACAAAAAACCCCAAACCCAAAACAAACAAAAAACCCCAAAACCCAAAACAAACGAAAAACCCCAAACCCAAAACAAACAAAAAACCCCAAAACCCAAAACAAACAAAAAACCCAAAACCCAAAACAAAAGAAATGCCCCCGAAAGAAAAAAACCCCAAAGAAACAACAAAACCCACCAAACCCAACCAACTAAAACACACAAAACCCCGACCAAACAAAAAACCTAAAATCCAACCAACCAACCAACCAACTCCCTCAAAAAACCCCAAACAAACGAAAAACCCCAAACCCAAAACAAACAAAAACCCCAAACAAAAACCAAAACAAACCCCACAAAAAACCCCAAACAAACAAACAAACAACAAAAACACCACCAAAACCAACCAACCAACCGAAACACTCAAAACCCCAACCAAAAAAACCCCTAAAATCCAACCAACCAACCAACCACACAACTCCCTCAAAAAACCCCAAACCCAAAACAAACAAAAAACCCCAGACCCAAACCAAACAAAAACCCCAAAACCCAAAACAAAAGAAATGCCCCTGAAAGAAAAAAAAACCCAAAGAAACAACAAAACCCACCAAACCCAACCAACTGAGACGTACAAAACCCCAACCAAACAAAAAACCTAAAACCCAACCAACCACACAACTCCCTCAAAAAACCCCAAACCCAAACCAAACAAAAAACCCCAAACCCAAACCAAACAAAAAACCCCAAACCCAAACCAAACAAAAAACCCAAAGCAAAAGAAATGCCCCCGAAAGAAAAAAACCCCAAAGAAACAACAAAACCCACCAAACCCAACCAACCGAAACACACAAAACCCCAACCAAACAAAAAACCTAAAACCCAACCAACCAACCAACCACACAACTCCCTCAAAAAACCCCAAACCCAAACCAAACAAAAACCCTAAAACCCAAAACAAAAGAAATGCCCCCGAAAGAAAAAAACCCCAAAGAAACAACAAAACCCACCAAATCCAACCAACTGAAACGTACAAAACCCCAACTAAACAAAAAACCTAAACCCCAACAAACAATCAAACAACTGGCACACGCGGAATCAAAGGAAAAAAGAATTCCCAGCAAAGAGAAAGGAGCAGAGAATCCGGATTTATTATTTTTTTTTTTTTTAAATCCTAGATTTATGGATAAAAATCTATAATTTTTATTACGGATAGAAATAATAACTTTATTTTATCAGGCTGGGGAATATGAATTCCAGGTTATCCCTGGAATTCCTGGTGTTGCTGTCTCCTTATCCTGCATCCCTGGAAGTTCGGCAGGTTTGGGTCACACGGTTTGGTGGGGGAACAAACTTTGTGCTCGATGGTCTCAGAGCTCTTCTCCAACCCAAACAATTCCATGATTTATCCCAGCAGGATTATATTTAATAATCTTACAACATTTAATATTTATTATAGATAATAATTTATTATAGATAATAATTATTAAATTTAATAATTAATGTATTTAATAATTTATGATGCACGATATATTAATAAAGTATATGGATATATTAATAAATAATATTATACTTAATAATTATACTAATATTATATTTGCTAATTATATTTAATAATTAGATTTAATAATTATATTAAATAATTATATTTGATCATTATATTTAATAATTGCCACCCATCCCTATCCCTCTTTTAAATTCTTTTTTTCTCCCCCTCCCACCTTTTACCTCCCCCGTTCATCCAAGGCATCCCAGAAAGGATTCCTGGGGAATAATCTTCTTCCTCAGCATCCCTTTCCCACGGATCACCTTGGGTCATTCCCAGAGAAATTGGGATTCTTTCCCTCCCCGCTGGCTCTGGGAATTCAGGAGCTCCAAGAAATTCTCCTTTTCTCCCTGATCTCCCTGTCAAATGATAATTTCTTTTTAGGGGACGATTCTCTTCCGTTCCCTTTTCTGGAATTCCCTTCCTGATGGATTAATTCGGGACGAGAGTGGGATATTTGCGTATCCTGGCTTGCTGGATCGCCTTCAAGCAGTTAAAAAAAAAAAACCACAAAAAACCAAAAAACCTAAAACCACCCTCCAAAATTTAAACCCCAAAATTTAACACCCTCCTCCCCCAAAATTAAACTCTGGTGGTGATTCCTGGGTTTGTCTCCAGGAGTTCCTGGGCTGGAAAAATACACAAAATAAACCAGGAATGCCATTCCTGGCAGGCAGGAAGGTTCTGACTGTGGCACCTCGGGATTTAATTCCTTGTCCCACGGAAAGGGGTCCAAAACCCAGGAACTTCCATCAATTTTGTCAAAAGCCATAAAAATCCCTGATTTCGTGGTAGAGGAGCACGGGATCAATGTGTGGTGTATCCATGATCTTGAGGATGCATTCCGGGGGAAATGAAGGAATTTATCAGATTAAATTCAGACCATTAAATTAAATTATTTGGAATCTCTGAATTTCCATTTCTTTTTCTTTTTCTTTTTCTTTTTCTTTTTCTTTTTCTTTTTCTTTTTCTTTTTCTTTTTCTTTTTCTTTCTCTTTTTCTTTCTCTTTCTCTTTCTCTTTTTCTTTTTCTTTTTCTTTTTTCTTTTTCTTTCTCTTTCCCTTTTCCCTTTTCCCTTTTCCCTTTTCCTTTTCCTTTTCCTTTTCCTTTTCCTTTTCCTTTTCCTTTTCCTTTTCCTTTTCCTTTTCCTTTTCCTTTTCCTTTTCCTTTTCCTTTTCCTTTTCCTTTTCCTTTTCCTTCTTCTTCCCCTTCCCCTTCCCCTTCCCCTTCCCCTTCCCCTTCCTCTTCCTCTTCCTCTTCCTCTTCCTCTTCCTCTTCCTCTTCCTCTTCCTCTTCCTCTTCCTCTTCCTCTTCCTCTTCCTCTTCCTCTTCCTCTTTTCCTCTTTTCCTCTTTTCCTCTTTTCCTCTTTTCCTCTTTTCCTCTCCCTTTCCCTTTTCTCTTCTTTCTTGCTTTCTTTTCCCTATTTTTGTCTTTTCTTCTTATTTTTCCTCCCTTCTCTTTTCTCCCTTTTTTATTCCCTCTTCCCTTCTACTCTTTCCTTCAATCTCCATTCCCTGCAGAAATCCCAAATATCTCCCACAAAAAAACCAAAAAAACCCAAAAAAAACCCCCAACAAAACAAAACCAAACCCCAAAAAACCAAAACCCCAAAGCTGGAGCCATTTACATCCATGAGCCCACACGGGAAATCTTTCAGAGCCGAGTTTTTCTCACTCCCATAAAATTGTCTGAGCGGGTTCATCCCGCAGCCAACGCTGGAAGAGAGCGGCTCCAATTATCCCAATTATCCCAAGGGTTCCTTGGCTGGGATCCCTCGTGGATCGGCACAAGATCGGAGGAGATGCTTTGGGACCTTCTCCAGCTCCCTGAGCTGCCTGGTGTCATTCCAAGACATGGATTAATTCTGGATCGTGGAATTGTCCCTGCTCGGATCAGACCCCGCTGAGGGGACTCATCCCATGGGAATGCCTGGGAAGGGCTCACATTCCTGGGATTCCCATGAGGAGCCCCCTCTCGCCCATCCATGCCTTCTGTGGGCTCTTCTTTCAGACCTTAAACCTTGCAAAGGGTTTTCTTCATCCACTCACCACAAGAGAAGTTAAAAAAGTCCAGCTGGAAACCTCTAAATTCCAAAATTCTCCTTTTTTTAGGTACCTGGAATTAAAAAAAAAAAAAAAAAAAAAAAAAAAAAAAAAAGTCGTGTCTGAAGCCCTGTGGACAAGCTGTGGCAGAAAATGGGATGAACCCGAAAATCCAGGTGGGATCTTCCAACTGAAAGCAAAGGAAACTCGCACACATACACACAAAATAAAAATAAAAATAAAAATAAAAATAAAAATAAAAATAAAAAATAAAAAGAAAAATAAAAATAAAAATAAAACCATAAATAAAACCATAAATAAAACCATAAATAAAACTATAAATATAAATAAAACTATAACTATAACTATAAATATAAATATAAACATAAATATAAATATAAAATAAAAATTAAAATATTAATATTAATATTAATATTAATATTAATAAAAATAAAAATAAAATAAAATAAAATAAAATAAAATAAAATAAAATAAAATAAAATAATATAAAATAAAATATTGGAAAGGGAACTTGAAACATTCCCACTGGAGCTTTTCCAAGAGCTTCCAGCAGTGTTTGCAACTTGGGGCTCCTTGGGTTGGTTTTTCCTGCTTGGATTTGGATGGAGGCAAAGGAACAGGTGGAGAAGCAAACGGGACACGGTTGGAAGGTCCATCCCAAACCCTGCACCTCCAGGATGTGGCCGTGGTTCCCACCCATCCCTATCCCTCTCTTTTAAGGCCCAGAATTTGGGATGGGATGGCTCCTACCCCATCTGTGGGAATGACCTCGCCAGCTGCCTTTGCCAAGCACGAGGAATTCTTGGAATGGGGAAAAACGCAGTTCTGGGCCCCCGTGCGTCTGATCTTGGACCCCGCTTCCATCCCAGTCCTAAAATTAGGCGAGGAACTTGGATCAGATCACAGAGCCAGAGCCGAGCAGAAGCCTCCGACCGCAGCCGATTGGAATTTCTGGAGGCACATCTGGGCTGGATGTGATGTTTGCTCCCTGCTCCCAAATGAAAATGTGGAGGCAAGATGTGTTCCCTGCTGGGAGCGTTGCAGGGCTGGGAGGTGATGAGTGAGTGGGAGCGATAACCCCGGGCTGCTGGCGGGTTCCTGCCCGAGATCCCGGGATGCTGGAGCGGGATTTGGGATTCCTCTGCTTGCCCTGTCTCGGCCCCTCCTGCTCCCAAATGCCAGAGGGGAGGAATGTCTACACCACAGAGCACAGGGAGGGTTTTCCTGAGTGCTCCCTGGGCTGGTGGATCATGGAAAATGGGAGATCCATCCTTGTTAAAGCTGGATGTGGACAAGCTGGATGTTCTGGATGTTTCTAGCGGCCCCCTAGAAAGCTTTGATTGAAATTTAATCAATCGGTGATCTCACCTAAAATTGATAAATCCCGGATTCTGTGATTTCCTGCTTGTTTCTGTGGGAATCCTGCAATCACCATCTGGCCTGGAGACCTTTGGAGCTGGATCCACCATGGGATGATCCATCACCATCTGGCCTGGAGACCTTTGGAGCTGGATCCATCCTGGGATGATCCATCACCATCTGATTTGCAGACCTTTGGAGCTGGATCCATCCTGGGATAATCCATCACCATCTGACCTGGAGACATTTGGATCTGGATCCATCCTGGGATGATCCATCACCATCTGACCTGGAGACGTTTGGAGCTGGATTTCTCCTGGGATGATCCATCACCATCTGACCTGGAGAACCTTTGGAGCTGGATCTCTCCTGGGATGATCCATCACCATCTGACTTGGAGACCTTTGGAGCTCGATCCACAGTGGGATAATCCATCACCATCTGACCTGGAGACCTTTGGAGCTGGATCCCTCCTGGGATGATCCTGATGTGCTCCAGTTCTGGGCTCAGATTTGTTCCTCCAAATCATGTCCAAGCTGGCCTTGGACACTTCCAGGGATCCAGGGGGTAGCCACAGCTCCTCTGGGAATTCCATCCCAGCTCCTCCCCACCCTCCCAGCCAGGAATTCCTTCCCAGTCTCCCATCAAAACCTCACCTCTTTCTGTTTAAGTGACCTTGGCTGATTTGATAGCAAAGGAAACACAAAATTCCCATCCCAGTCGTGGTGTCATCCGAGAGGGAAGATCTGGGAAGTCTGGAGCATCATCCCCAGACAAATCATTCCCTAGGGCAGCTCCAATGAGTCAACGAGACCTCTCCTGTTCTCCCTCTCTGGATCTTCACAAAATTCCAATCTTCACAAAATTCCAATCTTCACAAAATTCCAGTCTTCAGAAACTCCAAGGAACTCTCCCAACCCCTCAGGGAAAGGCCGTGTGGGACACCAGAGCTTCTCCTCCCTGTCCTGCGCCCCCGTCACCGGTCCTGCCTGGCGGCTGGCACCGCTCGGTGCCAGGAAAAGTCCGGATTGGCTTCCGGAGGGATGAGTCTGAGCAGCTCCTTGACGCAGCCGGGAGCAGATGTTGGGAGCCGGGGAGCTCTGGCACGGCCCTGGTTCCATCGGGAACACATGGATGAAGGAGGAGCAGACCTGGCTGGGGCTCTTTCAAACGGGGGATGAAACATTTCCTCTGTGGAAAGATGCCGGAATTATTTCAGCTCGTCACTCAGACCCTCTCGTTTTTCTCTTGCTCTTCCTCAGGTTTGTTTTTTTTTTCTGGTTTCCAGATGCGCTGATGAGATTTCACTTTGTGAAGTTTTGTGGTGAAGCAAAAGCCAATTTTGATTGGAAAAATAAGGTGGGAAATTTTTTTAAATTTAATTTTTTTTTTTTTTTTTTTTTTTGTGGTTTTTTTCCCCCATGGATCTGCGTGGAGGTGGAAAAACTCCCACTCAGGAAAGCTGACCTTATTTTTGTGTAATAAAAGAAATTACCTTGCCAATTAAAGCTTGCCCTGGGCTGTGTTTCTGCATCATGGAATGCATTTCTGGATCATGGAACGCATTTCTGGGCCGTATTTCGGGACCATGGAGTGTATTTTTGGGCTGTATTTCTGGATCATGGAATGTATTTCTGGATCATGGAATGTATTTCTGGATGATGGAATGTATTTCTGCATCACAGAACGATTTTCTGGATCATGAAATGCCTTTCTGGATCACAGAATGTATTTCTGGATCACAGAACGTGTTTCTGGATCATGGAATACATTTCTGGGCCATATTTCTGGATCATGGAATGTATTTCTGGATCATGGAGTGTATTTCTGGATCATGGAATATATTTCTGGATCATGGAGTGGATTTCTGGATCATGAAATGCATTTCTGGGCTTTATTTCTGGATCAAGGAATGTATTTCTGGGCTGTATTTCTGGACCATGGAATGCATTTCTGGACCATGGAATGCATTTCTGGATCACAGAATGTATTTCTGGACCATGGAATGCATTTCTGGCCTGGATCCCTGGCAGTGCCCAAGGCCAGGTTGGACACTGGGGCTTGGATCACCCTGGGACAGTGGGAGGTGGCGCTGGATGATCCTTGAGGTCCTTTCCAATGGAAACCATTCCATGACAACATGCCTGGACGAGGGATGTCCAGGTGTTGCTTGGATCTCCCCCTGGACTGAACATCTCGGGAGCTTTACTCCCTGGAACCAAGGACGTTTGGCTCCAATCCGAGCTAAAACTGGTGACAGCAAAGTGAAATCCCCGTGGATCCCCGTGGGATGTTCCCCTCAGTCGGATCCAAAGGTTTGTGTTCCACAAAAAGTGTTTTCCATGCCGTTCTTCCCTCCTTTCCCTGAGCAGCATTCCCAGGGCTGCCCCATCCCTGGAGGGGTTTAAAATCCGCGTGGATGTGGCACTTGGGGACATGATTTAGTGCTGGAGTCCATGATCTTGGAGGGCTTTCCCAACCCCGGGGACTCCACGATTCCCTGATTTAGCACATCCGGAGCAGCAGTATTCCTTGATACTGCATTCCTTGATCCAGAAATACATTCCATGGTCCAGAAATACATTCCATGGCCCAGAAATACAGCCCAGAAATGCATTCCATGATCCGGAAATGCATTCCAAGATTCAGAAATATGACCCAGAAATGTATTCCATGATCCAGAAACACATTCTGTGATCCAGAAACACGTTCTGTGATCCAGAAACACGTTCTGTGATCCAGAAAGGCATTTCATGATCAGCAGTTTTAGCTCAGATTGGAGCCAAATGTCCTTTGTTCCAGGGAATAAAGCTCCCAAGATGTTCAGTCCAACGGGGATCCAAGCAACACCTGGACATCCCTCCTTTCCCTGAGCAGCATTCCCAGTGCCTGGGGACATGATTTAGTGCTGGAGTCCATGATCTTGGAGGGCTTTCCCAACCCCGGGGACTCCACGATTCCCAAATTTAGCACATCCAGAGCAGCCGGCTGCCCTCGGAACGTTCTCCTGACCGCCGTGTGAACCCCTCTGCTCTCCTGAGGGTGGGCGTGGGATGGTTGGGATGAATCCAGAGCCAGGAGTGGGGAGGATGTCACCGACACCCAGCACTCTTCGCTGTCTCCCTGTCCGGAATCCTCCGTGAACACCGGGGGGAAAGGGAGAGCGGCCAACAATTCCCAGCCCTTGCTCCTCTCCTGGCCTCCACACCTCTGCCCCATCCCACAGATCCAGGGGCAGGACCTCCATCCTGCCCTCTGGCAAAGAGGCTGTGGAGCTGGGTGTGGATTTTCTCATGAGCTCATCTTTCCTCCCGTGCTGGACCCAGGCACTGGAATTCCGGCTGTGGGAAGGAGGGAGGCAGCTGCTGGAATCTGCTGTGCCCCACGTCATTCCTGCCGGAATGGGGGGGACATCCAGGATCTCCCTGGCATGTGCTGGGTGTCCAAGGTGGCACTTGGCAGGTCTGAGGGGATTCCTTCCCTGCTGAGGGTCTGGAAAACGGGAAGAGGCACCTGATAGGAGGGATTTGACCGCCCTCGGAAGTGTGGGGAATGTGGGAGGTGAGCAGGGCTGGTAAACACGGCATTCCTATCCCCACCCTTCCTGGGAAAACACAAAATCAAGGATTGATAGCAAACAGACAATCCAGCTCCCCGGTTATGAGGTGATTCCTGCTCCAGATGCTCCAGACAAGCCCCGGGAATTGTTGTCCTTAATCCAATTAAAAAGGAGGGAATCGCTGCAAGGATGAAATGCCACCGTTTTCCTGGAGTTTGGGTTCTATTTCCAAGATTCCCGAGGAAGGGAAAAGTCTTGTGCAGCAGGGGGTGCAGCTCCCAGCCTCACATCCAGGGTCACTCAGCTCTGCACACAGCAGGGACACAAAACAAATCCTGCTCCTGCTGCACACCAAGCACAGCTGGGACAAGTTTCCAGGCCCAAAAGCACAAACAGCGGGGGCTGGAGGGAGAAAACAAGAAGGGTGGGACTGCATCAGCTGGAGCTGGAATTGGACAATTCAACCCCAAAGTGCAAATGGACCAGAACTGATCAAAGTGTGAGACCTGGTGACCGGGCCTCCATTTTGTGTCCATTTTGTGACCATTTTGGGTCCATTTTGGGTCCATTTTGGGTCCATTTTGTGCCCATTTTGTGTCCATTTTGTGACCATTTTGTGTCCATTTTGTGACCATTTTGTGACCATTTTGTGCCCATTTTGGGACCATTTTTGTGTCCATTTTGTGTCCATTTTGTGCCCATTTTGTGTCCATTTTGGGTCCATCTTGGGTGCAGCCCTGTCCAGGCTCTTGTCCTGCCCAAGGTGTGTCCTTAAAGGCCTTTTAATAAATCTCTGCTTTATTCTCCAGCTCTGCCCAGTCCCTGCTCCAGCTCAGCCTTCCCAAGGCATCAACCCAGGGATGGGATATCCCAACATCATCCCAGTTTCCTGATTCCTACCTCTTCCTTCAGCTCCTGCATTCCCATCTTTCCTTCAGGAGCTGCATTCCCACCTTTTCCTTCAGCTCCTGCATTCCCACCTCTTCCTTCAGCTCCTGCATTCCCAACTTTCCTCCTGCTCTCCCTTGACCTTTTGACACCCACAGACCAATCCCATTAAACTGAAAAGCCAAGGATGTGTCCAAAAGGTTTTGTCCCCAAAATCCACTGGCAGGTTTTTTTTTTTTCTCGTAATTCCTCAGCAGGAATATCTCAAACTCTCTTCCCTCAGCGACGCTCCGTGGGTATCCAAGGGCCTTGGGAATTTACCTGGAGTTCCCTCTGGCGCTGAGGTGGCACAAATAGATCTGTGGATTCCCTCCTGCTCAGGATAATCCAAAATTCCATGTCTGGTCTGTGAGATCCAACTGAAGAATTTGTGGAACTCAGCATTTTTCCATAATTGGCTCCTGGGCAATTCCTTCATTTGTCCTTCCCTTTCCAAAGCCCTGCCTTGCGCTTTTCCCTCTCCCCAAGTCCCTCCCCCATCCTTGGAAATCCTGCAATTCTGCTGCCTGGCTCCTGAAATATTTATGGGTGGGGCGAGGGCAGCCAGCTGGAAATGCTCTCGTGCCTTGGAGTGTTGAAACCAACTCATTCCCTCTCCCAGGCTGGGATTTCCCTCCTTTATCCCTGGTTTTAACGCTCCCTAGTCCCAGGTGAGCATTTTTGGGATGCGCTGCATGGAAAAGGGCGCTTCAGCTTTCCCAGGAATATCCATTCGTGGATCCAGACCCAGCTGCCCCTCTCTGATTTGGGATGGCAGGGCTGTGAAAGGGCCTCTCTGAGGGGCTGGGTTTGTGGGATTCCTTTGGGAATGCCCTGGAGCCGTCCTGGGATTCATCCCCGCACGGAGCGGAGCGCAGCCGGAGGGATGTTCCCAGCGCCCCGGCCAGATGGGACACACATTTCGGGAATCCGGATTGAAAGGCTCCCTGGAATTCCTTTGTTTGCTCTCTTCCCAGGGTGGAGAGATAATTTAATATCCCGGCCCTTAACGAGTACCACGATTAACGAGGTTTAGGAACCGCAGGGTGAGGACGTTCCCTGCAGCTCCTGCAATCCCTTTCAAGTCCCATCACTTCCCATCCTGGCCTTGGAAATTCCCAGGGCTCTGCTCCCCGAGCTGCACGAAGCCTCTGGAGCAGGTCCCACAGCGCAGTCCACGAGGCGCTCTCACCAATCAATGAATAACTCAGCACGTTTTATTCTAAAGTTTGCACACAGATGCACAAGGCTGTGTGAGCCCTCTGTCAGGCTTTGGGAATTCTCTACAAATCCATTTTCCACCTCTCCTCTTCTTTCTTGAACAGAAAAAACCTTCTTCAATTTTTGGGGAGGATGAAGTAGCTAGGCCTTGCAGAGATGATTTATTAGTAAAAGATTCTAAAAGTATGAAACCCACAAGAGGAATAGAATTAAAAGCAAAGTTTGAACTGTAAGTTGCTGGACAGGAAGAAGGTGATTAGACAGCTGAAAAGACTTGGCTGAGTGAATCAGTGACACCCCTGCCAAGACAAAAGGATGAATAAAAGGTTGGACCTTCTCAGGTATCAGGGATAAGGTGGGTTTCACAGGTTTTGGTATGTAGAGTAGTATTGTAATGTTGTAGTTCCCATAGGCTATATATAGATTCTGTAGGTTTTGTTTCTTAAGGTGATTGGTTAATGCTCATTAGAATATTCACGATAGAAAGGGTTAAAATGGAATGTAACAAGGAGCTCGGCCTCTTTGCGGCTCTCTTTGCGCGCCTTCCCTTGGACCCTCTTGCCTCTTGCCCTCTTGGACTTTGCACTGGATCCCTGGACCCTTCCCCAGTCAGGCTGCCTCCCCACGACCAATGAAGCACGTGTTCCAAAGAGTATCCTGATCTTCAGATCATCTCTCTCGCCGGACAACCAGCGTGCTTTCTAATACTTGATGGCCTCGTTCACTGTTTGCCGTGCCCAGCACAGCCCACGAGGCGCTCTCACCAATGTTGCCACTGTAACAATGAATAACTCAGCATGCTTTATTTTAAAGTTTGCACACAGATGCACAAGGCTGTGTGAGCCCTCTGTCAGACGTTGGGAATTCTCTACAAATCCATTTTCCACCTGTCCTCCTTTTCTTGAACAGAAAAAACCTTTGATGGCCTCGTTCACCGTTTGCTGTGCGCAGCCCACGACGCGCTCTCACCAATGTTGCCACTGTAACAATCAATACATAACTCAGCACACTTTATTTTAAATTTTGCACTCAGATGCACAAGAGATTCTGTCAGGCTTTGACAATCCTCTACCAATCCATTTCCCACCTCTCCCCCTCTTTCTTGAATGGAAAAAAACCTTCTTTGATGGCCTTGTTCACCGTTGCACAGCGCAGCCCAGAAGGCGCTCTCACCAATATTGCCACTGTAACAATCAATGAATAACTCAGCACATTTTATTTTAAAGTTAGCACACAGATGCACAAGGCTTTGTGAGCCCTCTGTCAGGCTTTGGGAATTCTCTACAAATCCATTTTCCACCTGTCCTTTCTTGAACAGAAAAAACCATTGATGGCCTCGTTCGCCGTTTGCTGTGCGCAGCCCACGAGGCGCTCTCACCAATATTGCCGCTGTTAAAATCAATGAATAACTCAGCACACTTTATTTTAAAGTTTGCACTCAGATGCACAAGAGGTTCTGTCAGGCTTTGACAATCCTCTACCAATCTGTTTCTCACCTCTCCCCCTCTTTCTTGAACAGAAAAAACCTTCTTTGATGGCCTTGTTCACCGTTGCACAGCGCAGCCCACAAGGCGCTCTCACCAATGTTGCCGCTGTAACAATCAATACATAACTCAGCACGTTTTATTTTAAAGTTTGCACACAGATGCACAAGGCTGTGTGAGCCCGCTGTCAGGCTTTGGGAATTCTCTACAAATCCATTTTCCACCTCTCCTCTTCTTTCTTGAACAGAAAAAACCTTTGATGGCCTCGTTCACCGTTTGCTGTGCGCAGCCCACCAGGCGCTCTCACTAACGTTGCCACTGTAACAATGAATAACTCAGCATGTTTTATTTTAAAGTTCGCACACAGATGCACAAGGCTGTGTGAGCCCTCTGTCAGACTTTGGGAATCCTGTACAAACCCATTTTCCACCTCTCCTCCTTTCTTGATCAGAAAAAACCTTTGATGGCCTCATTCACCGTTTGCTGTGCACAGCCCACGAGGCCCTCTCACTAATGTTGCCGCTGTAACAATCAATACATAACTCAGCACGTTTTATTTTAAAGTTTGCACACAGATGCACAAGACGTTCTGTCAGGCTTTGACAATCCTCTACCAATCCGTTTCCCACCTCTCCCCCTCTTTCTTGAACGGAAAAAAACCTTCTTTGAAGGCCTTGTTCACCCTTGCACAGCGCAGCCCAGAAGGCGCTCTCACCAATGTTGCCACTGTAACAATCAATACATAACTCAGCACATTTTATTTTAAAGTTTGCACACAGATGCATAAGACTACGTGAGCCTTCTGTCAGGCTTTGGGAATTCTCTACAAATCCATTTTCCACCTCTCCCCCTCTTTCTTGAACAGAAAAAACCTTCTTTGACAGCCTCGTTCACCATTTGCTGTGCACAGCACCGCCCACAAGGTGCTCTCACCAATGTTGCCACTGTAACAATCAATACATAACTCAGCATGTTTTATTTTAAAGTTTGCACTCAGATACACAAGGCTGTGTGAGCCCTCTATCAGGCTTTGGGAATTCTCTACAAATCCATTTTCCACCTCTCCTCCTCTTTCTTGAACAGAAAAAACCTTTGATGGCCTCGTTCACCGTTTGCTGTGCACAGCCCATGAGGCGCTCTCACCAATGTCGCCGCTGTAACAATCAATACATAACTCAGCATGCTTTATTTTAAAGTTTGCACACAGATGCACAAGACTACGTGAGCCTTCTGTCAGGCTTTGGGAATCCTCTACAAATCCATTCCTTACATCTCCCCCTCTTTCTGGCACGGATAAAACCTTCTTTGATGGCCTTGTTCGCTGTTGGACAGCGCAGCCCACGAGGCGCTCTCACCAATGTTGCTGCTGTAACAATCAATACATAACTCAGCGTCGCAGTACGACACAAAAGGAATGACACTCACACACTGAGATGTTCATGGTAAAAAAGGGGCAGTTTATTTACAGGCCTCGACATTTATAGAATTCCAACAGTGACCGTGGATTGGAGGATGGGAATTGTCCTCTCCAACCACACTGGTCAAGCCAACAGCCCATCAATTCTCTCCTCCTTATGAGAGGAATGTAAATATGAAACGGGTTGTATGTAAATATAATGGGTTGTTTTATGTTAAAATTGTGTGAGAAACTCCATTGCAAAAGGTAAACACAGAAGGGTGAAGGAACTTTAGGAAAACTTCAGAAAAAAAAATGGAGAAGAACAGGGCAACAACTCAGCACATTTTATTTTAAAGTTTGCACACAGGTGCACGAGGCTGTGTGAGCCTTCTGCCAGGCTTTGGGAATCCTGTACAAATCCATTCCCCACATCTCCCCCTTCTTTCTTGAACTAAAAATCCCTCTTTGATGGCCTCGTTCACCGTTTGCCGTGCACAGCACTAAATCCAGCTGGGGCTGGGGTTCGCAGAGGGCTCTGAGGCACCCCGAGAGTATCTCGTTAAAGACACCCTGGGGGGTCAGCGCAGCCCCTGTCAGCTGGAGAGAAGGCCTCGGCAGAAAGCAGGTAGTGATTTCAGCTCAGTGATTTAGCTCAGTGATTCCAGCCCTGCTCCTGCGAGGTTTCTTCTCTGTTGACCGGCCCAGGAGAGAGAGAGGAAGACTTCGTCTGGCAAATTCCGCAGAAGGTAGTTTTATTATGAGGGTCCAGCGAAGGGAGCCAGGACGACAGCACTCCCCGAGAGACCAGGGAAACCCAGGGGTTTTATGGGACACCAGAAGGGGAGGGAAAGGGTACAAAGCCAATCGTTTAAGACAGATCTGCATAAAATCTCGAAGGGGCTTCTGAGTCTATCCAAAAGGTCGCCGTGACCAAAAGCTTTCCCTTATCTTAAGGGCTCTGCAGAGAGATTGTGCAATCCCTCTCAGGCTGCTCTCCAGGGCAGAGCCACAGGGGCTTTGTCCACCCCCACACAGCGCAGCCCACGAGGCGCTCTCACCTATATTGCCGCTGTAACAATCAAAACATAACTCAGCACACTTCGTTTTAAAGTTTGCACTCAGATGCACAAGACCTTCTGCCAGGCTTTGGGAATCCTCTACCAATCCATCTCCCAGCCCCTCCCCACCCTCCCAGCTGGGAATTCCTTCCCAATATCCCACCTAAATCTGCCTTCCTTCGGCTCAAAGCCATTCCCTGTGTCCTGTCCCTCCATCCCTTGTCCCCAGCCCCTCTCCAGCTCTCCTGGAGCCCCTCCAGGCCCTGCCAGGGGCTCCGAGGTCTCTCTCTTCCAGGCTGGAATCCTCCTGGGTGGGATTCACCTGCAGCTCCAGCCTCTCCCACGTTGTCCCTCCGCATCCGAGCGGAGCTGCTGGGTGGTCCCTCCTGTGGGACCCGGGATCCAAGGGTGGAAAATCTGCGGAGCTTTGGGAGAGCAGAGCCTGCAGGGAGCTGCTGGAGCCTCTGCGGTGCACACACACACACACGTGGCAGCCAGGTTTCTGCTCCGGCTGGATGAGATTTATTCCAGCGCTGGGAATGATTAGGATCGGGAGAAGGCGCAGCTCCCTCAAGGAGGAGGGAGGGAGCAGGACACCCAGCACAGAATTCCAGGGAGAATGGGCACCTTTCCCCCAAGGATAAGGAAGCTGAGGTTCAGTTGCCAGGCACTCGGTGGATTGCAGCTCTCCGACCTCTCCCTCGCATCGGGGCCCGGAGATCCCAAATCTCAGCAAGATCCCAAATCCCGGGGCTCCAGGAGCTCCTCAGGCGCAGGCTGGGATTGGTGGGATTGGGCAGGAGCTGCACTGGATGATCCCTGCGGGTCAGGTGTGAATATTCCATGATTCTACAGCTCTCCAAGGCCTGGAATGAGGTGGGGTTTCCGTGGAGTTTCCATGGGTTTCCATCCCATCTTATCCCAGTGATAAACTCTCCCTCCTTTGGGATGAACAGCTGAAAGCAGGGACGGCAAATCCCAGCTCCTGCAGAGCCAGGGGGCTGGAATTCCCTCTTTCCCTGGCTCCTCCCTGCTCCCTGCTCTGCAGACACATTCCTGGTGGGACACAGGGACAAATCCAGCCTGAAATTCAGGATTTCCCGGGATTTCTGCCTGGATGATGATGATGATTTCTGGAAGAGGCTGGGAGCTCTCCACGCTTGGAATGTCGCATCCTGGTTTGGATCTCACCTAACAGACCCGGCTCCTGACGTGCCCAAATTCCAGCTGATCCCGTGGCACGCAGCTCCCGTCCCTCCAAGAGGAAAAACGATCCATGAAAACCCCAACCAGCCCCATCCAAGAGGAATAACGATCCACTGAAACCCTGTCCAGCCCCATCCAAGAGGAATAACGATCCACAAAAACCCCATCCAGCCCCACCCAAGAGGAATAAC
Organism: Phylloscopus collybita; assembly: GCA_027886175.1. Classification (NCBI taxonomy): domain Eukaryota; kingdom Metazoa; phylum Chordata; class Aves; order Passeriformes; family Phylloscopidae; genus Phylloscopus; species Phylloscopus collybita. Next base: position 938,904 of record JAJNNQ010000076.1, read on the forward strand.
GATCCACTGAAACCCCACCCAGCCCCATCCAAGAGGAATAACGATCCACACAAACCCCATCCAGCCCCATCCAAGAGGAATAAGGATCAGGATCCACTAAAACCCCACCCAGCCCCATCCAAGAGGAATAACGATCCACTAAAACCCCACCCAGCCCCATCCAAGAGGAATAACGATCCACTAAAACCCCATCCAGCCCCATCCAAGAGGAATAAGGATCAGGATCCACTAAAACCCCAGCCAGCCCCATCCAAGAGTAATAAGGATCCACTGAAACCCCACCCAGCCCCATCCAAGAGGAATAGTGATCCACACAAACCCCACCCAGCCCCATCCAAGAGGAATAAGGATCAGGATCCACTAAAACCCCACCCAGCCCCATCCAAGAGGAATAACGATCCACAAAAACTCCACCCAGCTCCATCCAAGAGGAATAACGATCCACTAAAACCCCAGCCAGCCCCATCCAAGAGGAATAAGGATCAGGATCCACAAAAACCCCAGCCAGCCCCATCCAAGAGGAATAAGGATCAGGATCCACAAAAACCCCATCCAGCCCCATCCAAGAGGAATAACGATCCATGAAAACCCCGTCCAGCCCCATCCGTGCTGCTCCCTGCCCTGCTTACCCCGTTACTCCTGGGATTTATTTGCTCATCCTTCCCCTGTGCTCCGTCTCCTCCCTCCACGAGCCATTCCAGCTTCCCAATCCAGCTGGGAAGTGAGAGGAGCTCCGCGCGGGAGCCACCCGTGTGGATTTTAAGGCTCTGCTCTGCAAGTTCTCAGGCCCCTGTTCCACGGGAATGTTGTTCCCTCCATCAAGGAGGGAAATAACTGAGACCGAGGAGGAAAAAAAAAAAGGAAAAAAAAAAAAGAAAAGAAAAAAAGAAGAAGAAGAAAAAAAGAAAATAGGAGAAAAAAAGAAAAAAGAAAGAAAAAAAGAAGTAAAAAGAAGAAAAAAGAAGAAAAAAGAAGAAAAATGAAAAAAAGAAGAAAAAAGACAAAAAAGAAAAAAAGACAAAAAGACAAAAAAAAAGAAAAAAGAAGAAAAGAGAAAAGAGAAGAAAAAAGAAGAAAAAAATAAGAAAAAAGAAGAAAAAAAGAAGAAAAAAGAAGAAAAGAAGAAAAAAGAAAAAAGGAGAAAAAAAGAAGAAAAAAGAAAAAGAAAAAGAAAAAAAAGAACAAGAAAAAAAGAAAAAAGAAAAAAGAAAAAAGAAAAAAGAAAAAAGAAAAAAGAAAAAAGAAAAAGAAGAAAGCAAAAAGAAAATAGAAGAAAAAAGAAAAAAAAGAAGAAAAAGAAAAAAGAAAAAAGAAAAAAGAAAAAAGAAAAAAGAAAAAAGAAAAAAGAAAAAAGAAAAAAGAAAAAAGAAAAAAGAAAAAAGAAAAAGAAAAACTGGAGGGATAACCCCGGAGTCTCCCAGGGATTCTCTGGGAAACAGGCAGCCCCCTCCAGGCTTGGGTTGCATCCTGGCCTGAGGAGCAGGGACTGGGAGGCTGCTGCCACCCAACAGGACAGAGCTCTGGGAAGGGGCTGGGAAGCTTTGTGCTGGGATTCCAGGCTGGGGAACGGGGAAGCCTCTGGGTGAGAGGGATGAGATGGGGTTTGAAGGCAGGGAGAGCAGGAGAGGCGGGGAAATTGTGCCTGGAGGAGCCTTGGGCACAGCCACAGCCTCAGGGGCTCATTACCATAGTATTTGCATATTCATGTGTTCATTAACGTACCCAGCTAATCAATCACCAGCCCGTGCTGATGCTGATGCAGTGCAGGGAAATCCTTGGGCTGCTCAGCAGCTCCTTCCTCCCCCTCTGAGCCCAGGGACTGAGGCCTTCAGTTTTAATTCCGTGTATTCAGTTTTAATTTCATTTATTCAGTTTTAATTCCATGTATCCCAGGTTCTGTGCTGCCCAGGGGTGCAGCTCCCAGCCTCACATCCAGGGTCACTCAGCTCTGCACACAGCAGGGACACAAAACAAATCCTGCTCCTGCTGCACACCAAGCACAGCTGGGACAAGTTTCCAGGCCCAAAAGCACAAACAGCGGTGGCTGGAGGGAGAAAACAAGAAGGGTGGGACTGCATCAGCTGGAGCTGGAATTGGACAATTCAACCCCAGAGTGCAAATGGACCAGAACTGATCAAAGTGTGAGACCTCGTGACCATTTTGTGCCCATTTTGTGTTCATTTTGTGTCCATTTTGTGTCCATTTTGTGTCCATTTTGTGTCCATTTTGGGTCCATTTTGGATCCACCTTGGGTGCAGCCCTGGCCAGGCTCTTGTCCTGCCCAAGGTGTGTCCTTAAAGACCTTTTCAATAAATCTCTGCTTTATTCTCCAGCTCTGCCCAGCCCCTGCTCCAGCTCAGCCTTCCCAAGGCATCAGGTCATCGGGATGATGTTGGGATATCCCATCCCTGGATCTCCCCCAGGCCCATCCTGGTTCATCTTCCTGTTTCCTGCTTCCCCCGTGGAATGAACACTCCCTTTTCCAGTCCCTGTGGTCACTTTGGGGAGCTGGACGGTCCAAGGTGACCAATTTGGGACAATAATAACCCCTGCCTTAATTCCAGCTGGAAGGATCCTTGGAGTACTCGCTGGGTTCTGTCAGCATTCCCATCATCTCCAAGCAGGACAAGTGCTGGAAGTAAAGGGGATAAATCACATTTATCCCTGTGATCTCTGGCCACAGGGATAAATGTCTCCCCATTTCTGATAATCTTTTATCTGGAAAAGATGGATACTCCAGCCAAGGAGAAGATGGATACCCCAGCCAAGGAGAGGATGGATACCCCAGCCAAGGAACATGGATACCCCATCCAAGGAAAGATGGATACCCCAACCAAGGGAAAGATGGATACTCCAGCAAGGAGAAGATGGATACCCCAACCAAGGAGAAGATGGATACCCCAACCAAGGAGAAGATGGATATCCCAATCAAGAAAATATGGATACCCCAACCAAGGAGAGGATGGATACTCTAACCAAGGGATAGATGGATCCCCAGCCATGGAAAAGATGGATACCCCAGCCAAGGGAAATATGGATACCCCAACCAAGGGAAAGATGGATACCCCACCAACCAAGGAAAAAATGGATACCCCAATCAAGAAAATATGGATACCCCAATCAAGAAAATATGGATACCCCAATCAAGGAGAGGATGGATACTCTAACCAAGGAAAAGATGGATACACCAGCCAAGGGAAAGATGGATACCCCAGCCAAGGAAAGCTGGATACCCCTTCATCCCCGAGCTCTGGGAGTGCCCAATGGCCTGGGCAGCTGTGCCAGGCTGGAGCTCCTTGGCCAAAACTGGGAAGAGGGAAAGAGGCTCCAGGCAGGTTTGGGAACGTCCCCGCAGGGTCAGGGCTGGAAAATGCTCCTGGGAATGCTGAGCCGGGAATGAAATGTCCCGAACTCTCGGTGCAGGGCACGTGCTGGGGGCTCAGCGGCCACACAGCGGAGTTGGGGCCACTGCCTGACACCACAGGAGCTCTGTGGGAAAGCCAGGAGGCTTTTTCCTGACTCTAATTCCTCACAGCTGATCCCAGCTCCTGCCGCAGCTCCATTCCCGGCGGATTCGAGGACAATGCTGCTCTTCAGGAGCGGGAGGGGTAATTCCAGAATGGGCACTGACCTCCTCTCCCGTGCTTTTGTGCTTCCAAGGATGGGGTTTGGACTTTTTGCCCTGTTTGGAAGAACACGCTGGACAGAGGGTTTATTTTATTTTATTTTATTTTATTTTATTTTATTTTATTTTATTTTATTTTATTGTATTTTATTGTATTGTATTTTATTGTATTTTATTGTATTTTATTTTTTATTTTTTATTTTCTATTATTCTTTTCTATTTTCCTTTCCTTTCCTTTCCTTTCCTTTCCTTTCCTTTCCTTTCCTTTCCTTTCCTTTCCTTTCCTTTCCTTTCCTTTCCTTTCCTTTCCTTTCCTTTCCTTTCCTTTCCTTTCCTTTCCTTTCCTTTCCTTTCCTTTCCTTTCCTTTCCTTTCCTTTCCTTTCCTTTCCTTTCCTTTCCTTTCCTTTCCTTTCCTTTCCTTTCCTTTCCTTTCCTTTCCTTTCCTTTCCTTTCCTTTCCTTTCCTTTCCTTTCCTTTCCTTTCCTTTCCTTTCCTTTCCTTTCCTTTCCTTTCCTTTCCTTTCCTTTCCTTTCCTTTCCTTTCCTTTCCTTTCCTTTCCTTTCCTTTCCTTTCCTTTCCTTTCCTTTCCTTTCCTTTCCTTTCCTTTCCTTTCCTTTCCTTTTTTTTTCCTTTTTTTTCTATTTTTTTTCTATTTTTTTTCTATTTTTTTTTTTCATGGAATGGTGTCAGTTTGGCCAGGGAAAAGCACGGAGTGGAGTGACTGGAGCTGTGAACGGGGAGGAGCTGATGTTCCATCCTTCCCGAAGGAGCTGGAAAGATCTTCCCTGCTTAAATTAGAGCTGAGCTTAAGTGGGCCTGGCTTTGGTGAGGGGGCCCTGGAAAGGGATCCAGCAGATCCAGTCAGGCAGAAAAGGGGAAAAGCGGCAGGAAAAGGCCACTTCTCCCACTTTTTCAGGAATTCCTGGGCACTGGCTGACCTGACCTTCACAACACAAACTGTGCATCCAGAGCCAATGATCCACGGCTGGCTCCCTAAAAACGGACATGGGATGGAATTCCAGGAATGGCAGAGCTGAGGGAGCAGCTGAGGCTCTGTCGGGATCATGGAATCATCCCAGAATGGTTTGAGGCCCCAGATCCCTGGAAGTATCCGAGGCCAGGTTGGACATTGGGGCTTGGAGCGGCCTGGGGCAGTGGGAGGTGTCCCTGCCCATGGGATGGGATGGGCTTTGGGGTCCTTCCCAACACAAAAAACTCCGGGATCCTCCAATTCCCACCCTGAATTCCTCTCTGGAGAGGTTTTCCAACTATCTCACAAGATCTCTTCTCCTAAACATTTTAGCATTCCATGGGAAACAGCGATCCCCAGGGATTGTTAGTCCAGAGGGGATTTAAAGGAGAGGAATTATTCCCCCTGGAGTAGCAGTGCTCAGCTTCCCAAAGCTGAAACCATCAGTCCAGAGGGATGCTTAGATCATCCAAGGAGAGGAAATTCATCCGTGAGGGTGAGATTTGCAAAAGAAAAACCCGGAGAAGTGAGGGAGGTGCTGACCCTGGGGGTGAAATTCCAGAGGGAACCTCACAATTCCCTCTGTCTTTGCGCCCTTTTCCCCCTCTCCTGGGTGGGCTTTGAGCTGGAGCTTGGATTTTTTTGGGCTCTGCACGAAGAAGTGGGAGAGATTTTCCTGGATGTGCTTCTTTTTACATGGGGGGCAGTTCCCAAAGCCCAGAAGGAAAGGGAGCAGTGAAGATCCACGAAAAAAAAAAAACCCCAAAATCCTCTCTCCTCCTTATTCCTTGGAAGAGAATTCCCAGCTTGGGGCAGGGTTTTGTCACTGTAATTACTCGGTGAGTTCATTAGAGCCCTGTTCCTCCCTGGGGGGTCATTCCCTTTGGTCTGGATGCTGGGTTTTGTTTTGTTTTGTTTTGTTTTTTTTCCATGGAGAGGGAGGATCCGGAGCTGGCTGCTGGTCTTACATCCCGAGATTCCCGCTGGGCGCTCCGTGCCGGGGTTGGAACAAACGGGTTTTTTTAGGAAGCGCTGCTGCTTTCCCAGCCTCTGGCGGCGTCTCCAGCAGGAATTGTTGGGAAAGCAGCACAGCAAGAGCTGAGAGGGATTAAACTTGAGCTCAGGCCAAGGGCTGAGCCCAGTTAATCTCCGGATTAAATCAGGGAACGTGCCTGGGGGGCGGGGCTTCATGGGATTTCTCACCATGGAAGGGTGAAAGCCAGATTTAGGAGGGGTGGAAAATCATGGAATTGCAGAGCCAGGAGTTCTTGGAGTAAAGGCTTATCAGTGGAAGGAGCGGTGGTTGTAATGACCCCATCCCTAATTAAAATCCTTGGAATGTCACCGGTGCTGCGGGAGCTCAGCATTCCTGGGAAAAGGGGGAAAAACCATTTTTCCCTGGGTTGACAGCTGGGGGATCCTGGCTCTGCCTGGAGCCTTGGGACAGGAAGAAAAGGACAATTATTCCATGGAAAAATAAAGGATATCAATCCAGGGGTGTCAATCCAGGGATATCAATCCATGGATTTCAGTCCAGGGATATCAACCCAAGGATTTCAATCCAGGGATTTCAATCCAGGGATCTCAATCCAGGGATGTCAATCCAGGGATGTCAATCCAGGTATATCAATCCAGGAATATCAATCCAGGGATATCAATCCATGGATTTCAATCCAGGGATATCAATCCAGGGATATCAATCCAGGGATGTCAATCCAGGGATATCAGTCCATGGATATCAGTCCAGGGATATCAGTCCAGGGATTTCTATCCATGGATATCAGTCCATGGATATCAGTTCAGGGATATCAACCCAGGGATATCATTCCAGGGATTTCAATCCATGGATATCATTTCATGGGTATCAATCCAGGGATATGAATCCATGGATATCAGTCCACGGATATCAATCCATGGATTTCAATCCAGGAATTCCAATCCAGGGATAAAGGTATGATACACTCAGAGAGAGGATGGAGCGGGATGGAGATCCCCGATGTTCCTGGGACCCTCTGGCTCTAAGGACAGTGGAACTTCCTCGTCTCTGGATCTGTCTGAAGGGAAAGTTCACGCCCAGGATGAATCCCAGGATTCATCCCCGTGGGATCCAGACCACCTTGGAGAAACAACCCCGTTCCCATCGCTTCCCGGCGAGGGAATTGTGCCCCGCAAGGTGAACTCAGGGACACGTCCCGGGATCTCCTCCTGCAGAGCAATGAAAAATTCAGGAGCTCCAGGCAAAGGAAAGGGAATCTCTTCACATCCTCACTCCCTGGGAATGTCATCCTGCTGGAGCTCAGCAGGGTGTGCTGAATGGTACCAGCAAATTACCATTAATTGGATTTTAATTGGCCGGGAATCGTTTCCTTTGTTGTTTTCTGGCAGCTCCCCAGCTGCCCGGGAGTCCTTGGAATTCCTTCTCTTTTCTTTGGCCAGGAGATGTATTTTAGAATGGAGAGGAATTAGAATTTTCCCTCTTTTGGGAAAAATCTGAGTGTTTTTCCTGGCTGGGGTCAGCTGGGATGCCCATGAGCTTCCTGCAGGAATGCTCAACCTGCTCTGCTCCTCCAGAGCTTTCCCGCGGGTTGGTTGTGGAGAGTTTGGGGAGGAAAATCAGAAATTTCGGATTAAAAGAGTGGGAATATCCCAACATCCCGGAATAATATGGGTTGGAAGGGATCATAAGGATCATTCCATGGGCAGGGACAACTTCCATTATCCCAGGCTGATCCAGCCTGGCCTTGGACACTTCCAGGGATCATCAGCTTCTCTGGGAATTCCATCCCATCTCCTCCCCACCCTCCTTCCCAAGATCCCACCCAAACACCTCTTTTCCCAGCAGGAAGCCATTCCCAGTGTCCTGTCCCTCCATCCCTTGTCCCCAGCCCCCCTCCAGCTCTCCCTGGAGCCTTCTCCTCTCCAGGTGAACATTCCCAGCTCTCCCAGCCTGGCTCCAGAGGGGCTCCAGCCCTGGAGCAGCTCCAGGGCCTCTTCTGGACCTGCTCCAACAGATCCATCCCTTTCCCATTCCCGTGGTGATTCCCACCCTTCTGCTGTGGCCAGGTTGGCTCCCTGTCTCTCAGCCGGGATTCCTCCCTCGGTGGTGGCGCCAGGAATCTCCCAGATTTTCAGGGAACAAAGGATCTTTAACCCCTGCCCCTCGGAGAGAGTTTTCCAGGGTTCAGTTCCTCCCTGGGAGAACAAAAGAAAACAGGGATTGGGTTTGGTTCTCCTGTTGGAGGTGTCCGGGTGGGAATAAGAGCAGTTGGTGCTGCCATGAACGCCTTGGGAAGCTGGTGCGATGAGGAGAAAGGGAATTTGGGAAACGCCACCAGGAACACTTTCCGGGAAAAACTCAGGAGCGCAAAGCAACGATTTCCGTAGGATTTCATACGGATTTAGGCTTTTATTTATCGGATTGAAGGGATTTATATGGATTGAATGTCTTCCAGGTTCTTGGAAGTCTCCCCTGTGGATTGGGCTGGACATAAACAAGGACAGGGAGGAGCACAGAGAGAAATGTTTGGAGCTGGCTGGAATTTTTGGGTATCCAAAGCCCTGAGAACCAGGACAGAACCTCCTCACCTTGCTCCAGAGAGAGATTTCTTGGGATCACCTGAGATCCGGAGGATGGAAAAGCTTCTTCTGCCCTGCACAGGGCTAAGGAAGCTGGAGATGCATCAAACAGATGGAATTTTCCAGGGAAGAAGGACTTTATTGAGGAAATGGATCATTTCAGACGGCGTAAACTAATCAGAGATGTTTGGAGACGGGAGATGCCCATGGAATTGGATCTGATCCAGAGGATAATCCAATAAAATAATAATATAACATGATATTATTAGTCCAATCAAAGCATAAAAATAAGGTTGTTTATTACCTGCTGTAAAAGACGTGTCTGGGCAGAGAATAAAAACCAGTTTTGTCCCTTTAATAAAATCCTCCGAACAGCCTCGTATGGATTTGTGGGATTCAAAAGGAATGGGATCGTGAAATCCCTAAATCTGACCTCAGTGACGTCACTGCTCCTCAGTGCCCCCACCACGTCTCCATTGCGTTGGGTTTGGGGACAAATGAGAGAATTCCACCCTGATAAAAATCTGGGAGTCGGTTCTGGAGCTGACATTCCCAGGATTTCAGTGATTTAGAGGCACGGAGAGCTTGCCTATTACAAGTAATAATAATAATAATAATAATAGTTCTAATAACTTTAATAATTTTAATAATTTTAACAGTTTTAACAGTTTTAACAATTTTCTGATTTTTATAGTGCTCCGTGAAACTATTGGAAACAAACCTTTATTGGGAATCACCCTGGATTCCAAGCACGTTCCAGTTTTGACTGGAAAAATCCCAAATCCTTTTTTCTGAACAAATCCCTCTTTTCTGCAATTTTTCCACCTTGAAAAAAAAACACCACCAAAAAAACCCCTCGTGTTTTGGGGCCCTCCACGGGATTCCCACTTCTCCAGATCTCGGATGCACACGGAGAATTATGGAATTGCCCTAATCCCACCTCAAGATCAGGGAAGGGGTTGGAGGGAGGATGAGCAGACAAGGCAGGGCAGAGCCAAACCCAAGAGAAGACAAAACCCCCAAACACCGCCGGAATTAACAGCGGGATTGAGGGGAAGGCGGGATTTTCGGCATTCCTTTGGCAGCATTCCAGCTCTTTAAGGTTGGAATTTTTTTTTTTTTTTTTTTTTCCTGCAACTCAGGGCTCCACTCCCCACATCCCTCAGAGGTTTGGGGTTCTTTTGTTTGTTTATTTGTTTTGTTTTGTTTTGTTTAATTTTGTTTTTCCCGAGGAAAACTATTCGGAATGCACCGAAGTTGTTTCTTTTTCCCCGGGATCCGGCGGCGTCCTGCCGGCAGATCGGAGCTGGCGGAGGGAATGCGCACAATAACAAAACAACAGGAATTGTTTTGGAGCACACGGATCCGTCGGGATTGGTCTCGTGCCTTCTTTCCCTCCTCGCCGGGCGCTCCCTCAAACGACTCTCGCTGCCCTCCAGGCCTCGCTGGTCCCTCCGGATTCACGGCAGCTTCTCCGAGAGAATTTTCCTCTCGGGGTTCTGCTCCTGGAGTCCCGCGGTCATTCCCAGAGAGGGCGGATTCCCTTCCGAATCCAAGTGGAATTCCCAGTCCTCAAGGGGCAGCTGCGGCTTCTCTGGGAAGCTGTGCCAGATGGATGTGGACGTTCCCACTCTTTTAACCCAAAATTTCTGATTTTCCTGCCCAAACTCTCTGCAACCAACCTGCGGGAAAGCTCTGGAGGAGCAGAGCGGGTTGAGCACTCCTGCAGGAAGCTCATGGACATCCCAGCTGACCCATCCACATCCCACCTTCCTAGGGAAGGATTCCTTCCCAGTATCCCGTCTAAAGCTACTCCCTTTCAGTTTGAAGCCGTTCCCTGTGTCCTGTCCCTCCATCCCTTGGGAATTTCCTCTCTCCGTCTTCCTGGTGGCTCCTTCAGGCCCTGCAAGGCCACACTGAGGTCACCCCAAAGCTTCTTCTCTCCCGGCTGAGCATTCCCAAGCCTTTCCTCATCGGGAAAGGTTCTCCGTCCCTCTCACATCCTTCCCGAACTCGCGGGAGCTGCATCCGCTGGGAATGAGCAGCCTTTAAAGGGACAGTTCTGGGTCCCACAGAGCCTTTCAAGGACAGAATTCCAGGTTCCTCCTTTGCCACGGTGATTCCACTGCTTTGCTGTCACTGTCAGGGCCGTCACGACACAAAACAGAGACCAAAAGCAGCCTCAAAGTGTTGCCATGCTTGTGCCTGCATGTTTTGGTTTTGGGAATTCTATTCCCAGGCACGGTCTTGAAGCACAAGGTCATGTTCTGTAAACTACTGAAGTTCCCACATCTGTTCCCAGAGGAGGGGCTTCGGTGATGGTCTCTGGAAAACGACCAGTGGTTCCCAAGGGTCCCACCTCTGGGGTGGGCACATCTGTAAATGTACAAAAAGAGTCAAGAAAATAAAGGAGGGGTCTCTTGCTTGCAAGAGCTCCACGCAGCCTCTTTGATGCACTCCCTGCCTTGTTCCTGTGCGTCCCCCACAGCGATATCGAAGGGCAATGGTTTATCATCGAAAATGGCTGACCTTTTACACACTTTCTAATGGTTTCTACTTCTTCTGCCTCAGTGTTGCTTTGGTTTTTCTCAAGTTCTATTTCAGCCTTCTGTATTATTCCTTTTTGCAACAGAGTCTCTCAAGTATTTTCACATAAACAACCTGTTGTTATGGTAACTGTCCTTTCATGTTCACATTCTTCCAATAAAGAAGAGACTGTTGATGGACTGTTGGGTTGACCAGTGTGGTTGGAGAGGGAGATTTTCTTCCTCCACTCCAATCCATGCCTACTGCTCGAATTCCATAAATACCATAAATTTGTAAATAAAACTTCCCCATTTTTGCCTGGGACATCTCAGCGTGTCTGAGTGTTGTTCATTTTGTGCCGTAATGCGACACCTCAGCCGTTGGTTACAATAAATTCAACGTAACACCACTGGTGAAAAGTAATAGAGAGCTTCTAAAAACTTCGTTGACCAGTGTGGTTGGAGAGGAAGATTTTCTTCCTCCACTCCAATCCATGGTCATTGCTGGAATTCCATAAGTATCCAAATCTGTAAATAAAACTTCCCCTTTTTTTGCCTGGGACATCTCAGCGTGTCTGAGTGTCGTTCATTTTGTGCCGTGCTGCGACACCTCAGCCGTCAGTTACAATAAATTCCACATAACACCACTGGTGAAAAGTAACAGAGACTCCTAAAAACTTTGTTGACCAGTGTGGTTGGAGAGGAAGATTTTCTTCCTCCACTCCAATCCATGCCTACTGCTCGAATTCCATAAATACCATAAATTTGTAAATAAAACTTCCCCTTTTTTGCCTGGGACATCTCAGTGTGTCTGAGTGTCGTTCATTTTGTGCCGTAATGCGACACCTCAGCCGTTGGTTACAACAAATTCAACGTAACACCACTGGTGAAAAGTAACAGAGAATTCTAAAAACTTCATCCAATTCAACGTAACACCACGGGCGAAAGGTGACAGTGACTTCTAAAAACACCTCCTCCAGCTGCAAACTCCTCTCCTTGTCTTCCTTCTGTTCTTTTCTTCTCTCATTCGTGTTCTTGCAGACAGCCTTGAAGAAAGCTCCTTCTCAGCTTCTTCTTGCTCCTGAGCTGCTTCTTGCTCCTCAGCTTCTTCTTGCTCCTTTAACTACCAGCCCTTCCCACACTTTGCCACCTCCCAGCCAGGACAAAGCACATCCAAGGAACGTTGCAGGAGCTGTTTGGGAGCTGGAGCTCCGGGACAGATCCCCCGGGTGGGCTCGCGGAACGGCCTGGCTGGCTCCAGCCCTGCTGCATCCACGGCCTCAGTTTACCCCTGGCGGAAGCCCCTGCTCCCTCCCACACAAACCCAGCTCGGAACGTGCTCTGTGATCCACCTGCTGCTCCAGGGAAATCATCCCCCATCCATCCAGCAGGAATTCCTGCAGAAAGCTGCATATGGAGCCCAGCTGTTCTGTCAGCGCTCTGGCACGTCTCCATCCTCCCCTTCTCCGAAGGGCTGTTGATTCCAAACAGACATCGTTGGGATTAAATTTCGTTTTCTCGCTCAAAGCTTGGCTGCTTGGATGTTCCCTCTTTTCCAGGGGCTGCTTGGATGTTCCCTCTTTTCCAGGAGCAGATGAAGGCACTTCGGCGGAGCCGGTATTACTTGTTAATCCTTGCGGCGTTCCTTGCGTGGAGAGAAGAGAAATGGAAAATGTTTTCCAAAGGTTTTGTTCTTCGAGAGAGGACTGCTGAGATTTGGAGCTGCTGCTTGCTTGGCCGGCCACAAACTGAAATCCCGCTTTCTCAGGGGGAAAATTATCCATGGTTTACATCCAGCCTGGCCTTGGACACGTCCAGGGATCCAGGGGCAGCCACGGCTCCTCTGGGAATTCCATCCCAGGTCCCTCCCCACTCTCATCTTAAAATGATCTTCCTTTTATCCACTCTGAACCTTTAAAACCCTTCTCCCAGTCCTGGCCTTAATGGATCACAGCAGGGATCACTCCAGACCCACTTCCACAAACCAGCCATGGGAAAAACAATTCCTTGGATGTCTCAGTCCAGTAAATCTGAGCCTTCCCTTCACCTTGCCTTAGGACTGAGCCTTTCCCACATCATTTTCCTTAACTTTCCCTGGATAAAAGGCTGCACAGTGTTGGAACCCTGGGCACTGAGGATTCCAGGCTTTCTGTGCCGACAGCACTGACCCCCCAGCAAACCCTGCATTCCACCTGAGGCCGTGGGGAAGGCTCCCAAAATTGAGTGACAGCGCTGGGATTGTGGGTGTGTGGGGTTTGGATGGAAGTGTGTGACATCACAGGGGGCAAAACTCAGAGTTTCAGGTTTTAGAATACAGGAATAGAGATATAAATCGAGATGGAGGGCTTAGGGCAGAGGCTGAGTCCTTCTTTCTCACCTTCTCCACGGCTCTGGGGGGTGTTTGGTAATTGGGTACAAAAATCCGCATTGCGGGCCACGGGTGGTTGGTGATTGGGGTAAAAGTAAAAATCATTTAGGTGTCATCTCATAATTGGACAATTTGTGCTTAAAAGGCCTTGGAAAGAGCCAGAGCCATTTTCTCTTTGTTAGCTTGAACTCACAGCTTGTGAGACTGCAACAGAGATAAGAACTAACAAACAACTGAGTCCCAACACAAACCGTGCCTTCTGAGCATTTAATCCCAGCTCTAAGAACAGAAAAAGAAGATAAAAAACCCCACAGCACAGCATCTCCCTGAGCGTGGCCCTAAATCTCCAGCTGGAGAATGCAGGAGAAATTGAGGAACAGACAGAAAAGAGTGGGAAAAGCTGAACTGGACAAATGTCCCTTTTGTCCCTCCCACGGCACGGAGCCCCCTCCAGGCCAGTTCCTCCCTTTGGAAGGAAACTCCCTTGATGCCAGAGAAGGCAGAGCTGGAGCAGAGGCTGGGCAGAGCTGGAGAATAAAGCAGAGATTTATTAAAAGACTTTAAGGACACACCTTGGGCAGGACAAGAGCCTGGCCAGGGCTGCACCCAAGGTGAGACCCAAAATGGACACAAAATGGTCACAAAATGGGCACAAAATGGACACAAAATGGTCACAAAATGGACACAAAATGGTCACAAAATGGTCACAAAAAGGACACAAAAGGGACATAAAATGGACACAGAATGGACCTAAAATGGACCCAAAATGGTCACAAAATGGACACAAATGGTCACAAAATGGACACAAAATGAACCCAAAATGGACACAAAATGGTCACAAAATGGACACAAAATGGACCCAAAATGGACACAAAATGGACCCAAAATGGCTGCAAAATGGTCACAAAATAGATCAAAATGGGCACAAAATGGACCCAAAATTAGCACAAAATGGACACAAAATGGTCACAAAATGGAGGCCTGGTCACGAGGTCTCACACTCTGATCAGTTCTGGTCCATTTGCACTTTGGGGTTGAATTGTCCAATTCCAGCTCCAGCTGATGCAGTCCCACCCTTCTTGTTTTCTCCCTCCAGCCCCCGCTGTTTGTGCTTTTGGGCCTGGAAACTTGTCCCAGCTGTGCTTGGTGTGCAGCAGGAGCAGGATTTGTTTTGTGTCCCTGCTGTGTGCAGAGCTGAGTGACCCTGGATGTGAGGCTGGGAGCTGCAGTCCTGGGCAGCACAGAACCTGGGATACACGGAATTAAAACTGAAGGCATCACCCTGATACCCTCCCAGGACTGGTGGCACCTCCTGGATCCCCCAGAGCTCTGCCCCTCAGAGGGAGGAGGCCGGAGTAGGGCATGAGGAGATGTTGCTCCTCCTGTGAATGTGAAACCCAACTCCAGGGAAACTGGGGGAACCCTTTATGGAATGTCACTTCCACTTCTTTGGCTGCTCGGTGCCACCAAACCCTCCTGGGAATTCTCCACTCCTCCTGCAGCCCTTCCCTTTCTGGTTCAGCCATTCCAAAACGAAACGGCTCCGGAATCCGCAACTCCAGGAGGCCCCGTTCAGGGATGAACTTTATGTCAGAGAGAACTTTATTCCATTCCACTGGGGCCCTTCTACATCCAGGTTGGACGGGGCTTGGAGCAAACGGGGACAGTGGAAGGTGTCCCTGTCCATGGAGGTGGCGCTGGATCATCCACAAGATCCCTTCCAACCCAAACCATTCTGGGATTCTCTGACTGAAGGAGATCGAAGGAGATTGAAGGCATGAGGATAAGGATGCCAGCATTGGAATTACATCTCCAGAGCTCCCCTGTGGGAAAAGAACTTGTGGAGAATTTTTGAAGTTCGGTAGAAAGTTTATGTAGCGTGCATTTGCATGTGAACTTTGAGGTGAGAAATGTTGATTTGGAAATGTTGTAGGACAGGATGGTATTTCACAGTTTGCGGAGGTTCCTTTCACGTCCTTGCAGACAAATGTCTCTGTAGAACCAAGAGAGACCCCTTTCCTAAAGAACTAATAAAAAATTATCTTTGAATAAAGTAAAACTGACTGAAATTACAAGTTTTGTGTTTCTGTCAAGTGTAAGAAAGCAAACACTTGTAGAGAGAAAGAAGGATGTTTCGGAAATTTCATTTGTGTTTTTTTTTCTTTCCTTTTTCCTATTTTCATTCTTTTAGTGTGTGTAAATAAGCTATCTTTGTAATTTTAAAGTGAGCCTGTTTTGCTCTTCACGTTCTCCTAGTCACATAAAATACAGTAAATAACAAAACCGTCGCATTAATTGGCGTGCTGCCCGGAAAAATTGTGAAATTAATTCAAGCTAAAACCCTCGATAGAGAAATGGAACTAGAAATAAGTTTTAAAGGACGGTTTTGTAAATAAGATTAGATATTTTAGAGAAATAAAACCGTAAAAGATGCATTTTAGTAGGACTTGCGAGGGGTAATTTTAGACGATTGGTTTTAAGGCATTAATGGCATTGTGTGGTAAAAGTGGGTAAGTTAAGAAATGCTTATAATGTATTTTAATTAGGAAATAATTTACTTTTTGATTGTAATGTTGTGAATGGTATTATTTGTATTGCTTTGCTTTTCATATAAGACCAAAAAAATAGAATAAAAAGTTTTAAAAACTTTTTTTAGTTGTTTTATCTCTGAGTCAGGAAAAGGTGTATTCCGACTCTCCTGGAAGCACGGATGGGAGCTCACCGGGCTTGTTCCCAGTGCTCCTGAAAATCCCAAGCCTAAGGGGGTTTTGAAGCCACCCAGTGGGAGATTTTTCCTGAAGGATTTCCAGGAGGAGCCCGCTCCCATCTTTCCGTGTCCTTAATGAGCTGGAGGATCCCATGGAGCCCCTTCCCCGTGAGCCTGGAGGAATCCTTGACCCACATCCATCCAAGCGCTCCCCGCGGGGTTTTTTGAGGTGCTGAGCCCAAGAGACAGGAGAAGACACACTGGGGGGTGGGGAGAGATTCCATGAGGATCAATAAAGGTTTCTCTTTTATTGGAATTCCCTTTAACATAGGCCCGTGGTTTGCCTTCTCCCGCCCGTCACTTTGGTCCAAGCGGAAAGCAGAAGGGGAGGAATGTAAACCAGAATTCCTGCCTGGAGACACACACACACACATGGCAACACCCCTGGGATCACACCTTCACCCCGTAGGGTTTTTTTGGGGGGGGGATTTGTCCCTCTTCTGGAGGGGAACAAGGCCTTGAAACCCACTTCAGCGCTGCAGAGGGAAAAACACCCCCCTGCTCCTCTCCCTCCTGCTCCCGGTGGAAACAGGAGCAAATATCCTGGAGAAACCCCCTTTTTTCCAAAGCCCAGACCCCACAATTCGTGCTGACCACCAGGGCTGGGTCACCCTGAATCCGCTGAGATGAGGCCAAGGGGTTTAGCAGCAGCTTTGCCTCCCCGTGGATCCCGGCGGGAAGAGGTCGGCGAAGGATTGGGAACGTGGGATGGGCCTGGTGCTCGGCTGGGCCCGTCCTCCCTCTTCTCCCACCACCAACCAACACTCCTGCCCCACCAGCTCCACCTCAGCCCACATGGCCTCACCCAGCCTTCCGAATATCCCACCTTTCACAACAAATGGCTCCTTCTCCAAGGCCACGCTGGGCAGGGCTTGGAGAACCCGGGACAGTGGGAGGTTCCCCGCCCGTGGAACTGGAACTGAGGTGGTTTCTGAGCTCCCTTCCAACCCAAACCATCCCGGGATTCTCTGATTCCTCCTTCCCTGCAGCTCTTCAGGAGGAAGGATTTTAGGTTGAGGAGGAGGTAGAAGGTTGTCCTGGCAAGAAGAGCTCAGGTCTGTATTTAGGCTGTCTCACAAAGCTCTGCTTCAAACCGGTGGCTGCTTCTCACAGCTTTGTCTCCTCTTCAGGCTTGGGCCACCCTTCAGTTAAGCTGGGCTTAAAGCTGCCTGCCCAGTGGATTTTGTATCCCTTTTTCGGAGTGCATTCTGGCACCCTGATCCCTCCATCCCAAACATTTTAATTCCAGGCTTTCCCAGCCAAGTGTCTCCCACAGCCTCAATCTCCACATGGGGAAGCTGACACCAAGAGGGAAGGAGGGATTTTAGGAGAGGAAGCTGCCCCTCAGTGCTTCTCCTACCTCTGGACGTCAGGGATCCTGCTGGATTCTGGATCTACAGGATAAAGGCACCCTGAAAATCCCAGTGCCAATTGAGGTTTTGGGAGCAGGGAATTTTATTGGAATCATTCCCCTTTTCCTCCTCAGGATTTATGGGTGAAATCCACTCCATGGAAATCAACAGACCACCTCGGTGTTGATTTTCCTGGGATCAGGATTTCATCCCAAACCGTGCCAGCACCTCTGGTTTTGCACACCCTGCCATTAGCCCAGAATAATTAACCCTCAGTCCGAGGGAATAATTGAATTCCATTGAATTCCTCAGTTAACGTGCCAGGAAAACCATTGCCGAGGGGAGAAGTCACCCTGTGAGACTCAGGAGAAACGGAATTCTGCGTTCCCAAGCCGAGTTTGTTCCAATTCACCTCTTTTTTCCAGTGGGAAAAAAAGAAGGAAAAGTGGCAGTGAGGATGAAAAAGGAAGAGGGAGTTGTTCTGACTTGGTCACACCCCACCTTCCCCCCTTTTGCTCTCTTAATATCCCTCCAATTAGGAGAAATCCTAATTAGATGCTAATTTACCCCTGTCAGATCTGTGCTGGCCAGGCTGTCTGCCTGATAGAAGCCAGGTTGATTGGAGTTCCTCATTAACTACTCCTGATTAGCCGGGTGAGTTTTCCAAGATTTTCTCACTCATTCCTGGCCCCTGCCAATCCCTCAGCTGATTTCCAGCCCTGGAAAAGGCCTGGAAATGCCTCTGTGGGTGGGCAGATTTTGTGCTGCAAAGGCAGCTCAAGGGAAAAGTGTTCCCCGAAGGAGAACTCCCAGAGAAATCAGGGAATTGCTGGGATTGGAAAAGCCCAGTTGGATCATCCAGACTCCAGCCAGAGAGCAGCGACCCACAGCTGGGTGCAGAAACCACAGGAGCAGAGCAGAAGGTGAAATTAAACTCAAATTAATGAAATGAAGCTCAAATTATTAAAAAAAAAAAAAAAAGGCTCAAATTAACCAAGAATATTTAACGTTGTTATCAGCTCTAATCCCAAACCCCTGGACAGAGTGGAAAGATTCCTGGAGGAAAACAGGAGTTCACTTGGAGGCTGGAATGCTGGGCTGGAAACCCTTCCCAGCTCCGTGGGAAAGATTTCATTAACTTAATGTTCCTTTAAATGCTCCCCCAGGATGGTCTTTCCTCCACTTGACTCCCAAATCCTGGCAAAAAATGTTGATATTATCGGGAACTTTGTGTGCTTTGGGGCTGCTGGAAACCTGGAAAACCGTGGGGAAACTTGGGGGATCTGAGTGAATGGGCAAGGATGGGAAGGAGAAAGGAGAGGGAAAGGAAAGGAAAGGAAAGGAAAGGAAAGGAAAGGAAAGGAAAGGAAAGGAAAGGAAAGGAAAGGAAAGGAAAGGAAAGGAAAGGGAAAAGGAAAAGGAAAAGGAAAAGGAAAGGGAAAAGGAAAAGGAAAGGGAAAGGAAAGGGAAAAGGAAAGGGAAAGGGAAAAGGAAAGGGAAAAGGAAAAGGAAAGGGAAAAGGAATGGAAAAAGGAAAAAGATAAATGGGATTGTTTTATGTCCAGCTGATCATCCAAGGGTGTCCTTGGATTTAATCCCAACACCGAGCCTGGTCTGTAACTCTCAGCAGAGCATTTCTGGAGCGGCAGCTGGAAGCTGGATTTGAAATCCATTCTGCAAATTGAGTCCTGAGCTGTTTTGCCTTTTCGCTGCTCTGAGTTACCCCAGCTCCCTCCTGCCTCATGCCAAGGAATATCTAAATCCACATGGGAGCTGCTTCCAGCTGTCCTGCCCTGGAGCCCAGCTCAGAACCTCTCTGCCCACTCATTGGAGGGGTTTTATCCAGCACTGAGGATTGGGAAGAGCCAGAATTCCAGACGCTGTCCAGAGCCCGGCAGAGCGCTCAGCAGGACCCCAGAAAATAAACAAAAATAGCTGAAGATTTCTATTTTATTGTTTGAAATCCTCCTGGAGTGGGGCACAAACACCAGGAGTGTTTTCCCTGCTCTCTGTGCCCTTTTCCCATAAATCCACCAAGATTTAGGAGTATTTAGGACCTTGGGACACCTGAACTCTGCCCCAGGTGATCCAAGGAAATCACATTTCCTACCCCAAGGCTCTGGACTGGTTTGGGAGCTGCCAGCTGAGCTTGGCCTTGAACCATGAACCCTTCCCTCCAACCAAATTTGCACCCAGTCAAAAGGGGAAATTAAAAGCTAAATTAAGTGATTTAAATAAGATTTTGGGGTTGTTTTGGAGGGGCAGTTTGGAAAAAAAAAAAAAGAATTGAAGTGTGGGGAAAAGACTCCCAGAAGAAAATCCCGGCTCCAAACCGTCCCAAACCTCCCACAGAGCAGAGAGCAGCCAGTGATGGTTCCTGTCAGCGCCGAGGGAAGAAAAAACAGAATTTAGGAAATCCATCCAGGTCCACTGAAAGCCTTGACAGCAAATTAATTTGGAGTTAATCACTGACTGAAGCACATCCAAAGGATTTGTGTCTCAGCAAGGTTGGCTTGATGTCTCTGAGCTTTAAATGGCCAAGGAGGATTTGGAACCACCAAAGAGGACTTGGAGTTACCAGGGAGGGCCTGGAAACACTGAGGAGGACATAGAAGCATCAAGGAGGACATGGGAACACCAAAGGAGGACTTGGAATCACCATGGAGAACATGGAAACACGGAGGAGGACTTGGGAACACCAAGGAGGACATGGAATCACCATGGATGACATGGAATCACCATGGATAACATGGAAACACCAAGGAGGACATGAAATCACCAAGGAGGACATGAAATCACCAAGGAGGACATGGAAACATCAAGGAGGACCTGAGAACACCAAGGAGGACCTGGGAACACTGAGGAGGACCTTGAAACACTGAGGAGGATATGGAATCATCAAGGAGGACCTGGGAACACCAAGGAGAACCTGGGAACATCAAGGAGAACCTGGGAACTTCAAGGAGGACATGGAAACACCAAGGAGGATTTGGAAACGTCAAGAAGGGCTTGTAATCACCGAGGAGGACGTGTGAGAAAAAGAACCCAACCTATAAATGAGGTTTCTGAACCCTCTGAGACATCAGAACCTGAAATTAAAAACCCTTTCAGCCACCGAGTTTGCCGAGACAACCAAGGGGAATAAAAACTTTGGAGATCTTCCCTCTCTGTGGGTTTTCGTGGTTTAAAAGGCAGAAAATCGTTCCCAGCGCTGTGGACGTTCCCTGACCTCCAGCTGATTGCCCATAAACAGATAAACAGAGCCAATCCCTGGCTGGAAAACTGGATTTTGGGAGATCTTTGTGAGCGCTTTTGGCTCCGGAGCAAGACGAGGAGCGGAGCTGAGGGATGATGAGGGGTAGGACAAGACATGATCTCATCTGAACCCGGACCAGGGAGGATGGAGGAGGCAGAGAAACAATTGTCTGCACTCACCCAGGAGAAGCAGGAAGGGCAAAGCTGCTGCCAAAAGTTCATCCCAAAGAAATAAAAGGAAGATTAGGCAGCTGTGAAATCCCAGAAAAGAGCGGGATGGTGGAGCAAGGAATCACGAAGAGAACTCTGCTTCTGGGGATGGGAATAGAGGAGGAACGATAGAGGGACCTGCCAGGGGTGAGATTCCCTGTCCAAGCCCAACGTGTGGCTCTGGAGAAGAGGACAGCGATCCAAAAGATTCCAGGGAGATCCCACGTGAGCCGCTCCGCCGGGATACTGCAGTGCACAGCTTGGCTGGGAGAAGTGAGAGGCTCCACAGAGTTCTGGAGTATTGCCAGATGTTTTCTGGGATGAGAGGAAATCGGGCACGGATCTGACACAAAGGGGGAGGGAAAACTGGGGAAAAACCAGGGAACAGCTCCTTTGGATTTTTGCCTCCTCCTTGAAGTGAACTTGGGAAAGGTTTCTTCCCCCGTTTTCCGAGGTGGACAGGGCTTGGAGCAGCCTGGGATAGTGGAAGGTGTCCCAGCCCATGGGATGAGGATGGGCTCTAAGGTTCTTTCCAACCCAAATCGCCCTGGGATGATTCCATGATAACGACTCCATGACAAGGATTCCACGGCAACAATCCCGTGGTAACGACTCCGTGACAACAACTCCATGACAACGCTTCCCTGGTAACGGTTCCATGATAGCAACCCCATGGTAATGACTCCATGACAACAATTCCATAATTCCATGACAAGAATCCCATGGTAATGATTCCATGACAACAATCCCATGGTAGCGACTCCATAACAATTCCACGGTAATGATCCCATGATAACAATTCCATGGTAACGGTTCCCTGATAACAATCCCATGGTAATAATTCCATGATAAGAATTCCATGGTAACGGTTCCCTGATAACAATCCCATGGTAATAATTCCATGATAACGATTCCACGGTAACGGTTCCCTGATAACAATCCCATGGTAATAACTCCATGATAACAATTCCATGGTAACGGTTCCATGATAACAATCCCATGGCAATGATACCATGACAACAATTCCATGACAACAATCCCATGGCAATGATTCCATGACAACTATCCCATGCTCCATTTGCTACACCCCAGGCTCCAATCCGCTCTCTCTGCTCCACGATCCCGTGGCTGGATTGGAACCAGGATGGGGCACGAGCCCCCGTCATTCCCGCAGGATTTGTGGATGGATTCTGAACTAATGAGCCCTCCCCTCCAAGGTTTCTGTTCCCCGTGGCCTTTGGGGCTGTGTTCCCAGAGGAACATCCCACAGGAGAGGATCTGCCAGCCCAGGTGGACTCAGACCTTTGGGTGGGGACAAACTCCTTGGGAAATGTCCTCAGCTCCTGGTGATGGAGGAAGGGAAGAGGAGCCTGCTCGGAATCCAAAGGCTCTGGCTAAGCTCCAACAGGATCATTCCGTTTGTCCTTCCAGGGCAAATCCCAACCCGAAATTGGGGCTTCTTCTCTCTTTCCAGACACCCCAGCTCTGATTCTTCCCCACTAAAATTCAGGATCTTCAGATAACAGATCCTGATCCACAGGCTCCGTCAAGAGTTTGGGATCAGCCCAGGAATGACGGGAACACACTGTGACAAACAGATCCTGCTGGGCCTTTGGGGCAGTTTTCCCTCTGTTTTGGTGTCAGCATGATCCCAGTTTTTGCATGGATGTTGCTCGTGCACAGAAACATCCAGGAAAGGAAAATCTATTTATTACTTGCAAGGATTAAAAAAAAAAAAAAAAAAAAAAAAAAAAAAAAAAAAAAAAAATCCTTCCCCCTGCACAACCCCAAGTGCCTGTAATTTTTATCTTCCTTTAATGACAGGTTTGATTTATTTTAATCCTAAACAATCCAGTGTTGAATTCATTTCAGCAAGAGCTGCATTTTAGGAGGGGGAGGGGTTGTGTTTGTTTATAAATAAATTTATGGCTTTTGCCGATTCCATGAATTTCTGAGGGATTGTCAAATGTTCTCTGTCTTGAGTAATAAACACAAGCAAAGAGTGAGTCACTGCTTGGGGTTTTTTGGTATTTTTGCTTTGTTCCAGCAGTCAAATGATAACTCAGAAATGTCCTTGAGCCAGAAAATTGGGCGGGGTAGAAGAAGAGAGCAGGAAAATGGATTAATTTTTGAAAAGTTGACATTTTGATAACTCCTGTTTGGTGGGAAATGGTTACCATGAGGTTTGACCTCTTCTGACGAGGCGAAACGAGGAAAGAACATCACAAATAAATATTGGCTGTCAAAGATTTCTGTTCAGGACAGGAGGGAACGGCCTCAGGCTGGGCCAGGGGAGGGTCAGGTGGGACACCAGGAGGAATTTCTCCATGGAAAGGGTGCTCAGGCCTTGGAATTTCCCAGGAGGGTTTGGAGTGCCCATCCCTGGAGGTGTCCAAGGAATTCCTGGGTGTGGCACTCGGGGCTCTGGTGGGGATCTGGCACAGGTGGGACTGGATGACCTTGCAGGGCTTTTCCAACCCCAGGAATTCTGGGATTCTGTGACCTGCCATGGATGGAGAGGAGCTCCAGCTCCTGTCAGACCCCCACAGCCACCAGGTCCCCCAGCAGGTCTGAATCCAAACCTCAGGCATGTCAAAGGGAGGAGATTTTCCCCTGGATTCCACCAGCCAGGCCCTAATCTGAGAGGTGGATAAAGATGTGGGACCCAAAGGCAGGATCCCACCTGCTCTTCCTGACCTCCTGCAGGGTTTGGGGAAGTCAGTCCTGAATTAGCCCCCAGAAGAGCAGCTGGTGGAGCCTTTCTCCTCATTAAGGTTTGGATTAATTGTCCAGAGGAACTGTGGATGCTCCATTCCTGGAAGTGCCCAAGGCCAGGTGGGACAGGGCTTGGAGCAACCTGGGACAGTGGGAAGTGTCCCTTTAAGGTGGAAGGAGGTGACCTTTAAGGTCCCTTCCAACCCAAACCACTCCAGAATTCCACGTCCCTGTGGAACAGGACATTCGGAGGGCAGAGTGAGGAACAACTCCCAGTTTTGGAAGAAAGGACTGGAGCCGCTTTCCAGGAACACCCACGGAAAGGGAGGGCTGAGTTCTCCACCCCGGGAACTGATCTGAGCCACCAGCGCCCCTCTGGGACATTCCAGTCCCGTGCCCTTGGTGGTTCCCTCTCCACCAACCCCTCCGGAAGAACAGGAACGCCGCGCATTCCCACAACCACATCCCACCCCAAAACCCTGCCGGCTCCTGCCTTGCTCCCAGGACTTCAGGGGGAAGGAGAGGACAATCCTTGCCCACATCCATCAGCTGTTAGCCCTGCCCACCCCAGAGGATTCCCAAGGGAAGAAGAACACGGGACTGGCCATACCCAAGGTGACCTTTGACCAGCGGCCCACGGGGCCTTTCCCAGCCCTGTGTGTGTCACCAGGCAGATCCACAGGCAGAGAACAAACCAAACCCAAGCAACCGACCCCCGGGGTGGCTTGTTGACCCCCGGGGGTGGCTTGTCCCCTCCCAGGACGATGGCACCGCCCCCTCCCTGCATGCCCCTTGCTTTCCCCGGGGGACACTCCCGTCCTCCTTGGCCGCCCACGCTCTCCAAGGGATCCAAAGCCCACACAGGGCTTGGGAGCCCTCCCTGGAGAGCTCCCAGGATCTCTGGTGTCCAGCAGGTCTGGAGAGCTCCGGCTCCGTTATCACCAGGAAGTCGCGCGGGTCGCGGAATTCATGGATGGGATCCATGGCCACGGTAGCGGGTCGCTTTTTTTTTTTTTGTGTGGTTTTTTTTTTTTTTTTTTTGGTTGTGTTTTGTTTTTTTTTTTTTTTTCCCCAAAATAACTTAACCTCTCATTCCACAGAACAGAGAAACTGCATGGAAAAAAACCCCTTGGAATCCGCCGCCTGGCCCGACGGTCTTTTCCCACTAAACGCTCTCCGGGAACCTTTTTCATCCTTTTGGGCTGAAAAACTTTTATCTCTCTCTCTTTTTTTTTTGTGTAAGTTTTTTTTTGTTTCCTCTCCCCCATCCTCCCGTCCTTTTTTTTTTTTTTTACATCACTGTCTCTCTCTCCTCTTCCACCAGGACCGTGGGCCTGTCTCCGTCGTACAGCCCGGAGCCGTTCAGATATTCCTCGTCCTTGTTGTACTGCTCGGGGCCGGAGGAAGGCATGGAATTCTCCGAGATGGAGCCGTTTTTCACGTAGCCTGGCAGATTCCGGTGGCCGTTGAGGGTCCCTGGAATCAGCCTGGTGTTGAGGTGGAGGGCAAGAGCCCCTCTGGTGGCCACGTTGGTGATGCTGGTGTGGGAAACCATTGGTCCGTAACTGTAGGTTGTGCTCCCACTCCGGGCTTTCCTTTTGAAGTCAAGGGCTAAAGTCCACCTGCTCCATGACTTCTTGATTTCTGCTTGGACCTTGAGGGGGGGAAAAAATAAAAAGGAGGGAAAAAAAAAAAAAAATCCCATGAGTGGGAGAAGAAAAATGCTGGAAAAATGTGGGTTTTTTTTTTCCTGGATGGGCGGGAAGCTCTGTGGGGATTTGGAATTCCGCGGTCTTTACGGGTTGGGATTTTTTTTATGGGTCCCTTCCAGCTCAGGGGGGTTCTGTGATTCTGTGAGGTTGGAAAGAACCAGAAGCTGGCGTCGGATCCACCCTTTTCCGAATGAAATACTGGGAATGGCTGAAAACTACTGGCCAGAAAGGTGGGGATTTGGAATTCCGTAGTCTTTACGGGTTGGGATTTTTTTTATGGGTCCCTTCCAGCTCTGTGGGGTTCTGTGATTCCGTGAGGTTGGAAAGAACCAGAAGTTGGTGTCGGATCCACCCTTTTCCGAATGAAATACTGGGAATGGCTGAAAACTACTGGCCAGAAAGGTGGGATAGCTCTGCCCGGGGGTTAAGGGATGGAGAGCAGCACATCCAGGAGGGAATTGTCTCAGTGTCCCAAAGAAATCAAGTGTGAGTGGGAAAACCACCTTGAGAGGCACCCGAACCCTGAGAAATTTCCCCAGAATTTTAGACTGGGTATAAAGTAGGCTGCTGAAGTTAGGATGAGATCAATTCCCCTTAGATTTTATCCTCGTTTGACCTGCAGAACATAAACAGTGATTCTGCAGTTTTATTTCCCCTTAAAATCCCTAAGTTTAGGTTATAAATCCCCCTTAAAATCCACAAATTTAGGTCACAAATTCCCCTTAAAATCCATGATTTTTGTTTCATGCCCGTCGTGGAAAGTCCTTCCCTGGGGTGCAGCCGCTGACCATCCGCTGCCTTAATTAGCAGCAGTAGAGGGAATTAATGGAAATGAGGAAATTGAAGTATATTATTCTGGAGATAGATTAAAAAAAAGGCAAAAGAACCTGGAAAAATCCAGATTATTTTTTTTGTTGTTCTTGTTGTTAATCAGTGACTCTATCAATCAATTTTTTCTTCTTAATTTGAAATGCAGCAGCACTAAGAGGCGCTTGTGTAGGAAATTTAAAATCAATTTTTCTTCTTAATTTGAAATGCAGCAGCACTAAGCAGCGCTTGTGTAGGAAATTTAAAAATCCTATATATATATATATTTTTTTTCCTCCATTAGCTGCTTCCAGTAGCTCATTTAGCGGTGCCACATTGACCTGGGGGTTTTCCACCAGAAAAAAAAAAAAAAAAAAATATATATATATATATAAAAGAGGATTTGAGTTTTTTATGTGGCCTGAGAGACCTTGGACTGCACAACAAGGCTGTTTGTCGCAGAAAAACGAGGATGCGCTGGTGGGCTTGCACCTGGGTGTGGAAATAACCCGAGGAAAGGAGGGAATTAAGACGTTTACGACTCACCTCTCCATTGCAAAAGCAGTATATGATGGCGACAAAAAATCCCTGGAAGGAGGAAGAGACAACAAATCAGCGTGAATTTAAGGAAATTTGGGTTTCTTTTCCGCCCAGCACCCCCCTGGCTTCTCTGAGATTGGGGGGACACTCAGAACCTGCCGTGTGAGAAGTGTGGGGTCGGTCAGTGGGGGCAGGAGAAAATTCCCTGTGGATGGGAATTCCTGAGGCAGCAGAGTGTCCTGGGGGACAAGAGGCCAATGGGATCCTGGGGTGCATTGGGAAAAACTTCTTTTTTTTTTTTTGCTGGATGCACTTCCCCCCCTTTTCCTGTTGCATTTTGCAAATGGAAAAGAGATTTGAAAAAAAAGAAAATATTTCCAAGTCTCCTCATAGATGAGTTCCAGTACTGGAAAGCCCACCCCAGCTTCCAAAGGCAGCCCTGCACCCGCATTTCCCTCCTCTCCCCGCTGAAATTCCCCCGGTTTTCCCGGAGTTCCCGTACCTGGAAAGAGTTGAACAGCATTTCATAGTGCATTTGAACTTGCCAAAGAATCCCTGACACGTCTGTGTATGGCATAGCCATGAAAACAATATAGTGAACGCCAAACAGAGGCATAAGGACGAGGGTAGATTTCAGCAGCTTCCTGCAGGGAGGGAAAAAAAAAATAATAAAAAGTGGGATACAGCAGGAATTAGAGTGGATAAACCTCACTGGCATCACCAACCCACAGCCAGGTGTGTTCACCGGGCACGAGCAGCTCCTGGGCTTCTCCCTGTGCCCTTGGATATGGGATGTTTACATGGGTGCTCTGGAATTCCACCTGGAATTCCACCTGCGTGTGCCAGTCCGACCCGCCCCGTGTCCTGGTGGGATGCTGGAGGTGACAACACTGGGAGGCCTTTTCCAGCCTCAGACCGAACTCCAGGTTTGGGTCAGGAGCATGGGTGGGAGGTGGAAAGGAGTGAAAGTGATGCCTGAAGTTTTAATTCCGTGTATCCCAGGTTCTGTGCTGCCCAGGGGTGCAGCTCCCAGCCTCACATCCAGGGTCACTCAGCTCTGCACACAGCAGGGACACAAAACAAATCCTGCTCCTGCTGCACACCAAGGACAGCTGGGACAAGTTTCCAGGCCCAAAAGCACAAACAGCGGGGGCTGGAGGGAGAAAACAAGAAGGGTGGGACTGCATCAGCTGGAGCTGGAATTGGACAATTCAACCCCAAAGAGCAAATGGACCAAAACTGATCAAAGTGTGAGACCTGGTGACCAGGTGTCCATTTTGTGTCCATTTTATGACCATTCTGGGTCCATTTTGTGCCCATTTTGTGTCCATTTTGTGCCCATTTTGTGACCATTTTGTGTCCATTTTGTGACCATTTTGTGTCCATTTTGTGTCCATTTTGTGCCCATTTTGGGTCCACCTTGGGTTCAGCCCTGGCCAGGCTCTTGTCCTGCCCAAGGTGTGTCCTTAAAGGCCTTTTAATAAATCTCTGCTTTATTCTCCAGCTCTATCCAGTCCCTGTTCCATCCCGGCCTTCCCAAGGCATCAAAAGGAATTTGTTGCCGCAATTCCGGCCCTCAGGCTCCGACAGCCACCAAATCCTCTTATCCCCAAAGGATGGTTCTCCATCCTCACGTGGACCTGCACCACCCACAGTGGCTGACACCGCTTGGGCAGGAGCTTGGAGAACTGACTTCCAGAGCTCTTTCCCAACCTCAACCCCTCCGCTGAGTCAAGAGAGGAAAATCCACCCTGGATCGGTGGCAATGAGCGGATCTGGAGGAGAGGGAAGTGAATTAGGAGTGGAGTTGCTCCAGGAGAGGAGGACAGAGCCGAGGTGAACGCTCTTAGGAGGTGCTCTGGGCTTCAGCATCACTTGGAAAAACTCCTTTTTCCAGGAAGCAGCTCCACCTCAGCACAGGATTGGGGCTGGGGGTGCTCCAAGGAGGCACCACAGCCCCGGAGTGTTTGGCCGGGCTGGCTCCGAAGGGACTCAGCTTTGCCTGGAAGTGACATTAATTGAGGGATTAAACCTCGTGCCAAGAGTTCCAGCAAGTCCCCGAGCGCGGCGGGGATCGGGAAGGGCAGGGATGGCTCCCAGAAAGCCCCGGCACCGCCTCTGTCCAGCTCCTGCAAACCACCGAGGGAATTTAACACTTTAAAAGGAGCCGGCCCCGTCCAAACCATAATTAATGGCAAAGCTTCAGCCGGGGAGAAGTAAATAAATGGATAAATCAGAGCCCTGACAGGGCAGCGAGAGGAGAACTGGGAGGTGTTTTCCTGCCAAAATCTGCCTCCCGCCTCAAATGCGTGTTTGGAGAGGGAGGTAGGGAGCAGTGAGCTCATGGTTTGCATCCCAAATCGTTGGCGCTCTCCCTCCCCTTCCCAAGTGTCCTGCTGGGCAGTCCAGGAGATCCCGAGAAGCCTTAGGAGCTCTCAAGCAGCCGCGGCGTCCCAGCAATCCGATTTTTCCATCCAGTTTTTGACCGTGCTGCAAATAACCTGAATTATCAAGGGAGACGAGCTGGCAGAACAAAGGAAAACCAAACAAAAAACGACACGAAATTGGAATCTTCTTTTTTTTTTTTTTTTTTTTTTTTCGGTTCAGCCAAGGCACTGAAACACCCTCTCAAGGGGCAGGTTTAACAAATAGGCCAAGCTTTACAAAGCGCAGGAGGGAAATAAAAATAAGCAAATAAACTGATTTGAGTTTTACGGCCTTCAGCAGCGCAAGCAATGCTTTATTTTTGCACTTTTTTGGTTTTCAAAAACCGGCTGAAGAGCTGGAGCTCTTCCCTAACCTCCAACAGGTCGGAGCTGAAAGGTTTAGGAGGGTTTTAAATTGCTCCAATTCAGTCTGCATTGCCACCCTTGGAAGACAACAAACTTTTCGAGTCATTTCAGGTGGCACCAGTGCCACCCTGGGCCTTCTCCAGAGCCAAGGGGGTGAGCCAAGGGCTTTGTCCCATCCCAGAAACGGGGACAGGTGACACTCACCTGTACTGTTGCCTGGAGTCGCACCTCCCTGCGTTCGTCTCTCGGAGCTTGGTTGCGAGGACTCTGATAATATTGATAAAGAGAATAAAATTTACCTGCAGGGAAAAGAGAACAAACAGCAAGGAAACGAGAGCCGTTAGAAACCGACGGAGACGGTGGAGCCCTTCAGCTTCCCCCGGGTGAGGCAGGGGCTGGGACTGGGGAGGAGGCTCCTCCTGTGGAAGGGATGAGCGTTCCAAGAATGATCCCAGGGGTTTTTAACCTCCAGGAAGGATACGGGATGGCTCAAGAGGTGTGGACACCTCACACGGAAATATCTGAGCCGGCCAGCCCAGCAGGCAGCCGGGGAAGGCCAAAATGATGGTTTTATTTGTCTTTCACAGCCCAGCTGGGATTAAGATCCCCTCGGGATACCAGGAGCACCTGAAGGACGTCCCCCCACATTTCCAGGTGCAAAGGGAAAAGAGGAACAAGCCGAATGCACCGTGGTGGAGACACAGAGTGGACCTCACTGGGGATGACAGCCCAAGAGTGCAGAAGGGCAATGAAACTGTTGGGTTTCCCCCCGTGTTTCTAGTGCCAGGCTTCCTCTGGGAAGTGTTTGGGATGGAGCAGATGAGGATAGTCAGGGAATGTCATCTACTGCCTTTCAGGCCAGAGCGTGCTCCAGCCAAACTGTCTTTTTCATTCTTATCAGAACCCTCAGGAATTTGTCAGGGTTACTGAGACACAAACAGTGCTAAAATAAGAAAGGAGAGCCTGAGGAACAGAACACTGAGACTGCAAGGACGAGATAAAGGAGGGCCACGAAGCACTGGGCTGTCACCAATCGTATTTCCTGACACGTGCGCGCTGAACGCGTGGACAAGATGGAAGCTCCAATCAAATAACGCATGATGGCGTGAACAGTAGATTTAGAATGTGTAAACAGAGCTGAATGAAAAAAACAGATGGCTTCTGCTCAACCATATTGAGCAGAATCAATCCTGTTGGTCATCCAGAAGTCCTGAGCTCCTGCAGAGCACTGGCCATGAACTCCTGGTGTGTGCAGTGAAGATGTTCTCACTCCTCATGAGACTGGAGAGGAAGAGCAATGGATCATGTGAAGAGTAGATTTAGAAAGTGTAAATAGAGCTTGATGGAAACAACAAATGGGTCCTGCTCAACCATATTGAGCAGAATCAACCATATTGGTTGGTTGTCCTGAGCTCCTGCAGAGCACTGGCCATGAACTCCTGGTGTGTGCAGTGAAGAGGTTCTCACCCCTCATGAGACTGGAAAAGAAGAGCAATAAATCATATGAACAGTAGATTTAGAATGTGTAAGTAGAGCTGAATGGAAACAACAAATGGCTTCTGCTCAACCATATTGAGCAGAATCAATTGTATTGGTCACCCAGAAGTCCTGAGCTCCTGCAGAGCACTGGCCATGAACTCCTGGTGTGTGCAGTGAAGAGGTTCTCACTCCTCATGAGACTGGAGAAGAAGAGCAATGGATCATGTGAACAGTAGATTTAGAATGTGTAAATAGAGCTTGATGGAAACAACAAATGGGTCCTGCTCAACCATATTGAGCAGAATCAACCATATTGGTTGGTTGTCCTGAGCTCCTGCAGAGCACTGGCCATGAACTCCTGGTGTGTGCAGTGAAGAGGTTCTCACCCCTCATGAGACTGGAAAAGAAGAGCAATAAATCATATGAACAGTAGATTTAGAATGTGTAAGTAGAGCTGAATGGAAACAACAAATGGCTTCTGCTCAACCATATTGAGCAGAATCAATTGTATTGGTCACCCAGAAGTCCTGGGCTCCTGCAGACCAGCTGGCCATGAACTCCTGGTGTGTGCAGTGAAGAGGTTCTCACTCCTCATGAGACTGGAAAAGAAGAGCAATGGATCATGTGAACAGTAGATTTAGAATGTGTAAACAGAGCTGAATGGAAACAACAAATGGCTTCTGCTCAACCATATTGAACAGAATCAATCCTGTTGGTCATCCAGAAGTCCTGAGCTCCTGCAGAGCACTGGCCATGAGCTCCTGGTGTGTGCGGTGAAGATGTTCTCACTCCTCATGAGACTGGAGAGGAAGAGCAATAAATCATGTGAACAGTAGATTTAGAATGTGTAAATAGAGCTGAATGGAAACAACAAATGGCTTCAACCATATTGAGCAGAATCAACCGTATTGGTCATCCAGAAGTCCTGAGCCCCTGCAGAGCACTGGCCATGAACTCCTGGTGTGTGCGGTGAAGATGTTCTCACTCCTCATGAGACTGGAGAGGAAGAGCAATAAATCATGTGAACAGTAGATTTAGAATGTGTAAATAGAGCTGAATGGAAACAACAAATGGCTTCAACCATATTGAGCAGAATCAACCGTATTGGTCATCCAGAAGTCCTGAGCCCCTGCAGAGCACTGGCCATGAACTCCTGGTGTGTGCGGTGAAGACGTTCTCACTCCTCATGAGACTGGAGAAGAAGAGCAATGGATCATGTGAACAGTAGATTTAGAATGTGTAAATAGAGCTGAATAGAAACAACAAATGGGTCCTGCTCAACCATATTGGTTGTTTGTCCAGAAGTCCTGAGCTCCCGGATGAACCCAGCTAGTGGCCAACTGCTCAAGATAATTCCAGTGGCACCTAAGCACCTTGGAAGAGTTGCCCCAGGAAGAAGTGGAATCCCCATCCCAGGAAGCAGTGGAATCCCCATCCCAGGAAGGAGTGGAATCCCCATCCTGGGAAGTGGTGGAAACTCCATTCTGGGAAGAAGTGGAATCCTCGTCCTGGGAAGTGGTGGAATCTCCATTCTGGGAAGCGGTGGAATCCCGTGTGGATGTGGCACTTGGGGACAAGGGTTGGTGGTGGCAGGAATGGTTGGTGGTGCTGAGGGAATGGTTGGACTTGATCTGGGAGAACGTTTCCAACCTTCATGACCCCATGATTCCAATCTTGTCCTGCGGGAGCACACCGAGGAAAATTTAATGGCAGCACCTCGTGGAGAGGAAAGGTGGGTCGGCACTGGAGAGATTCCCATCTTTGTAGAGCTCTCCAGAGCTTGGTTTCCCTGGATTCCACCAGCTGCTGGCCCGGCCAAACCCATCCATGGGATTATGGAGAGGGTACAGACAGAACTATCCACTGAGCAGATCCGTGCTGTTGGATAACGCCTATGGATTCCTCTGGAGCCGTCACCGAGTTACCACACCACACACAGGCTTGGAGTTTTCGGGAAGGACCCACTGTGAACCTCAAGCTGGACAGTCCAGGAGATCTCCTTGGATTTGTTTTGGTTGGAGCCAGAGCAGATCCGTGTTCCAGCACTTCCATGGCAGAGATCCCACCTCTGGAGAGTTGTTCCCATGGTTAGTTATCCTCCCTGGCAAAACCAGGAATTCCCTGAGCTGCTGGACCAGCAGGGCCTGGTTTGCCATGGCTTTGTCTCCTGTGGTTGCATTCCTTCTCCTCTGAGGAGGTGCAAGCTCATTTGGAACGGTTCTCCATTTAAAAAAAAAAAAAAAAAATGCAGGGAAGGTTGTGCCATACCCTTCCCATCACTGGGATATGAGTAAAAGCTCTCTCCCATATCCATTTCCCTGTTTTCCTGAGGTTTGTGGGAATTTTACATCCCTGCAACCCCATTCCCTGAGCTCCATTTGGCTGAAATTTCCTGACTGGCACAGGAATTACAAGGGAGGAACGGATAGACCAGCAGGCAGGGAAGCACAGAGCCTGGGGGCATTTAATTCCTTGGAAACCATCTAAAAGGGAAAAGCCAAGTGGGATTTATTTCTCTACAGGAGCTTTTCCAGCTTTAAAGGCCCCAGAGTGGGATCTTGTTCTGCGTTTGTCGGCAAAATTAAAGACGCCCAACCTTATCACTCCCAGGAGGGGAACTCCTCTGATTTCCCCAAATGTGCTAAATTTGAAAAGAAATCCAGACGAAGGAGTCGCATCCAAATTAGCAGAAAGTGGAGAGATTTTAATCCCCTCAGCCTCCAGAACCTCATCCAGAAATTGTGGGATTTAGTCCAGCGGCGTGGGAATGGCAGAAGCAGCCAAGTGAACAATACGAACCCACAGAAATTAAACAGACACAGCCCACGGAATATTTTTGCATAGTAAACAGCCGCATCTGCAAACTGCCAGGGCGCAGGCACAGCCTCCTGGAGAAACCTTGTTTTTTTCCAAGGACGAGCCTCAATTGGGCTCTTTCTCCTCTGCTAATTGGCCTTCAAATGAAATGCGATGGGGTTTGCTGGAATCCGTTTAATTGAACCATCTGAACTCTCTCCTCCAGCCTCCCCTGTTCCTTTTCCAGAGATGTGGTCTCGGCGATGCGTCTCCTCCAAGGAGTTGCTGGAGCCAGGTGGAGAATTTCCACCAAAAGGATGAAATCCAGCCCCACCACAAAACCCCCCCAGATCTCACCTAAGGGCACAGATGAGCACATCCACCTCGGAAAATTTCCTGCCCTTTGCGTGTCTGGTGTTCTTCTCGCTCACACTGAGCATCCTCCAAAGCCTCCAAAGATTCGTGAGGCAAGGAGGAAGAGCCTGATTCCAAACCCTCTGGAGTGTGGAGAGATTCCTACTGACTCCACTCATGGATGGGTGGAAAGGGAGATGGGATTTGGGGGCGTGCACGAGCTCTTTCACATGGATTCCATCATGGATGGGTGAAAAGGGAGATGGGATTTGGGGGCGTGCACGAGCTCTTTTACATGGATTCCACCATGGATGAGTGGAAAGGGAGATGGGATTTGGGGACGTGCATGATCTCTTTAGCATGGAATGGAAAGGGAGCCTGGAATGGAGCATGGAAGGAGCATGGAATGGAAAGGGATGGGATTTGGGGGCGTGCACGATCTCTTTAGCGTGGATTCCTTCAAGAGACTGAGCAACGGAGAACGCCAAACAAAGAGAGGGGGGAAGAGGGTGATTAATGAGTTCATTAATGAGGACATAACTGAATTCAGCTGGCGCAGATAATTTGATTTTATAAAGCCCTCTCCAGCTTTGGAGAGCTCCCCCTGTGTTTGGATAATGTCTCTCGGATCCTTTCTTTCCCCTTTGGCTCCTGCCTTGGAATAATCCACCCTCGGCGATTGAAGATCCAATCAAAGCTGGGGTGGCTTCATTTCCCTTCCCACCTCAGGCTTCCCAAGCTTTTCCCAGTTCAGAGGGAATGGGATGCCCCTGAAACATGCCTGGGGAAAGCTTTGGTGCAGCTACAGACCCCAGATTCCATCTCTTCCGACTGGAGCTGCCTGGTGGGAACAGGTTGTGATCCCTGAAAGTTTCCAGGATCATCTGGGTTGGAAATGTTGCCTTGAATGTTGGTTTTGTTCATGACTTCAGGCCCTAAAAACGTGGGATTTTTCTCACATTGAAGTCACTTCTGCCATATTCAGCTGCCAAAACTCCAGGCAGGACAAACATAAACCCCTCAAAGTGGATATGGGGGGATTATTGTAGGGCAGGATTTTTGACAGCAGGGTGTTTGGAGCAGGAAATCCTGGATCAACTCTTCCCAAGGACCCAAAGGCCTCCCCACCCCCTCACTCATCCCGTACTCACCACGATAGCTGCCAGGATGGGCACCTGAATAATCCACTTTAAATTGCCAGCACTCAAGTCCCAACACCTGAGGAGAGATCGACATCCCGTCAGGAAAACATTGGAAGAGCAACCAACTCCGGAGTTTCGTGGGAAAAACCCTCCCTGGAAGGAGGAGTTCCTCCAAAGCCTGGTGGAAGGACCTCGCTCTAACCCTGCCTGCACTCGGTGGGGCTTTGGGATGTCTCTTTTCCTGCTGTTGTGCTACTGAAAAAGGAGAATATTCCTACAGTTGGGATGGTTCTGTGCTCCAGAGGGTGAAGCTCTTTCCGCGCTCATCCAGACCTGCCCCTTCCGGGCAGGAATGGATTCTTTTCCACTTCTTCACTTCCCCACCAGAAAAAGAAAAAACCAGCCAACCAACCAACCAAAAAAAAACCCCAAAAACCAAACCAAACCAAAACAAAAACCAAAAAAAACCCAAAAAAAACCAAACAAAAACCAAACCAAACCAAACCAAACAAAAAAAACCCCCCAAAAAACAAACAAAAAAACAAACAAAAAAACACCCACCCCCCCCCCAAAAAAAAAACAACCAAAAAAACCCCCACCAAAACCCTGCATTAAAAGTAATCCAGGTTTCATGGAGACAGGAGAGGCTGAACTGCTGTGGGATCACAGAATCCCAGAATGGGTTGGGTTGGGAGGGACCTTGAAGGTGATTTAATTCCAAATCCCTGCCATGGGAGAGAGGTTGCTCCAAGCCCTGTCCAACTGGCCTTGGACATTTCCAAGGATGGGGCAGCCACAGCTTCTCTGGGTGACCTGTGCCAGGGAAGAATTTTTCCCAGTATCCCATCAATCCTTGACCTCTGGCAGTGGGAAGCCATTCCCTGTGTCCTGCCCCTCCAGCTCCTGGTGAATAATCCCTCTCCAGCTTCCCTCTAGGCCTCCTCAGTCCTGGAGATATCCCTGCTCACAGCCGGGGGTTGGATTAGGTGTAAGGTCTTTTCCAACCTGACCATTCCATGATTCCCCCTTGGAATAAACCTGCACAGCTTCCCCTGGGAACAGGCGAGGATGGGGACACTGCCGGGGTTCCACACTCGCTTCCCAACCCTGCCCTTGCAGGGTGACCCAGCCAAATCCCCCAAAATCCTTATCCCCATCCACCTTCAGTCCCCATCCCAGTGAGGACTGGAAGGGACAGCTGGTGACATGGATGTTGGGACATTGGGATGTTGGGATGTTGGGATGTTGGGATGTTGGGATGTTGGGATGTTGGGATGTTGGGACGTTGGGACATTGGGACGTTGGGATGTTGGGACATTGGGATGTTGGAATGTTGGGATGTTGGGACATTGGGACGTTGGGATGTTGGGACATTGGGATGTTGGAATGTTGGGATGTTGAGATATTGGGATATTGAGATGTTGGAATGTTGGGATGTTGGGACGTTGGGATGCTGGGATGTTGCGATGTCGGGATCCAACCCTCCACCTGCCCAGAAGGGACGGGCTCTGTCTGCTCCCAGGAGTTCCCAGCAGCCATTGGAAAAGCTGACTCAGTGTTGATTACTCCGGAACTGGAATTCTCTCCAGCTCTGGAGACAGGAATGCCACAGGCTTTTCCTCATCAAATCCAGGTAACCGCCCCATGGCAGTTGCTGTTTTTCCCAGGCCAGCTCCTCAGGGAAAGCGAGGCTGGAAAGCCACCAGCGCTCCCTGGAAGCCTCCTGAGCACGACCCGGTGTCACAGACGTGTCACCCTGCAGTGGCTCTGCTGACCCACCCGTCCAAGCCTGGAGCTGAAATCCCCTTTGGAAAGAGGAGTCTCCCCATGCAAAGCCACTTGGGAATGCCCGGGACCCCTCTGCTGGAGGATCCTGGGAACATGGAAACATCTGTGTGCTCAAGCCTGTGAATTCTGGGAGAAAGGCCGGGCTGGACAGGGCCTGGAGCAGCCTGGGATGGTGGAAGGTGTCCCTGCCCACCACAGGGAGTGGAATGGGATGAGCTTTAAGGGTCTCTCCCAACCCCAACCATTCTGGGATTGTGAAATCCACGGAGGAGTTACAGTTCTACCACCCCAGCACCACCGAGCTTCTCTGACTGTGCCGCAGCTGCTGTGCCCCAAATCCATTCCCGCTCATTCAGGGTTTTAAGGATCTCTGTCCTGTCCCTGCCCAGCTGTGACACTGTCCCCTTGTCCCCAGGCATTCCCATTTACTGAATCCAGCAAAATGGAAGGGAAAATTATCCCTCCCTTCCATCCACCGCCCTCCTCCAGAAGTTCATGCCGTCGGAGCAGAATTCCAGCTTTCCCTGGCCCTTTTTTTTTTTTTCCTTTTGAGATCACCCATAAATCCCAAGAAAGCTCTGCACGTGAAAGGGGGGAGGAGGAAACCCAGTGGGACTTACTCTGTGTCGGCCAGAGTGGCTCTGACGCTGGCCCACGCTGTGACAAACACAGCAGGGAGTCCTGCAAAAGAACACAAGGTGACACCAGGTCAGTGGGGGGGGGGGGGGGGCCTCAGGGCACCAAAATTCCAGGTGGGATGGGTCAGGGGGAGGTGGAAGGAGTGGTTTTTAATTACTTGGGAGGCTTGGAAGGGCTGAGCTTTCACACCCAGGGACTGGAGTGGTTCAGTTTGGGGCGCTGGTAGCAAAGAGGTTGAGGAGCTGGAGCGCATCCAGGGAAGGAAAAGGAGTTGGGAAGGGGCTGGAAAACTCTTCAGGGAGCTGGGAATGGGGCTGAGCCTGGAGAAAAGGAGGCTCAGGGGGGCCCTTGTGGCTCTGCACAGCTCCCTGCCAGGAGGGGACAGCTGGGGGGATCGGGCTCTGCCCCCAGGGAACAGGGACAGGAGGAGAGGGAACGGCCCCAGGCTGGGCCAGGGCAGGCTCAGGGTGGAAACTGGGAAAATTCCTTCCCCAAAAGGAGCTGTTGGGAGTGCTCAGGGCAGGCGTGGAGTCCCCATCCCTGCAGGGATTGAAAAGCTCTGTGGATGTGGCGCTTGGGGACACGGTCAGGGGTGGCCTTGGCAGTGCTGGGGGATGGTTGGACTCGATGGTCTCTGAGGCCTGAGGGTGCTGGAACCTGAGATACTGAGACCGGCTTTGGCCAACTCTTCCCATGGGAAGCAGAGAACTCTGCTCTGGAGCCAAGCTGGGAGAGCTGGGAATGTTCCCCTGGAGAGGAGAAGGCTCCAGGGAGAGCTCAGAGCCCCTGGCAGGGCCTGAAAGGGCTCCAGGAGAGCTGGAGAGGGGCTGGGGACAAGGGATGGAGAGACAGGACACAGGGAATGGCTCCCACTGCCAGAGGGCAGGGATGGGTGGGAGATCGGGAAGGGATTCCTGGCTGGGAGGGTGGAGAGAGACTGGGATGGAATTCCCAGATTTGCTGTGGCTGCCCCTGGATCCCTGGCAGTGCCCAAGGCCAGGCTGGATCACCCTGGGACAGTGGAAGGTGTCCCTGCCCAAGGTGGGATGGGATGATCCTCAAGAGCCCTTCCAACCCAAAGCATTCCATGATTCCATGACTCCAGTGGTTTTGTGCAGCACACCTTCTCCAGGATATTTCCTCCCTCCCTTCACACCAAGGAAAGGCAGATCAGGAGCCAGGCTCAGTTTCTCCCAGAGAATCCTTGGATGGATTGGGAGCTTTGTTAAATAGGCGAGAGCTGCTGCACGAAGCAGAGAAATGCTAAAATTCAGGATTATGCTTCCCAAATATCCAGCCAGCGGTTCATTCCCAAATGAACCATCCTGATTTCAGCACAGCTACCCCGGGCCATCGTCTTTTCCCTGTGAAGCGTGGAAAAAAACATTCCCCAATATCTAAATGCAACCGTGTATTTATTTATTTTTATTTTGGGGTTTTTTTTTTTTTTTTTTCTTTTTTAGGGTCCAGTTATTTGTACAACTGAGTCCCCTACTGGCTTCCCTTAAAAAGCAGGATCCAATCCACAGTAGCTTCCACAAATTCGGGAAGAATGACCCCTTTCAGGTGTGTGGGGGGGGGAGAAAAAAAATTATTAAGAAATAAATAAAGGCGACATTTATCAGCAGGGACTGTGAAGAGGCTGTTCCCAGTCTAAGCTCACTGGGGCTCGGGGATAAGCCCAGGCTTAACTTTCAGCATGCACTTAAGTCTCATTAGGGTGCTTAAAGGTTTTCCTGACCACGGGGCGTGGAGCAGGGACGGCCGTGTCCCAAACCCGGGGACAAGGGGGCCCTTATCCGGGCCGGGAGCTGGGAATGCCGAGGTAATATAAGAAAGCATAAATAATTAAACACAGAGCCTCACTCAGGGCCCAGCGCTCCTTACAAAGCCACATTTGTAAGGAATTCAGCCCGCTCCGCAATTCCCTGTGTTGCTGGGCACTGGGAAGGAAAAAAAATCTTTGACCTGTGGGCGCTGGGAACTTGGAGCGAGGGAAGTGAGGGCTGGGGGAAGGTGACAGGCACCAGCTCTTTCCTCCTCCCTGGTATCCACCTACCCATGGAAAGCAGGGCAGGCTCTGGAAAATCATCCAAGGTTTAAATGGATGGGGTTTTTTTGGTGCTGTTTCCAGGTTTATATCCCCTGAGGAGCTGCCTTGTTGAAAGGCTGTCCATGAAACATTAGATGCTCCCACTACAGGGAAGCTCCAAGTCTGAAGGACGGGGTTTTTTTGGGGGAGATTTGGATATATTTGACGGGAATTTGTTCCTCTCTTGCCTGTGCTGAGCTTCAGAAGAGACACAATTCCCATTCTTGCTAATCCTGTGCCGAGCCCTCAGGCAACAGTAAAATTCCCAGGGGAAAACAATTATCCCTAAAAATCCCAGCATGTGCATGGATGGATGGATGGATGGATGGATACATGGATACATGGATGGATAGATGGATGGATGATGGATGGATGGATGATGGATGGATGGATGGATGGATGGAGGGATGGAGGGATGGATGGATGGATGGAGGGATGGAGGGATGGAGGGATGGATGGATACATGGATACATGGATACATGGATGCATGGATGGATACATGGATGGATGGATGGATGGATATATACATGGATGGACAGATGGACGGATAGATACATGGATGGATGCATGGATGGATGGGTGGTTGGAGGGATGGATGGATGGAGGGATGGATGGAGGGATGGATGGATGGATACATGGATGGAGGGGTGGATGGATGGATGGATGGATGGATGGATGGATGGAGGGATGGATGGAGGGATGGATAGAGGGATGGATGGAGGGATGGATAGATGGATGGATGAATGGATGGATGGATGATGGATGATGGATGGACGGATGGATACATGGATGGATGCATGGATGGATGGATGGATGATGGATGGATGGATGGATGGATGGAGGGATGGATACATGGATGGATGCATGGATGGATGCATGGACTGATGTCCTCCCCTGTCTCCAGCCCAGCCCCCGCCATGCCGTGAGTGACTTGTACAGAATCCACATTGTATGCGCTGTGCATTTCCAGCCACACACACAGTGTGTACAATGCAGGTGCTATAAAGTCAGGAATCTCCCCAGCAGCTGGAAAACAGGAAAGATCTGCTGGCCACCCCACCCCCTGGAGGACCCTTCCCATATCCGTGTCTCCCAGCAGCTGGAAAAATGGGTGTCATGCATGTGGAGTGAGGGAGCTGCTGCTGGAAGGGAGTTTAGGAATAAAGACTTGTGTAGGTCTGGGAATTCTGGTCTCAATTCCCTGGGATTTAAAAGCTTCTCTGAGGAGCAGTGCCTGTGTTCTATGACTCCCTCTGTGTCCCTTTACCCTGATGTTAAATGGGAATAATAATAATAATAATAATAATAATGCTTTTAAGGCCTCTGGTCCTGCTTGGCACAGATTTTTCAGGGAAGGATTATTCCTGCTTGGATAAACACTCAGGGCTCATCATTATGGATTTTCAGAGCGTCTCCCACCACCATTTTTATCTTTTCCAGGTGTCCCTGCACTCCCCAATTTGCTGAAATCCAGGACAGCCCAGCCGCGTGTGTGGGAATTAGCGCGGTGGGGAAGGAAAGAAACGCCGATGGAATTGGCTCGGGTTTCCTGGTCATGGTCCCTACACTTCCTTCAGAAAACAGCTGCAGGGAGCTGGGAGCCTCCCAAGGGATTTGTTGTAGCCCGTAATGCCGTTATTTATTTCTTTATCTGGGGTGGGTGCTGGCGCGGAACGGGCTCCTCTCCGTCAGCCGGGTCTCCCTCGGAAGGAGGGAGCTGAGGAACTTTGGTGGAGCCCGTGCCAAGTGAGGATGTTGGATTGAAAACACCGGAGAGAAATCCACGGGGAGGTGACATCAGAGAATTGCTCTTGGCCCTGCCTTTCCCAGAAATGGGAAGTTTTAGGGTGATTCTCGCTCCCTGCTGCCACCTCGGAGATCTCCAGGCGGGACAATTTCCCTGCTGGTTCTTGCCAGAAAATCCCAGTGTCGGGGGCGACAATAAATCCCTTGGGAGGCTCCCAGCTCCCTGTCTTTTCTGTGGGATAACCATTCCTCCCCGGTTCCCCGTCACTCCTTGCTGCGGCGTGGGCAGGACCCAGTGCCCGCTGCAGGGAACTGGAATTCTTCCACCGTCTCCAGCGGCTCCTGGATTGGTTTGCCCTTTCCAGTGCCCAAAAAAAAAAAAAAAAAAAAAAAAAAAATCATCCAAACAAATCCGCCCGAGCGGGTTGCCTGTGTGGACACGATCATCCCAATCCAAACAAAGCAAAATCCCAACTGCCACCGGGGGGCGGGGGATCGTGTGTTCTCATTCCAGAGGAATTTCCATGGGGCAGCCTCAGACTCCTGGAAGCCCAGGGATGCTGGCTGTTGTGACAGGTGTGACTCCAGCCCTGCGGTCGCTCCGATAAAACGATTATTTCCCTGGCAGGGCTCGGGGGAGAATTAACCAGAGCCATCCCTGCCTGTCCCGACGTTTTTCCTTTGGTTTTGCTCGTTAAAAAACACATGGCATTATTTTCCAGCTGCTTCCCTTCCCCTCCTGAATTCCCTCCAGGGAATTGCTTCTCTAAGTTCTGCTCCTTGCAGTTTTGATGTTATTTCTCGACAGGGAATTTTTTTATGGAGCCCGAAGGGCTGGAGGAAGATGAGTTTGTTTCTCTTTTCTAATTTAATTTAGTTGGGGTTTTGTTCATTTGCTTTAGCGAAGAGGTGCCATCCAAAGCCCTCTCTGTCCCTCAGCAGCTGAGATAAGAAATGCCAAACCCCCGAAATAGAATCCCAGGGTGATCTGGGACCTTAAATCCCATCTCATTCCAGCCCCTGCCAAGGGCAGGGACAACTTCCACTATCCCAGGTTTGCTCCAAGCCCCATCAAATATCTCCTAATTCGTTGATTTTCCCAAAATTTTTCCAGCCTAGTCCAGGACCAGGCTTTTCCTGAGGGACGGATTCCCACTTTGGAACATTTCTGTATTTACACTTCCCATCTTCATCATTCCTCAGCACCGGTATTTTCTGACCCATGGAGCAGTTGAGCAGGAGCTTTGGGAAGCAGCTTCTTCCATTTGGGATGGAGAAAAGCTGGAGAGAGCCCTGCCCCAGAGCATTGAATCCCAAAAATCTGCAATCCTCCATGAACTCAGTTCTGTGTCCCCTGCCTTGCTCCGAGCTCCTCCGTTAGGGACAGCCAACAACATTTTTCCATAAAAAAATCTCGTTCTGGAATGGGGATGGGGTGGTGCACACCTGAACCTCGTCCTGAAAAGCAGCCAGGTGGATTTGGGATGTGGAATTTGGGCAGTGGTGCCGGGCCAGGTAACCACAGCTCCCCCCTGGACAGGTTTTCCTGCTGTAATTCCCGTTTAAACCCGCACCCCATTATCCTTCCTCACACCCTCAAGGGTCATCGGAAACATTCCCTGTTCTCCTCCCAACCTCCGGACTCCGAGACAACCTCTGGGCAGTTGTTTTATTGTCCCAGCACCTCGTAACTCCTGGGAAGCCAAAATTAAAGCCAGGAGCGAACAGAAATCCCATTCTCCTCCGAAATGTGCGTGCCCACAACGTCTTCTCCTAACGAGCCCCTTCCCTGCGCCCACATCCCGCCCCTTTCTCATTACTCAGGGAAAAGATGCCCAAGTTGAAAGAAAAAGGAAAATTTAAAAGAAAAAAAAGTCTTCCCCACAAATTGCAGGTTTCCAGTGCTGTTCCAAGGCTCAGGAGAGACCTCAAGGATTTGAACCAGCTGAGGTTTTGAGGGAGGAAATCAGAGCTGGGGGCTCTCATTGGGAGCAGATGCTCAAAACCTCCCACCGATTTCTGCCCCTCCAGCTCAGCGCTGGTTTCTCAGCAGGAGATCCTGGGAAGAGGTGGGGGATAAGTCCCCGAAATCGGCTGGCTCATCCCAAATTTAGCCCTGACGTTTCCTGCCCTGGGAGGGTGGCAGAACGTGGGGGTGGTGAGGCACCAGCAGAGCAGCTGTGGCTGCCCCTGGGTCCCTGGCAGTGCCCAAGGCCAGGTTGGACACTGGGGCTGGGAGCAGCCTGGGGCAGCAGGAGGTGTCCCTGTCCATGGCAGGGGTGGGGCTGGATGGGCTTTAAGGTCCCCTCCCAATCCCAACCCATCCTGGCATTCCCTGGCTCTTTCTGCTGCCTCTCCAAGCCTGGGCTGATCCTTCTGGAGACCCTGGAAGAGCCACGGTGGAAACACCACAATCCTGGAACGAGAAAGGCTTCCCAGGATGGGGAACCTCTCCTTGCAGGAGCCCCCTGATGCTCACCCTGCCTCCACTGCCCCTCCCACATTCCCGTGGATCCACATTCTCCTTCCAGAACCACCTCCAAGCGGCATTTCCAGGCGAGCCCTGAGGAGCAGCCGTGACTTACCCCAGCCAAATAATGTGAATCCCCAAAGATATTTCTTCTCTGAGAAAAATGCCATGAAGATGAGGCTGTGGAGATAGAGCCCTTCCACCAGGATCCAGTAGTAATTGGTTGCCAGGAAGTAGAGGAAGAAGGTGACAGCGACTTTGCAGCCCACCTGCAGCGACCAGAGGACAGAGAAGGAACAGGGGGTGAAATTCTTGTCCTGCACCAACACCTCGAGGTGGGGCTGGGAAACAAGGTGGATAAAGGAAAGGAATTAAATCAGAAAATCCAGGGTTCCAGGGTTTTTCTGAGGAGGGGGGAAAAAAAAAATCTGTGGAAGAGCAGGGAAGGCCAGCAGCTGGGAGAAAACTCCTGAACCAAAGCTGATTTTTCC
Source organism: Phylloscopus collybita (assembly GCA_027886175.1). NCBI lineage: Eukaryota > Metazoa > Chordata > Aves > Passeriformes > Phylloscopidae > Phylloscopus > Phylloscopus collybita. The sequence continues at coordinate 983,116 of JAJNNQ010000076.1, forward strand.
TACAGCAGGTGAGTTGGGAAGCAGAGAAAAAGAGATGATGGCCTGATCCTGCTCTCTCCCAACCCGGTGATGAGGGGCTCACAGACTTCTTAGAGCAGCTGGGTTTCATCTTTCCCTGGGTTTCATCTTTTCCCTGGATTTCACCTTTTCCCTGTGCTTCATCTTTTCCCCGGGTTTCACCTTTTCCCTGTGCTTCATCTTTTCCATGGGTTTCACCTTTTCCCTGTGCTTCATCTTTTCCCTGGGTTTCACCTTTTCCCTGGGTTTCACCTTTTCCCTGTGCTTCACCTTTTCCCTGGGTTTCACCTTTTCCCTGTACTTCATCTTTTCCCTCTGCCCCTTGGCCATGCTGGAGGCCGAAGGGCCTTGGCCAAGTTGTCCTGGTCTGGGTGTCCTGCTGAATTACAACTCCTTCCTCAGCCCACGGAGAGACCGAGGTGGGATGAGGTCACAGGGGTGACAGTCACCCCACCCTGTCATGAGTGTCCGTGTGCCAGGATCCCCCAGGGCTGTTTGTCTGTCCTCAACAACTTGGGGACCTGCCTTTGGAGCCAGGTGTTCCAAGAGTCAAACAGGACCTGGGGGTTTTTCCCTGGAAGTCTCAAAACCCGAGCTGGGAGATCTGGGAGAGAATTCCAGGACATCCCGGTGTTAAATGGGCTCCTCAGCTGGGCTCTCGCTCCACAAAAGGAAATCCTTTCCTTTTGTGGGAGTGTCCTAGGTTCCAATGTAAAATTGTGCCCAAGGGATGTATTCTATCCCCATGAGCCGTTGGAGCCAAGGTGGGGCAGTGTTTTCCTTATCTTCTGTTAATGAGCCCAACAATGCCTTCCCGAAGGAAGTTATCTCTGGTTAATGGGCCATCAAGGACCCACTGCATGACTCATAGGATGGAATCATCCCATTGTGAGATGCTCTGCCCAGGGGGAGGAGCCAAGCATTCCCACCTGGATACAATCCAGGGTTTGAGACATCACGAGCAGCTTTTATCCACTGGACTCCCAGAGGAGACAAGAGCTACCAGACGGAATCACTGCTTTGACAAGAACATCTCATCTGGTTCCACTGGATTCCTGGAGGAAGACTGGACCCTTCTCACCATCACTGGACCCTTCTCGCTCAGGATCATCTCTACTCCAACAGAACCACATCTGCCACTCCAGGAGGACTCACTTTTAGACTGCTTCAAACACCCTGACCAACAGGGTGTCAGGTTGTATTGTTCCATTTATTTTATTTTACCATTTATTTTCCTCTCTTCTATTAAATTGTATCTCTGACTGGGAGTCTCACTGGTTTTGCTTTCAAACCAGCACAGGGAGCAAAACCCTGACTGTGACCCAAAGAGTAGGACAAAGCCACCCTCCTTCCCAATTTCTCGGCTCCACTGGAGAAAGGCTGCAAAGTATTGGTGCCACTTTGGGGTTAATCAGCACAAAGCCAGCTCCTGTCAACCTGGATACCCTTGGAGTCCGGGAAGTTGGATTTCCCAGGAATTCCGTGGCTGCCACCTGCTTTTGTGCCATCCCTTCCTTTGACAGGAACACGAAGGGCTGACAGAAAATGCCAATAATAAAAAGAGAGAGGAAAAAAAAAAAAGAGAAATAAAAAGAGAAATTTTTTTTTAAAATCCTGGCTCAGCTCTTTTGCTAATTTTTTGTCCATCAGTGTACAAATCTATGCATATATTTGCATATTGATAAGATATGCACACATCACACTCATTTTCTTTCACAGGCAGAGGGAGTTAGAACAGATTAATTAAAAATCCCCCTAAATTAATTAATATTTTTTTATTTATTAAAAAAATCCCCACCTAGGTTTGATAATATGTCCTCTATTTATTTTTTTTATATTTATTGCCTCATGCAGGGAACGTGAGGCGATAATTGCAAAGTTCCCACTTCACTTGGAAACAAAATAAATCCATTAATTGCCGCCTTCATCGCTTGTTTGCCTTGCAATTCCGAAGAGTGGGAAACGCCATTAAATGCTAATACCCAAAGAATGCCATAGATTATCCTAATTATCCCTCATAATGGGCCCGGCACAAGGAGAAACAGCAAACAATGCAGAGAAACATTTTGTGTTCTTTCCAAAAAAACCGAGAGTTTTGGAGCGGATTGAGTGAGACCCTGTAAATTAACGACGCGGATCTCCGGGATGGGAGAGGAACACAATGACAAAGTTCCAGCTGGGACTCTGGGATGCACAGTGGCACGTTCCCAAATCCTCTGATTTTTCACAGGGTGTTGCTGGTCCCTGGTTGTAGCACAGGCTGGGAAAGGCTCGAGAAGCCGAGCGATTCCACAGACAGGAAGTTTATCCCAGAATCCTTGATGTCGGGAAAGACTTCCAAGACCATCGAGTCCAACCTTTTCCTGATCCCTGACAAATCCCACACCCAGGAATTCCTTGGACACCTCCAGGGATGGGGACTCCAAACCTCCCTGGGCAATTCCTTCCAAGGCCTGACCACCCTTTCCATGGGGAAATTCCTGCTGCTGTCCCACCTGAGCCTCAGGTTCCGTTTATGGTTGGGTGAGTCAATACAGTCCACCCAGGCAGAGGGGTCAACACCCCAAAATAAAAATGGAAGCGAGGTCTGTTGGAGTCTTCTCCAAAATTCCATGGGGATTTCGCCGTCCAGAAGTCTCTGATGGCAATATCTGCACTGTCCATGTGCTTGGGGGGGATGAAGTCCATCCCCACACTTCCTGAGGTTCTCGGCTCTCCTTGTTGTTGGTCCCATCATGGATTTCCTGTGGAACCCTGGATATGGCACCTTCTCACTTCCCAAAACTCCCTGCCAGGAGGGGACAGCCAGGTGGGTCGGGCTCTGCTCCCAGGGAACAGGGACAGGAGGAGAGGGACCTCAACGATTCTGTCCAAGGTCCCTCTCACAGACACCAACCCCTTCCTGCAGATGAGCCCCACCCTTTCCTGTGACACCACATCCTCCCCCCATTTTCTCTTTCCAAAATGTCCTTTTTTTCCGTATGGGAGGGAGAAAAGTTGCGTGTTCCTCGTCCATGGAAGTGTTGCGAGCCAAGCTGGATGTGCCTTGTGCTGGGATGGTCAGGAATGTTTCCTCAGCCATAAATTCCAGGGGCTGTCAGGGGAATGTGCCTTGGGTTATGGAACCAAAGATGTGCGCTCTATTTCATCTGCTGAAAGCAGATGGAGAATTGTTCTTCTTTACTCTGGGAGGAGGTGGGCGGGTGCCTTTTGCTAATGGGTCATTAACACCTCCCCAAACGAACACATCCACATTCCATCATCCCAGTGTGAGATGCTCCACCCAGTGGGGGGAGCCAACCATTCCTACCTGGATAAAACTGAGACACAGGAACACAGAAAATATCCAGCTTCACCCGATTCCTAGAGGAAGACTGGACCCCTTCTCACCATCACTGGACCCATCTCACCACCCCTGGACCCTTGTTCTACAGGATCATCTCTGCTCCACCAGAACCACCTCTGCCACTCCAGGAGGACTCACTTTTGGACTGCTCCCAATCCCCTGACCAACAGGGTGTCAGGTTGGAGCTCTGACTCTGTCAGGGTTTTTCCAAAATTGTTGTTTGTTTGTTTGCTTGTTTGGTTGGGTGGTTTTGTTTTTTCTACTACATTTGTATTGTTAATATTCCCAGTAAAGAACTGTTATTCCTATTCCCAAATCTTTGCCTGAAAGCCCTTGATTGCAAAATTATAATTTGGTGGGGGGTGAGGGGTTTACATTCCCCATTCCAAGGGAAATTCCAGCTTTCCCTGGCAGACACCTGCCTTTCCAAACCAAGAGAGAATGTAGGTGGGAATCAAACCATCAAACCCCGACTGCCATGGGAGCAGCTTTTCCTTAGCTCAGGAATGGGGAATCCCTCTGAACCAACGGACTGGGAATGGGAAAGGACGGGAAGAGGCTGTGAGAGGTGAAGCGGGGTGGAAAACTCCCTGAAAGAGGGGAAGCATTGAACAGAGAGCAGGACAAAGACACAAATCCTGGAAAAAAAACACCGCTCTGGGAACACTCACAAACTGCGACTTGTCCGCCGGAGGCGCTTCCGTGATGGATTTCAAGTCCTCCTCGGAGAGCCGCTCCATCTCCTCCAGGGCGGAGCCGGAGTAGAGGACCGCGTCCTTCACAAAGATGCTGACGGCTCTCAGCATGAAGGACACGAACAGGTGCATGTGGATGTAGTTCCTAGTGCAGTGCAAACGCCTGGAAGGGGAGAAGAAGGATTGGGAGGCTCAGTCCAAGCTGTTGGGTGGAGTCTTCCGGCTCTGGAGAGCCCCAGCTCCTCCCACCGGCACCGCGTCCCCTCGGGGAGCAGAGCGGGGATGGCCACTCCCTGCTCTCCCCTGGGGTTGGGAAATGGGTAAATTCCCTTCTCCAGGGGCTTCAGGGAATCGTGGAATGGTTTGGGATTGATGGGACTTCAAGCCACTCCAATCCCATCCCACCACACCTCCCACTGTCCCAGGCTGCTGCAAGCCCCAACGTCCAGCCTGTCCTGGGACACTTCCAGGGATCCAGGGGCAGCCACAGCTTCTCTGAAAACCTCTGCCAGGGCCTCCCCACCCTCCCAGCCAGGAATTCCTTCCTAAAATCTGCTCTGGCCCTGCCCTCAGTCAGTGGGAAGACATTCCTGCTCTCCTATCCACACCTGCCCTTGGATTCCGGAGGGTCCAGAACCTGGTGCCACTGGAAACCTCGCAGAGCTTCCTGCAAACCACTAATTTTTTATTTTTATTATTATTTTTTTTTTTTTTCCCCAGCTCAATTTAGGAGCTACTCCAGCGGTAGCTCCAGTGTGCTGGGCTGCTGTCCCTGTTTTCCTGCCATAAATGTCATCCTCTGGAGCAGCTTGTGAGCTCCACCCCAGCAGTGACCCCACAAATCCCGGTTGTAAAGCGCTTTAAGGTCCTTTCTGGAGGAAAAGCTTTTTTTTGGGGGGGAGGAGGTGTTTGTGGTGAGGGGCGGATGGGTCAGAACCAGGGAGAGGAGGTGTATTTTAGAATCAGGAATCAGGATTTTGGGGAGAAGGAACTGCCCTCTGGAGCTCTGGTGCCATGCCTGGATTTATGAATGGATTCCTCCTAAATCCCAATCATCTGCACTAATTAAAGGCTGCTGTTTTTATCCCTTTGGCAGGACGTTATGATAACAACACCGGTGGCTCTCTGCGCTTTTATGATCCAAATTACACCCAAGTGGAACTGATGAGGCCGAAATGAGGATTGGCTTTGTTCCCTGAAAGGGAGTCAGTGGATCTCTGGATTATCCAGGATAAAATCTGGCTTGATCCCTGCTGCTGCTCTGATCCTTGGGATAAAGATGCTCCAGCACAGCTGCCCAGGTGGTCTGGGCTGGAAATGGCGTGCTCTGAGCGGGATAAAGATATGGATAAAGAAAAACCGGGAATTCCCTTGCACACGTGGGCATGGAATATTTTAACAACCTTGCCAAGGTCCAGTGGGAAATGGAAGGGGAAAGGTTGGGAGAACAGGAGTGTGGTGAAGGGATGGGGTCTGCAGTTCCCTTTGGATTGGGTCGGTTATGGATTTGGGATTTGCTGTCCAAGCAAATTTGCTGCCCAAGCTCTGAGCACTTTCATAGCCCAAAGCTGCACATTTCATTCCCAATGCTCCACATCCAGGGCTCAGCTCAAGCTTCCCAAATCCCTCTGCAGACACCACGTGGCTGTTTTGGCCCTCACCAGCTCTTGTCCAGGTCCTGCTGGTTTTTTAGGAGAAGACACGAGGAAACCTCAAAGGGAAGCCAAATCTGGGGCTCAGGGTTTGGGGTCCCCCTGCTCTATCGAGTCACCGGACAGAATGTTCCCAAAGGACAAACTCCTGGATATGGATGTTCCTTTCATCCTTCCCATCCCATCCAATCCCATGCTGTCTGTGCCAGCGAGAATTCCAGAATCCCGGAATGGTTTGGGCTGGAAGGCACCTTGAATATCTTCCCATTCCAACCCCGACACCTTCCACTATCCCAGGCTGCTCCAAGCCCTGTCCAACTTGGCCTTGGACACTTCCAGGGATGGAAGATTCAAGACTGGATTGAGAAATGGATAATGAGGGTTCGAAGTGGTATTTATGGGGTCTAAATCCCTTGCCAGGGATGGTGGGAAGGGAGGGGTCGTTTTGGGATCCCTGGGAAGAGCAGCAGCGTGGGGAGATTGGAGAAACCAATCTGGGAGTTTTCCATCCCTTTCAACTGGTTTATCTCCCATGGACGTTTGGATTTAGAGTGGAATTTCCCTCAGGAAATCTTATTTGTCTGTGAATCAGCCATCTGAAAGCTAAGCCAGTCACCTGCAGGGACAACGGGGACAGAAAACCCTGGACATTCTTCCAAGGGATCCCTGGAGATGCCCAACAGGGACAGAAAACCCCGGACGTTCTTCAAAGGGATCCCTGGAGATGCCCAACGGGGACAGAAAACCCTGGACGTTCTTTCAAGGGATCCCTGGAGACGCCCAACAGGGACAGAAAATCCTGGATGTTCTTCCAGGGGACCCCTGGAGACGCCCAATGGGGACAGAAAACCATGGACGTTCTTCCAAGGGATCCCTGGAGACACCCAACAGGGACAGAAAATCCTGGACGTTCTTCCAAGGGACCCCTGGAGATGCCCAATGGGGACAGAAAACCCTGGACGTTCTTCCAAGGGATCCCTGGAGACGCCCAACGGGGACAGAAAATCCTGGACGTTCTTCCAAGGGATCCCTGGAGACGCCCAACGGGGACAGAAAATCCTGGACGTTCTTCCAAGGGATCCCTGGAGACGCCCCTCTTCCCATTGGCTACAAAGAGGGCCTGGAAAACTCCACCTGAGGGAAGTGGAAGGAGCTCCAACATCCCACCCACCATCCCCCAGGAGGTCTGCCCTACAGGTACCCTAAGGCAGCCCCAAATGGCAGATGCCACCACCACTGGTGGCCTCCCTGAGCTGTGCCGCCCCGGTTTTATCCTTCCGGAAAAAAAAAAAAATTCCCGAGGCTTTTTCCGGTGCCGCTTAGGTAAAAACAGAGCCGCCTACCTGAAGTATCCCAGGATAAGGACAGCAACTGTGAGGGATCCCAGGGAGATGGAGTATCCAACAGTATAAATCAAATAGAGGCGATCAAAGACCTCCTGCAGCAGAAACGATGGAGAAAAGAGCGTCACGTCGGGAGCTACTGCACCACGCCAGCCTGGCAGCACGCAGAGCCCGGGTCCTTCGGGAATCCCGTCTTTTTTGGCAGCTTGGGGGAAGCAGGGTTTGCCTTCCCTGGGGTGGGGAGGTGGGATTTTCCCTGGGGGGTTCACGATGGAGTGGGGTTCATCCCATGCCTGGGAATTTCGCAGCATTTTCATCCCAGAGGAGCCCAAAGCACTTTACAAACCCCTGGCCCAGTTCAGGGATCACTTGGGATTTTTTTTTACCTGGATAAAATGCCTGCTGAGCTGGGAATTTTGGAAGGGATTCATGATGGAATGGGGTTCATCCCATACCTGGGAGTTCCATGGTATTTTCATCCCAGAGGAGCCCAAAGCCCTTCACAAACCCCTGGCCCAGTTCAGGGATCACTTGGGAATTTTTTACCTGGACAAAATGCCTGCTGAGCTGGGAGTTTTGGAAGGGATTCACGATGGAATGGGGTTCATCCCATGCCTGGAAATTTCGCAGCATTTTCATCCCAGAGGAACCCAAAGCGCTTTACAAACTCCTGGCCCAGTTCAAGGATCACTTGGAATTTTTTTTTACCTGGACAAAATGCCTGCTGAGCTGGGAATTTTGCCCGAGGGATTCACGATGGAATGGGGTTCATCCCATACCTGGGAGTTTCATGGTATTTTCATCCCAAAGGCACCCAAAACCCTTCACAAACCCCTGGCCCAGTTCAGGGATCACTTGGGATTTTTTTTTACCTGGATAAAATGCCTGCTGAGCTGGGAATTTTGGAAGGGATTCATGATGGAGTGGGGTTGATCCCATGCCTGGGAATTTCGCAGCAATTTCATCCCAGAAGAACCCAAAGCGCTTTACAAACTCCTGTCCCAATTCAGGGATCACTTGGGATTTTTTAACCTGGACAAAATGCCTGCTGAGCTGGGAATTTTGCTGGAATTGCACAATTTAGCCATTGCTGGATGACTGATGTCCAGCCTGAGCGAGTGTGACCCACAGCAGAAAACACGGGAAGGAAATACTTTGGCTGTGGGATATGAGAAGAGAAATCACCTGCGTTTATTTTCCCCCTTTTTAAAATCCCAAGCAGCCTCTGCCTGTGGTTATCCAATCCAGACACAACCTGAGCTTGCCAAAAATCCCATTGGAAAAGGCCCTGTCACAGGAGAGCTCCTAATAATTAATCCTTTAGGTAGTTTCAGGTTGCTGTTTTCTAAAGCTGGCCTCGAAACCCTGAGGTTTCCATTAAATATCGGGATCTTTTCCTTGATCCTGCCGGGACTTGCAGCTGAACTCAGGGATTCCTGGAAAGGGTTAAAATGCCTGCCCCCATCCCAGCCTGCCCTGCCTTTCCCAGACTGATTTTAGCAATGAATCCCAAAAAAAAAAAACCAAAACCCAACCAATTCAGCATCTTTCTCCTGGTTCCCTCCTTCCCCTCCTCGCCCTGCCCACGGGGCTGCAGTAACGTCAGGAATGCTGGGCTCTGAATGACAGCTCTGATCGGGATTTGAGGCTTGGAACGCTGTCCTGGAATGCCAAACCTCAGCCCTATTACATCAGAATCCGCAGATTTGGGAATGTTTCTCTGCGGTTTTGCGCTGGAGGAGCGAAGCCCTTGCCAATATTAATTTACTGAGTGTGTCTGTGCGTATTTATGGGATATTTTTATAGATTTTTATAGATCTGTCCGTGCAGGCAGGCAGGCAGGCAGGCCCCGCGGAGCCAAGAAGAGGAGATTTCAAAGCTTTCAGGGGAAAAATATCCTGGTGTGATTTTCCTGCTGCCAAGCTGGAATCCTCTTGGAGCTGGAAAACGTTGGCCTCCATAGTAAAAAAATAAAATCGTCATCATCATCATCACCATCTCCTCACTCCAAAGTTGGAATTCTCAGTAATCCAAGAGTTGTGAGGCCTTAAAAAAACAAACCAAACAACATCCCTGAGAGCCATTCAGAAATTTCACCGGGAAGATCCATGTTGGTAGGGTTGGGAATGGCCTTGGGAAGAGCCTCTGGATCAGCAGGAGGTTTTGGAAGGAGGAGGGCTCTGGTTGAAAGGAGGTTGAGTACCGAGTGCCAAGTCACAGGAAGCCTCTCCTGGAGTCCTCCTTGGAGAAGGATGGGAGGCCAGGTGGGCCTCAGATCCTCCTCCTTGGAGTCACTCTGGAAAGCCGTTGGGAAATGGGATTTCTTGGAGCGGGCACTCAGATCCTTTGGAGCAAAAAACTTGAGGTTCTCCACTTCCACTCCTCCCTCACTTGGAGCTCAGGACTGGTAGTTCCCTGGAGCTTTTCCTCCCTGGATTTACCCATGAGGGGAAAAAAAAAAAAAAAAATCTCCCAAGGAATTCCAGGTCTCCCAAGGGAGGTCCCGGCTGCATGAAAACCACAACGAAGAACCAGGAAAGATCCTCCAGGTAGGAAAATACTGAATGATCTGGCAGCTGCACCAACGATCTCCACGGTCTGAAGAGCATCCTTGGGGAGCATCCCTGGGGAGCTGAGATGAATGGGAAGTAAAATAATTCCCAGAAAACCACAAAGGCCATGATGGCCAAGCCCTGGGCACAACCCGGAGCTCCACCACTCCAGGAAGTTCCCACCTGAGGTCTCCTGGAAGTCCACCCTGAGGAGAGACTGACCATCCCTGGTCATCCATGTCTGGGAGAGGCCAAACCTGGCCTTGCCATGAGATCCTGGTTCACAGAGTGTGACAACTGAACCGCTGTCATTTGATTTAATTATCTTTAATCAAAGTGCTCAGGGCTTTGAGCAACCTGGGCTGGTGGAGGTGTCCCCGCCCATGACACAGAGTTGGATCTGCCTCAACTTCGGGGTCTCTTCCAAGCCCCATCAGTTTTGGATTCCATCATTCCATAAATCCGATTCCTGCAGGAAGCCTCCGCTCTCTCAACTGTTGCCACGTGTGCAAAAAGGAAAAGGAGAACCAGACAGAGCAGGAATGTTCTGGTGGCAAATCCTATCCTGAGTTTCGTGGAGCTGTGCCCTGCATCCAGATTTTTTTTTCCTTTCATCCTTCAGCAAGACACCAGCAGCACCCGGGCTGTGAAGCTGGGAGGGATCCAGGGTATTTTTGGGGAATGAGGAGGCTGTGAAGGGTGGGATCAGCAGCACAGGGGGATGGAAGCACGAAGAAAGGATTTTCCAGATGGAATTTCTGCAAAATTTCTCCAAGCTGCTGATTCAGATGTTGTTAAGGGCACGTCTGGATTGGGGGGTTTGCTGCTGTGAGTGATAAACAAAGCCAGAAAAATCTCTGTCCTTGCTTTCCTTGCCCTTTTTTTTTTTTTTCTTTCTTTCTTTTTAGAGGAAAATGGGACTAAATAAAAAGCTAAATGGGATATTCACAAAATGGGATATTCACGAAAGGCACAGAACAGGCCCTGATTTCCAAAGCCTCAGGGAAAACTCTGAGTGTTGATGATCCTGTTCCTGCAGGACTCTGTTCCCCTCATCCACAGAGATTCCAAAATCCTCCCAAATCCGGAGAGTGGCTGGGATCAGCTCTCACAAGAGACCCCCAGTTTAGCCCCAGACTCTCCAATTTACTCTCAGACACCCCCATTTAGGCATGCACACCCATAAAAATCATCTCTAAGTTCCTTTCCAGCCCAAACCATTCCAGGATTCTCGGATTCTATTTCCAGGAACGCACCAGACCAAATCCATAGGCACGGAACGAGGGTGGCACCTCGGGGTTAACTGAAATCACTGACAAAACATCTCTCAGATAATTTTTTTTTTTTTTTCTTTAAATCCCTCCACAGGCTTTAAAAACCTCTGCCCGTGTCCCGCTGCAAACCGCCTGACACTTTGCTGGCATCCCTTAGCGGAATTCGGGATGAAACAATCCCCCCCAAAACACCCACCCCCTGCTCCTGTGCCGTCACCTCCAGGCTCCACAAAAGTTTGTTTGCTTTTCCCAGGACCCCAGAGAGCTCCGGGATTGCTGCCTGGAACAATGGAGCTCAGATAAAGCAGCCCTGCGACACGCTGGGCCCTGCCCATTGTCTTTGGGAAGGGGACGGCTTCTCCAGGCCCCTCCGAATTCCCGGGAAGCCGTAAAAAAACCCCTCGGGCTGCAAACGAGCGAGCGCGGGAGCAGATGAAGGCAGGGTCGAGGTTGGATCTTAGGGTGGCCCATCCTGCCGAGCCAACCTCCCAAGTTGCTGGCTCCCGCTCCCCTTTCCCCGGGATTTCGGGAGCTGGAGATGCCATCCACCCCTCAGCTCACCCTTGGGAAAGGGGATGGGTTTGAGCCGCTGGAAAAAGAGCTGTGCTTGGCATCCCTGCTCTTTTGGGGGAGATGGGGATGAGGGGAATTCCTGGGTTTTGGTCCAAACGTGCCATTGCTGCGTTGGGAAAAGGGGACAGGGAAAAATTCTCCAGGCTCTGATGGCTTTAACACACTTTGCTCCTTCTGCTCTTGGCTGGATGTGTGGAAGGTCAGGGATCCACGGTCGGAATTTGGGGAGAAACGGGCTCAAAAGCTGCCCGAAGTTCATGGTTTGTCATTCGTGCTGCATTTTAGCCAAAGATCCAGGAACTCCAGGGATACAGGTCACCCTCGCTCCCGGTCTTAAGGGAATTCAGGGAACGAAGGAGAAGGGCCGGGCCAAAATTCCTTGTAGCTCTGCTCCCTGTCTCCTTCATGGCCAGGAAGGAGTGCTTAGGGAGAAGTGGGGGAACAGAACAAACACACAATAAATATGGTTTGAAGCTGCTGGAGAGATCCAGAGGAGGCTCCGGAGCTGCTCCAGGGATGGAGCCCCTCTGCTCTGGAGCCAGGCTGGGAAAACTGGGAATGTTCATCTGGAGAGGAGAAGGCTCCAGGGAGAGCTGAGAGCCCCTGGCAGGGCCTGAAGGGGCTCCAGGAGAGCTGGAGAGGGACTGGGGACAAGGGCTGGAGGGTCCAGGACACAGGGGATTGGGTTCAAATGTAAAGAGAGTCACTTTAGATGGGATATTGGGCAGGAATTCCTGGCTGGGAGGGTGGGGAGGCATGGACATGCTATGAGGGACAAGCCTGGCCTTGGGCACTGCAGCTGATTGTTCACTGGTCTTTAACATTCCCTGGAAGGAACTTGAGGAAACACTTCCCGGCGTTCCTTCATCCCATCTGGCTAAAGGAGGGAATCAACCTCCAGGGCTGTCAGTTCCCATCCTCCGGTGGTAATTTTCCCTGAGGAAGCAGCCCAGGAGCCTTTGCTCCCCCGGGCAGTTACGAGCTGTTAATTCTCCAGGCTCTGATGGCTTTAACACACTTTACTCTTTGCAGAGAGCGGTTTCCCCGAGCTCCTCTGTGTGAAATAATCCCCATTTATTTCGGGGCAGGGACACCAGCTTGCTCTGGGGGCCCTCTGTTTGCTGCTTTGGCCAACCTTAAAATTATCCCGGCACGGCTAAAAATGGGAGAAGTCCCCACCTAAACAAACTTTCCCTGGCTGGAGATGTGTGCATGCACGTGGTGTTTATTTAGGTGTGGATTATCTCCAGCTATCTATAGGTTCAGGCCTGGTTCCAGAGATAGCCAGCAAATCCATATATTTATAGCCACAGACAGTTGGGGTTTTTTTGGGTTTGTTTTTTTGTTTGTGGTTTGGTTTTTTCTTTTTTTCTTTTTTTTTTTCTTTTTTTTTTTTCTTCTAAAAGCCCAGTCTCTTAAAATTCCCCTCTGGTTGCATCTGCTCGGAGTCAGCCACGATCTGCTGGCAAAACTCTGGGTAAATGCAGCTGTTGGTGGTGACGCAAAGATGCTGCTCCCCAGGGAGGGAAATAATAATAGAAAACCATCTCTCGCTCAAGACAACGGCTCTGTGTGGCCAAATTCCCCCGTTCTGACATCTCTGGACGTATTTGCTCCGTGAAAAAGAGATATCAAAGGAAGGTTTATTAATCCCAGGGCTGCAGAGCCACATTTAAGTGGGACCAGAGGCCTTCTGTGCCCTCCGTGAGCAAAGTCATGGCCACACTGAGGAAAAAAGTGCATTTTTTTCCTCCTCTCTTTTATTTCTAGAGTGGTTTTCATAAGCCCAGGCCCAAGAAACCTGCAGTGGATGCACTTTATAAAATAAGGGAACTCTGTGACAAAGCACAGAATCACTGAGGGCAGAGTAGGGCTGAGGAAAAGACCTCTTGCAAATGTAAAGATGATGATGATGATAAAGATGATGATGATGATGATAATAATAATAATAATAGTAAATAGAGGTTGTTGATAATCTAATCCATGAAAAAAAGATATTGAAGGAAGGTTTATTAATCCTAGGGCTGCACAGCCACATTTAAGTGGGACCAGAGGCCTTCCATGTGTTCCATGAGCAAAATCAAGGCCACACTGAGGGAAAAAGTTCATTTTTTTCTGTTCTCTTTATTTCCAGAGTGGTTTTCATACCCCCAGGCCCAAGAAACCTGCAGTGGATGCACTTTATTTGTCAAAAGAACTTAGCCACCTCTGTGATAAAATCAGGGAGCTCCGTAACAGAATCACTGAGGGCAGAGTAGGGTTGAGAAAAAGACCTCTTGCAAATGTAAAGATGATGATGATAATAATAATAATAATAGTAAATAGAGGTTGTTGATAATCTAATCCATGAAGAAGAGATAACAAAGGAAGGTTTATTAATCCCAGGGCTGCAGAGCCACATCTAACTGGGACCAGAGGCCTTCCGTGCACTCCGTGAGCAAAGTCATGGCCACACTGAGGGGAAAAGTGCATTTTTTTCTCCTCTCTTTTATTTCCAGAGTGGTTTTCATAAGACCAGGCCCAAGAAACCTGCAGTGGATGCACTTTATTTGTCAGAAGAATTCAGCCACTTCTGTGATAAAATCAGGGAACTCTGTGACAAAGCACAGAATCACTGAGGGCAGAGCAGGGCTGAGGAAAAGACCTCTTGAAAATACAAGGATAATAATAAAAATAATAATAAAAAATAAATAAAAATAGTGATAATAAATAGAGGTTGTTGATAATCTAATCCATGAAAAAAAAGATATTGAAGGAAGGTTTATTAATCCTAGGGCTGCTGAGCCACATTTAAGTGGGACCAGAGGCCTTCCGTGTGTTCCATGAGCAAAGTCAAGGCCACACTGAGGGAAAAAGTGCATTTTTTTCTGTTCTCTTTATTTCCAGAGTGGTTTTCATACCCCCAGGCCCAAGAAACCTGCAGTGGATGCACTTTATTTGTCACAAGATCTTAGCCACCTCTGTGATAAAATCAAGGAGCTCTGTAACAGAATCACTGAGGGCAGAGTAGGGCTGAGAAAAAGACCTCTTGCAAATGTAAAGATGATGGTGATAATAATAATAATAATAATAATAATAATAATAATAGTAAATAGAGGTTGTTGATAATCTAATCCATGAAGAAGAGATATCAAAGGAAGGTTTATTAATCCCAGGGCTGCAGAGCCACATTTAAGTGGGACCAGAGGCCTACTGTGCCCTCCGTGAGCAAAGTCAAGGCCACACTGAGGGAAAAAGTGCATTTTTTCCTCCTCTCTTTTATTTCCAGAGTGGTTTTCATAAGCCCAGGCCCAAGAAACCTGCAGCGGATGCACTTTATTTGTCAGAAGAATTCAGCCACTTCTGTGATAAAATCAGGGAACTCTGTGACAAAGCACAGAATCACTGAGGGCAGAGCAGGGCTGAGGAAAAGACCTCTTGCAAATACAAGGATAATAATAATAATAATAATAATAATAATAATAATAATAATAATAATAAGAGTAATAATAAATAGAGGTTGTTGATAATCTAATCGATGAAAAAAAAGATATTGAAGGAAGGTTTATTAATCCCAGGGCTGCTGAGCCACATTTAAGTGGGACCAGAGGCCTTCCGTGTGTTCCATGAGCAAAGTCAAGGCCACACTGAGGGAAAAAGTTCATTTTTTTCTGTTCTCTTTATTTCCAGAGTGGTTTTCATACCCCCAGGCCCAAGAAACCTGCAGTGGATGCACTTTATTTGTCACAAGAACTTAGCCACCTCTGTGATAAAATCAAGGAGCTCTGTAACAGAATCACTGAGGGCAGAGTAGGGCTGAGAAAAAGACCTCTTGCAAATGTAAAGATGATGGTGATAATAATAATAATAATAGTAAATAGAGGTTGTTGATAATCTAATCCATGAAGAAGAGATATCAAAGGAAGGTTTATTAATCCCATTGCTGCAGAGCCACATTTAAGTGGGACCAGAGGCCTTCCGTGCACTCTGTGAGCAAAGTCATGGCCACACTGAGGGGAAAAGTGCATTTTTTCCTCCTCTCTTTTATTTCCAGAGTGGTTTTCATAAGCCCAGGCCCAAGAAACCTGCAGTGGATGCACTTTATAAAATAAGGGAACTCTGTGACAAAGCACAGAATCACTGAGGGCAGAGTAGGGCTGAGGAAAAGACCTCTTGCAAATGTAAAGATGACGATGATAATAATAATAATAATAGTAAATAGAGGTTGTTGATAATCTAATCCATGAAGAAGAGATAACAAAGGAAGGTTTATTAATCCCAGGGCTGCAGAGCCACATTTAAGTGGGACCAGAGGCCTTCTATGCACTTCGTGAGCAAAGTCATGGCCACACTGAGGGGAAAAGTGCATTTTTTTCCCTCCTCTTTTATTTCCAGAGTTGTTTTCATACCCCCAGGCCCAAGAGACCTGCAATGGATGCACAAGAATTCAGCCACTTCAGTGATAATATCAGGGAGCTCTGTGACAATGCACAGAATCACTGAGGGCAGAGTAGAGCTGAGGAAGAGACCTCTTGCAAATATAAACTTAATCATGATAATAATAATAAGAAAAAATTAGTAAATAGACACCAATAAAAAGCATTTGTTGATTAGGATACAATTTCAAAGCTGGCAGAAACATCATTTTTTTCTGTGCTCTTTGCCTTGGGTAAGCACCACTTAAGTAAGACCAGCCCGGTCATTCAATCTGAACCAGTGATGATGGTTTAATTTGTCTTAATATTAAATATTATTCCATTCACCTTTGCAGCTACGACAGAAAATCCCTGGCAAAAGACGCCTCAGCTTTGGGTACAGGATAACGAGGACGAGGATTTTGGGATGGGTTGTTAAAACAGCTCCATAAGGGAGAGCTCGTGAGGAGCAGTAATTTTCCAGGAGGTTGAGAATAAAACCCAGGTGACACCTCCCGTAAATGTCTCCGCTGGGAAGCACAGCCCAAGTCCCCTCTGACCTCCCTGTGACCACTCAGGGGACACAAAGTCAGGCACATCAAACCCAGTACAGGAGATTTTATTTTCACCCCTTTAAAGCACCTCCAAGGTAGAAAGTCTCCATTTCTTCCCTGTGGTGGACAAAAAACCCGGGCAACTCTGCTCCTCTTTGGGCCCTTCCTTTTCCAATCCACCCTGACAAGCCCTGCCTGTGGGAGGTTAAAAAAAAAAAAGGGATTTCCTTTCCCTAGGGGAGATCTGGGATCAGGGGAAATCAGCTGGACAGTTCCCACCCCAGGATGAGGCCGAAGGTAGTGGGGCAGAGAAGAGGATTTCAGAGAGGTCAAAGGTTTGTGGACACAGAATTTACAAAGCCCTGAGGAGGAGAATCAAAGTTGGAAGAATATTTTGGGGTTCTGTTGCTACACAGAGTTCATGGAGGTCAAACAAATCCAGGTTTGGAAATCTCCAGGACTTACAGCTGGGAGCTGGGAGCAGGTAATCGGTGTTTAGAATGTCACAGTCTGTGAGGGGCAGGTGGGAAATGTGTCGTTACTTCAGTTCAAGCTGAACTTTTCTCCCTGTAATTTATGCTCGTCAATGTTTATCAATAAATCCGTTGGTGCACAGATCGAGGTGCTCGAGGTCCAGGACCTTCCCAGAGAACTCTGGGGCTAAAAGAGTTCTTGAACTGGGAAGAGTCCCACCAAACTGCCTCTGGAAGGGAACACCACCCAGCCCTTTGCTGGAGTTGCTGGAGCAGCACCCTGTGCACTCGAACTTCTGCTCCCTGTCCACGTGAGAGAAAACAGCAGCTCAAAGAACTCACTTCCTCCTTCTCCTCATTTCCTTATTTTCCTAAATCACTTCATTCATGAGTTGCTTCACTCTTAAGGAGAAAAAAAACAACCAAAAAAAAAAGAAAATCAAACCAAAAAAACCCCAACTCTGTGGTTTAGATTTAAAATTAAGAACATTGTCCCACAGGGCCTCTGGATCATCCTCCAGGAAGCCGTGGTTAGATCCTTATCTCCAGCTGTCTGGGATAATGCTCCCTGCAGCTGATCAGCCCCTGGTGCCATGCCCTGTGTCCAAGGGGACTCTTCCAAGAACCACTGAAAAACCAGAGGGTTTGGATAAATTCTTTGGGAATTACAGGTGCGTGTGGGTGGGAGCGTCATTCTCTGCGGGACAAGGAGGTCACATCCTCCCAAGTGACACCAGGGGCAGCTTTGCTGTCACCTCAGCATGGAATTCCATCCAGACTTCCAGCGTTACAGAGCCCCAGGCTGGCTCATGGGGAGCTGGGAAATTTCTGGCAGCTGCTGTTTGATCGTTAGCGCAATTTTTGTAAATTTATGTTTGTTTGTTTGTTTGTTTGGTTTTTTTTTTTTTTTTTTTTTTTTTTTTTTTTTTTTTTCCCAGGAGCACACCAAGCCATCTGCTTTGAAACCCTTTTCCAGCTTTGGACTGATGTCACTGTTTCCAAATTGTGACTACACCAGAATTAATTCCAGATCATGGAATACCAGTAAGGTTTGGATGGGAAGGGATCTTAAGGATCATCCCATTCCATCCCCTGCCATGGGCAGGGACACCTCCCACTGTCCCAGACTGCTCCAAGCCATGTCCAACCCAGTCTTGGACACTTCCAGGGATCCAGGGGCAGCCACAGCTGCTCTGGGCATCCTGTGCCAGGGTGGTTTTGTAACAAAGTGATTTTTTGTTTTACAGAAAGTTACAGCAGAACCAATCAGTAACTAAGTTTGAATACTGACATCTGGTGTAACCATAATTCTTACCTTATCCGTAAAAAGGAAAAGAAAACTTATGGGAGAAGTGTTTTGAAGGTTTTATTCTAATTCTTGTTAAAATTTTCCCTCTCCTGTTATTTTATTAATAAACCTGTCTTTATACCCTTTTAAATTTTAAACCTACTTTACTTATCTCCTAATCCTATCTCACAACAAAAGAAGAGTAAATAAATCTAACAGACACTCAAACCACAACACAGAATTCGGGAAACAGAAACAAACAAACTCAAAACCACTACACAGGGCCTCCCCACCCTCCCAGCCAGGAATTCCTTCCCAAGATCCCATCTAAATCTCCTTCTTCCAGCTCAAAGCCAACCCCTGTGTCCTGTCCCTCCATCCCTTGTCCCCAGTCCCTCTCCAGCTCTCCTGAAGCCCCTCCAGGCCCTGCCAGGGGCTCTGAGCTCTCCCTGGAGCCTTCTCCTCTCCAGGCTGGACATTCCCAGCTCTCCCAACCAGTTGCTCCTGGTTTGGTTCCACATGCGTTTGGGACATCCCCTCCCATGGAGAACCGCAGAAACATCGGAATTTTTGATAACAACCTGGCAAGCCAAAGGATTTCCTGCTGTGGCAGAGGGAGTCTCAATGCCATGGAACAACCTCCAACCACTTCTGAGCGTCCCCGAGACCGCGCCAAATTTCCCCAAGATCTCTTCTGGAGTGGGATCATGGCAGCTGCCGGAAACGTTGCCGCTGCCTCTGAGGACAATTTTCCTACCAAACCATTGCCCACCAAAGCGCTTTGACGTGGCTTTGGCAAGCTCAGGAAAGGGTTTCCAAGGGGAGGAAGATGAGCTGGAGCTCAGGCGGGGTTTTAAATGAGACAGAGGTCCGTGGCTTAGCCCGGCATGAGGCCAGGAATTCCTGCTCCCTGCAGGAATGGGAATGCCGACGTTACCCCCACACCCAAGCGGGTGTTTCCATATTGGGAAAAGAGTTTCGGTTTCACTATTGAACGCGTAAGGAAGATGAACCAGAAACTTCCACGCTCTTCTTACCGTGATTGGCTCAGCGCCAGGACAAAGGCACCTGTTGGTCTCTTTAGCTGTTCCTCAAGAAATGTAACTATTTTCTCTCGGGCAGCTCGCCAAAAACCCCTCCTAAATCCTTCGGCAGTTAAGAAAGAGCGCAAAACCTCTCGGCGCATTTTCACTGCGTCTTAGCAGGTGCAAGGGACCCCCCTGCACTGTGCACAGCTTTTGCTCTTTTCTTTTGTAAGGTTCGTTATTTTCTTTTTAATTAAAACCTTTTTTTGCTTCGTCAGAACACACCCGACCGAGCCGCCCCACCAATTATTTTAAAGCCATTTCTGGGAGGTTGCTGGTCACCCCTCAGAGCTTGATACGCCTTTTTGGGGCTGAAAACATGCTGAATTTCAGCTGCCTACCCTTTCCCTCGTCTCGTTGGTGAGGAACTTGGCACACTCGCTGTAGTTGGCCCAGGTGCGGTTGTTGCCCGGGACCAGCTCCCAGCTCCCGTTCAGGTCACACCGGCGGTAAGCGTGGCCTGTGGAGAGAGAGTGCGGGAAACGGGTTGGTACAGGATTCCCAAAGCCTGACAGAAGGCTCACACAGCCTTGTGCATCTGAGTGCAAACTTTAAAATAAAATGTGCTGAGTTATGTATTGATTGTTACAGCGGCAACATTGGTGAGAGCGCCTTCTGGGCTGCGCTGTGCAACAGTGAACAAGGCCATCAAAGGTTTTTTCTGTTCAAGGAAGAGGGAGAGAGGTGGGGAATGGATTTGTACAGGATTCCCAAAGCCTGACAGAAGGCTCATGTGGTCTTGTGTATCTGAGTGCAAACTTTAAAATAAAATGTGCTGAGTTATGTATTGATTGTTACAGTGGCAATATTAGTGAGAGCGCCTCGTGGGCTGTGCTGTGCACGGCAAACGGTGAACAAGGCCATCAAAGAAGGTTTTTTCTGTTCAAGAAAGAGGGGGAGAGGTGGGGAATGGATTTGTAGAGGATTCCCAAAGCCTGACAGAAGGCTCACATGGTCTTGTGCATCTGTGTGCAAACTTTAAAATAAAGTGTGCTGAGTTGTTGCCCTGTTCTTCTCTGTTTTTTCTTAAGTTTTTTTCTAAAGTTCCTTCACCCTTCTGTATTTACCTTTTGGAATGAAATTTCTCACACAATTTTCACATAAAACAACCCATTGTTGTTGTAACTGTCCTTTCATGTTTACATTCCTCTCATAAGGAGGAAACTGTTAATAATAAAGACTGTTGGCTTGACCAGTGTGGTTGGAGAGGACAATTCCCATCCTCCAATCCACGGTCACTGTTGGAATTCTATAAATGTCGAGGCCTGTAAATAAACTGCCCCTTTTTTACCATGAGCATCTCAGTGTGTGAGTGTCATTCCTCTTGTGTCGTACTGCGATGCTGAGTTATGTATTGATTGTTACAGCAGCAATATTGGTGAGAGCGCCTTCTGGGCTGCGCTGTCCAACAGCGAACAAGGCCATCAAAGAAGGTTTTATCCGTACCAGAAAGAGGGGGAGATGTGGGGAATGGATTTGTAGAGGATTCCCAAAGCCTGACAGAAGGCTCACGTAGTCTTGTGCATCTGTGTGTGAACTTTAAAATGAAGTGTGCTGAGTTATGTATTGATTGTTACAGCGGCAATATTGGTGAGAGTGACTTCTGGGCTGTGCTGTGCACGGCAAATGGTGAACAAGGCCCTCAAAGAAGGTTTTTTCTGTTCAAGAAAGAAGGGGAGAGGTGGGGAATGGATTCGTAGAGGATTCCCAAAGCCTGACAGAAGGCTCACGTAGTCTTATGCATCTGAGTGCAAACTTTAAAATAAAATGTGCTGAGTTATGTATTGATTGTTACAGTGGCAACATTGGTGAGAGCGCCTCGTGGGCTGCGCTGTGCAACGGTGAACAAGGCCATCAAAGAGGGTTTTTTTCCATTCAAGAAAGAGGGGGAGAGGTGGGAAACGGATTGGTAGAGGATTGTCAAAGCCTGACAGAACGTCTTGTGCATCTGAGTGCAAACTTTAAAATAAAATGTGCTGAGTTATGTATTGATTGTTACAGCGGCAATATTGGTGAGAGCGCCTCGTGGGCTGCGCTGTGCAACGGTGAACAAGGCCATCAAAGAGGGATTTTTTCTGTTCAAGGAAGAGGGAGAGACGTGGGGAACGGATTGGTAGAGGATTGTCAAAGCCTGACAGAAGGCTCACGTAGTCTTGCACATCTCTGTGCAAACTTTAAAACAAAGAGTGCTGACTGAGAAAGGCCATGGGACAGGGCAGAGGTTGTTGTTTGTTGCAGTGCACCCCCACACCTGAGCAGGTGTTTCCATATCCAGGAAAAGGGCAGGGATGGAATCCCCATCCCTGGAGGGATTTAAAAGCCCTCTGGATGTGGCACTTGGGGGACATGGTCAGGGATCTGGCCATGGCGGTGCTGAGGGATCAATGAACTGATCTTGGAAGGCTTCTCCACCATAAACAATTCCACGACTCCCTGACTCCTTGTTCCTCCTGGCCTCTGAGGAGGCTGAGAGATCACCAGCCAGGGGCGCATCCCAGCTCTCAGCCCCTTATGGAATACTCAGGACAGACTGTGAGCAACCAGGATGCCTGGGAACATCCTTCCTTGCTTTCTGGAAGCCCCAGCAGCGCTCTGCTCCAAGCCTGAATTCCCCTCCTTCTTCCCTCCTTGGGTGCTTGGAACATTGGCCGAGCGGCCAAGTGTGCTCTGGTCGCTTCTAAGAACACCCTCAGACTTCCCGGCACCGCCAGCCAGCCGAGAAATGTGGAGCCTGAGGGAAAGGGAGATAAGGAGGAATTCCCACATTCTGCTCCCAGACACCCACCAGGGCTCTGGACACAGAATTTACAAAGCCCTGAGGAGGAGAATCAAAGTTGGAAGAATGTTTTGGGGTGCTATTCCTACACAGAGCTCATGGGGTCAAACAAATCCAGGTTTGGAATTCTCCAGGGTTTACAACTGGGAGCTGTGAGAAAATAATTGGTGTTTAGAATTCTAATAACTCCAACAAATTATTCCAAATATCTATTTAAATAAATGTACAAAAACCATAATAATTTTCTTACAATAACTCCAATAAATTAATCCAGACATCTATTTAAATAAATGTAAAAAAAAAAAAAAAAATTTTCTTCCAGTGACTCCAATAAATCACGTTTATGAATGCTCATCAACAAACAATGACCGCCTCTTTCCTTCCTTCCCTCTCCTGCTGGAAGGGAAGGCACCGTGCGAGAGGAAGAAGGGATTCTGAAGGGAATTCTGGATTTCCTGGCTGGCAGGGATGTCCTCTGTGCATCCCCCAAGCTCTGCTGGTGCTGACGGGGAGGAATTCCCACATTCTGCTCCCAGACACCCACCAGGGCTCTGGACACAGAATTTACAAAGCCCTGAGGAGGAGAATCAAAGTTGGAAGAATGTTTTGGGGTGCTGCTGCTGCGCAGAGCTCATGGGGTCAAACAAATCCAGGTTTTGGAAATCTCCAGGGTTTACAACTGGGAGCTGTGAGCAGGTAATTGGTGTTTAGAATTCTAATAACTCCAACAAATTAATCCAAATATCTATTTAAATAAATGTAAAAAATCTTAATAATTTTCTTCCAGCAAATTAATCCAAATATCTATTTAAATAAATGTACAAAAACCATGATAATTTTCTTACAATAACCCCAATAAATTAATCCAGAAATCTATTTAAATAAATGTAAAAAAAAAATTTCTTCCAGTAACTCCAATAAATCACGTTTATGAATGCTCATCAACAAACAATGACCGCCTCTTTCCTTCCTTCTCCTGCTTGGAAGGGGAGGCACCGTGTGAGAGGAAGAAGGGATGCCGAAGGGAATTTTGGATTTCCTGGCTGGCAGGGATGTCCTCCGTGCATCCCCCAAGCTCTGCTGGTGCTGACGGGGAGGAATTCCCACATTCTGCTCCCAGACACCCACCAGGGCTCTGGACACAGAATTTACAAAGCCCTGAGGAGGAGAATCAAAGTTGGAAGAATGTTTTGGGGTGCTGCTGCTGCACAGAGCTCATGGGGTCAAACAAATCCAGGTTTGGAATTCTCCAGGGTTTACAACTGGGAGCTGTGAGCAGGTAATTGGTGTTTAGAATTCTAATAACTCCAACAAATGTAATCCAAATATCTATTTAAATAAATGTAAAAAATCTTAATAATTTTCTTCCAGTAACTCCAACAAATTAACCCAAAGATCTATTTAAATAAATGTAAAAAACCTTAATAATTTTCTTCCAGTAACTCCAATACATTAATCCAAATATCTATTTAAAGAAATGTAAAAAAATTAATCATTTTCTTCCAATAATTCCAACAAATTAATCCAAATATTTATTTAAATAAATGTAAAAAAATAATAATTTCTTCCGATAACTCCAATACATTAATCCAAATATCTATTTAAATAAATGTAGAAAAACCCCATAATAATTTTCTTCCAATAACTCTAATAAATGTAATCCAAATATCTATTTAAATAAATGTAAAAAAAACCTCGATAATTTTCTTCCAATAACTCCAACAAATTAATCCCAATATCTATTTAAGTGAATGTAAAAACCATAACAATTTTCTTCCAATAACTCAAATAAATTATATCCAAATACCTATTTAAATAAATGTAAAAAAAAAAAAAAACATAATAATTTTCTCCCAGTAACTCCAATAAATTATCAATGCTCATCAACAAACAACGGCCGCCTCTTTCCTTCCTTCTCCTGCTTTGGGAGGGGAGGCACCATGCGGGAGGAAGAAGGGATGCCGAAGGGAATTTTGGGTTTCCAGGCCGTGCTGGACCACACCACTGCTGCCTAAAGGCTGAGGTGTGTTCACTGCTTGTCATGTTTGGGTTCTCTGAAGTTCTTTTCCAGGGACCTAAACTGGTAAACGAGGTCACACTTTCTAAACTCTCTCGTTTTTCACATTTCTCTCCTAAGGAGGGGCTTTGCTTGTTGACCCTTGGTGTGACCAACGGTTCAAAGGATCCCACCTCTTAGGTGGGCACATTGTCAAAAGGTATAAAAATAGGTACTGAGAATAAACCAGCCCCTTTTTGTAGTCACTGCTTGTCATGTTTGGGTTCTCTGAAGTTCTTTCTCAGGGACCTAAACTGGTAAACAAGGTCACACTTTCTAAACTCTCTTGTTTTTCACATTTCTCTCCTAAGGAGGGACTTCGCTTGTTGACCCTTGGTGTGACCAATGGTTCAAAGGATCCCACCTCTTAGGTGGGCACATTGTAAAAAAGTATAAAAATAGGTACTGAGAATAAACCAGCCCCTTTTTTTTAGAGCATCAGCCTTCTGAAATCACGAGTCCGTGTGTCGCTGTCGGACACAGAGGAGATGAGGACTCGTTCAGAAGGCTGTGTGGACTTTTAAGAGGAGGAGCCCCCAGGTTTATTTTCCAAGCTTATTTTATACCTTTTACAAATGTGCCCACCTTAGAGGTGGGACCCCTGGAACCATTGGTCACCTGCAGAGACCACCACGGGAAGTCCTTCCCATGGGAAAGCGTGTGGAAAACATGTTAAGTTTACAAAACAGCGTGACCTCGTTTTCCCAGTTCTATCCCGGGAACAGAATTTCCTAAAACCAAAACACGGCAGGCACGAACCGTGGCAACATCCGTGTCGTTCTTTCGTGTCCAACAGCGACACTGAGGCAGAGGCCGAACAGGGTTAAAAAATAAAGCGAACTTTATTTTGGCCTTCAAGGCCACCCCGGGCAGCCGCAGCAGTTTGGAATTCTCAGTTCCTCACAGCAGTGGCTGCCTGGATCCCTCCGAGACGTAAGCAAAAGGAGGGAGAGTCACGAGATTCCAACCCCGCCTCCACACAAGTTTCAGTCCATCCGCATATGCCCCATCCACTGCCCGACCAACAACTCCAAATGACGGCGTTCCACCCTTCCCGCCCGCCCGCGCTCTTCCACTGTTGCCACGGTTCGTGCCTGCCATGTTTTGGTTTTAGGAAATTCTGTTCCCGGGATAGAAGTGGGAAAACGAGGTCACGCTGTTTGTAAACTGTCCTAGGTTACAATGTAAAATTGTGCCCAAGGTCTGTATTCTATCCCCATGAGCCGTTGGAGCCAAGGTGGGGCAGTGTTTTCCTTATCTTCTGATAACGAGCCCAACAATGCCTTCCCGAAGGAAGTTATCTCTGTTTAATGGGCCATCAAGGACCCACTGCATGACTCATGGAATGAGATCATCCCATTGTGAGATGCTCTGCCCAGGGGGAGGAGCCAAGCATTCCCACCTGGATATAATCCAGGGTTTGAGACCTCACGAGCAGCTTCTATCCACTGAACTCTCAGAGGAGACAAGAGCTACCAGACGTTTCTACAGGAATCACTGCTTTGACAAGAACATCTCATCTGGATTCCTGGAGGAAGACTGGACCCTTCTCATCATCACCGGACCCTTCTCTCTCAGGATCATCTCTGCTCCAGCGGAACCACATCTGCTGCTCCAGGAGGATTTCCAGACTGCTTCAAACACCCTGACCAACAGGGTGTTAGGTTGTATTGTTCCATTTATTTCACCTTTTTTCCTCTCTTCTTCTATTAAATTGTATCTCTGACTGGAGTCTCATTGGTTTTGCTTTCAAACCAGCACATAAACAAAGATGTTTTCCACACGCTTTCCCATGGGAGGGACTTCGCGTGGTGGTCTCTGCGAGTGACCAATGGTTTCAGGAGTCCCACCTCTAAGGTGGGCACATTTGTAAAATGTATAAAATAGGTTTGAAAAATAAACCTGTCGGCTCCTCCTCTTAAAAGTCCACACAGCTTTCTGAACGAGTCCGCGTCTCCTTCTTTGTGTCCCACAGCGACACACGGACTCGTGATTTCAGAAGGTTGATGCTCTAAAAAAGAGGGGCTGGTTTATTCTCCCATACAGCCTTCTGAACGAGTCCGCGTCTCCTTCTTTGTGTCCCACAGCGACAGACGGACTCGTGATTTCAGAAGGCTGATGCTCTAAAAAGAGGGGCTGGTTTATTCTCCCACACAGCCTCCTGAACGAGTCCGCGTCCCCTTCTTTGTGTCCCTCAGCGACATTCCACGTTGTTTATCTTCGGGGCCTGGAGCTCGGAGAGAGAGCCCTTGAAGACGTTGAGTCCCCTGCTGGAACCAAAACTGCCCAGCCCCGCATCGCCCCGCGGTCAAGTCCCAGCACCACTTTGATCCTAAAGCAAAACCACCCGCCAGAACGAGAGACAAAAACCCCAAAACCTGAGGCACCGCCGCCACACCCACCTTTGTGGTTGAAGTCGTAGATGTACTCGGGGCAGGGCATGGCCACCACCTTGCCGGGCACGCCCTCGGGCCAGCAGACGATGCCGTCCCACTCGGGCAGGCAGAAGCCATCTGTGGGAGAGAAGGGGGACAAAGAGGGGTCACTGCGCCCGCGGAGGGGACACCGCGGGGTGTGTGTAAAAAATGTAAAAAAAAAAAAAAAATCTTCCAGTAACTCCAATAAATGTAATCCAAATATCTATTTAAATAAATGTAAAAAAAATAATAATTTTCTTCTGATAACTCAGACAAATTAATCCAAATATCTATTTAAATAAATGTAAAAACAAAATTTCTTCCAGTAACTCCAATAAATTAATCCAAATATCTATTTAAATAAATGTAAAAAAAAAAAAATTCTCTCAGTGTTGGGGAGGATGAAGTAGCTAGGCCTTGTAGAGATAATTTAATAGTAAAAGATTCTAAAACTATGAAACCCACAAGAGGAATAGAATTAAAAGCAAAGTTTGAACTGTAAGCATGGACAGGAAGAAGGTGATTAAGCAGCTGAAAGGCCTTGGCTGGGTGAGTCAGTGACACCCTTGCCAAGACAAAAGGATGAATGAAGGGCTGCACCTTCTCAGGTATCAGAGATAAGGTGGGTTTCACAGGTTTTGGTATGTAGAGTAGTATTGTAATGTTGTAGCTCTCATAGGCTGTATGTAGATTCTGTAGGTTTTGTATCTAGAGGTGATTGGTTAATGTTCATTAGCATATTCACGATAGAAGGGGTTAAAATGGAATGGAACAGAGAGTTCCCCCTCTTTGCTTGCCTTCCCTTGGACCCTCTTGGACTTTGCACTGGATCCCTGGACCCTTCCCCAGTCAGGCTGCATTCCCACGACCAATAAAGCACGTGTTCTAGAGAATCCTGATCTTCACGTCATCTCTCTCGCCGGACTACAAGCGTTTTTTCTAATATCTCAGTAACTCCAATAAATGTAATCCAAATATCTATTTAAATAAATGTAAAAAAACCTTGATAATTTTCTTCCAATAACTCCAATGAATTAATCCAAATATCTATGTAAATAAGTTTAAAAAAATAAAATAAATGCAATCCAGATATCTATTTCAATAAATGTAAAAAAAGCCATAATAATTTTCTCCCAATAACTCCAATAAATTATCAATGCTCATCAACAAACAACGACCACCTCTTTCCTTCCTTCTCCTGCTTTGGAAGGGGAGGCACCGCGAGGGAGGAAGCAGGGATGCTGAAGGGAATTTTGGATTTCCTGGACGTGCTGGACCACACCACTGTTGCCTTAAGGCTGAGGCAGAGGCCGAACAGGGTTAAAAAATAAAGTGAACTTTATTTTGGCCTTCAAGGCCACCCCGGTTCCTGCCTGCGACGTTTTTGATTTCTTCAGAACTGTTCCCAGGGGCGATTTCTGTCAACAAGGAATGGGTTATTGCCAACTGAAGTTTCAACCCCACCACCACTTTCCACCCACCTTGGCCGCAATGCTAGCTCAGATTTTGGGGGGCTTTGGGAGAGTTGGTTTCAGGACAGGGAAGAGAAATCCAGAAGAGGCCCCTTACCTCAGGGATACATTCCAAGGCTTTATTCCTGAAGGGGATCCCAAGGGCAAAGAGGGAGAACATGGAGGAGCTGGGGTTTTGGAGGATACCTGGCCGAGAGCCATAGGTCAGAGATAAGGGGCAGGTAGGGTCTGACCAAGGGTTACAGGCTCTGGGGGGTTTAGAGGGAAAGACCATTCCCAAAAGGAATGCAACAGTACCCTATCCTGTTTTTCCACGCTCTTCCCCAGAGGAGGGAATTTACTTGATGCCCCCTCTAACTCGCCCAACGTGGCCCGAGGATTCCACCCCTTGGGTGGGTTCTTTGTGAAAAGGTATCAAGAGAAGTGTCTGGAGAATAAACACAGATTTGGAATCTTCAGCCCTTTGAGAGTCCCTGTCCTTATTTCGTGTCCTATTGCGACACCGGTGCCCCACCCCACGGCTGGAGAGGGCTCTCCATGAGGAAGCCAGCTTCATTCCCTTGGAGAAACCTGTCCTAGGAATCGTCACCAATTCCCTCTTCGTGGGTGTGAATTATCCCAAGGACCATTATTATTATTATTATTATTATTATTATTATTATTATTATTTCATTATTACTAAATTAATATTATTAAACTATGATTATTAAATTATTATTAAATTAAATAATATTAAATTGTCCTAGAAATCATCACCAATTCCCTCTTCATGGAGGGCTCCACAAGATGCGAATTATCCCAAGGACCATTATTATTATTATTATTATTATTATTATTATTTCATTATTACTAAATTAATATTATTAAACTATGATTATTAAATTATTTTTAAATTAAATAACATCATTAAATTGTCCTAGAAGTCATCACCAATTCCCTCTTCATAGGTGGCTCCACAAGGTGCAAATTATCCCTAGGACCACTATTATTACTGTTGTTATTATTATTATTATTACTACATTAAATCATTATCACTAAATTAATGTTATTAAAGTATGATTATTAAATTATGGTTATTAAATTATTATTAAATTATTAATATCGTTAAATTGTTATTGCTAAATTATTAATACTAAATTATTATTGCTGTTGTTGTTATTGTAAATATTATTGTGGAATTATGATTCCAGAACGACAAACTGCGTCCAGCTCTGGGATCCCCAGGATCAGAAAGACGTGGGGCTCCTGGAGAGAGTCCAGAGGAGGCAACTCCAGAGAAGTTATTCCCACGGATGGAGCCCCTCTGCTCTGCAGCCAGGCTGGGAGAGCTGGGAATGTTCCCCTGGAGAGGAGAAGGCTCCAGGGAGAGCTCAGAGCCCCTGGCAGGACCTGGAGGGGCTCCAGGAGATCTGGAGAGGGACTGGGGACAAGGGATGGAGGGACAGGACACAGGGAATGGCCTTGAGCTGAAAGGAGGAGATTTAGGTGGGATAATGGGAAGGAATTCCTGACTCTAAGGGTGCTGAAGCCCTGGCACAGGGTGCCCAGAGCAGCTGTGGCTGCCCCTGGATCCCTGGCAGTGCCCAAGGCCAGGCTGGACAGGGCTTGGATCACCCTGGGACAGTGGGAGGTGTCCCTGCCCATGGCAGGGGGTGGGAACGGGATGCACTTCCCAGGTCCAGGACCTGCTCTTGCCCTTGCTGAATTCCAGAAGTTTCCTCCCTGCCCGTCTCCCCAGCCTGTCCAGGTCCCTCTGAAGGGCTCCACAATCCCCCCAAGGCATCGCTTGCTCCCATCTCCGTGTGCTCAGGGGATTCCTCTGCTTTGGGCTGGACAACTCCACCCATCCCTGAAATTCCAGCTGCAGCGGAGTATCCAGAATGAAATGCCAAAAGCGCCGGATCTGCCCCAAATCTGCTCCCAGGGCTGTGCCTGCCCTCAGCCAGGAGCTCATCCGGTGTTGGATGCGGGATTTACCTGGGAATGGAAAGGAACGGGAACCACCCGCCCTCACCCACCAAATAAAACTCCACTAAGGAGCTAAATCCAAGCCGTGCCAAGATCTCAGCGTGTTCCACGGATATCAAAGCTTCCAACCGCCCAGGAACTCATCCTTCCTCACCAGTGTGATTTCCCAGGATTAAAGGAAAACCCGGGATTGCTTCAAAGCCCTTTTGGCTGGTCTAGGGCCCGGAGCCGAGGCAGATTAATTCCGTTTGGCGGCTTTTTTAGGGCATGAAAAGCACTGAGGAGCCTCCTCACTTAGCAGCTGATTTCTTATCTCTAATTTAGCGCGGATGAAAAGGACCAGACAAATCAAAGCCTTGCTTCTAAAGCATCGACCGACTGGGAGCGAAGGGCCAGAAGCTAAAATTCCGCAACATCCGCGTGATAAGAAAGAGGGGGGAATAATTCATGGCATTTTTCTCTGCCTGAAGTCCCCGCTAGGAGAAGAAAAATACATTTCCTATTCATGAAAGCTGGGAAAATCCTTCCCCTCTGGCTCAGTGTTTGCAGGGTAACTTACACTGGGGGAAAAAAAAAAAGTTTATTTATTTCTCAGTTCTCTGGAAGGTACAAAAGACAAAGGAAAAGAAAACAAAAAACAACGCAGGGCCCCACGAAATTTGGCTCAGGACAAAATGTTGATGTCCTTGAGGTCTTTTCTGCAGACAAGAAAGTAAATAAAGATTTAATGGAGCCCTCAAAGTGCTCTTGCTTAAAATAAAGTCAGCCCTTATGACAAAATAAATCAATTCGAGTAAACATTAAAAGAAGCACAGTGGAGAAACAACTCTGAGGGGAAAAACAGTCCTCCAAAAGGGCTCTGAAAAGAGAGGGGAAAATCTCCCACTTTCCCAAAATCTTTGCGAATTGCCAAGGGCGATTTCACTTTTAAGAGGTTTCGTTGTGCGTCCCACCGAAACCTGTGTCCAGAAAAGAGGAATGTGCTGGATTTTGTGGTGGGTGCCTCCTCCTTGTGCTGGAAACACGGAAAACTGATAAGAAACCACACCATTACTGATTTTTTTGGGTACTTGGAGCCCCCCAAAATCCTCCCCAAAAGCTGAAGGGAACAGGGGTGGGACCCCTCTGGAATGCTGCTTTCTGGGGGGGTGGACAAATTGGGGGAGCCAAGAAATATTTAAAGAGACGATTTTTTGCATTTAAAATTTTTTTTCCCCTCTGCATGGAAATGATTCCTTAAATGATTTAATCCTGGAACTGACTCATTAAAGATGATAGGAATCCAGTGAGACTCAAAATCCGGGAAGTGTCCGAGCTTCCCAACAAAAGGATCCATGGCTGTTACCAAGACCTGAACCACCCCAGAGGAATCTCTTCCCCCTCCTCTCCATCATCTCTGGCCCCTCTCTCTCCCCAAACTCCTTGCTTGGAAAAGCCCTTCCAGGAATATTTGGAGGAGGGATGAAACATCTCGGCAACCAGTTTCCTTCCTGGAATTCCCCGGTGGTGGGTGACGAGTTAAGGGCAGGGCAGGTGGATATTTGGGAGCTGCCACCTGGACACCCCCCTCTAAAACTCAGGATGATCAGCCACGGGGCTGATTATCCTGAAAATCCCGGGAGCCACGGGGGAAGGAGAGAGGGTTTGGGTCGGGAACAGGGATTGCAGGTAGGGAAAGCTGGTGAGGAACATCCACAGGTGAAGCCTCTGGAGCTCCTGGAATGGTTTGAGGAGCTCTTACACTGACTGCAAGTCTTGGAAAACCTTTCTCAAATGGAAATACAGACTGATATTTTGGAATGGTTGGATCCACATTCCCAGGGTTTGACGCAGCCAGAAGCTGTTTGTCCCCTCTGTGTCCTGGAGAGGAGCCTCAGCATCCTCCTCTCCCATCCCGAATCCCTCCAATCCTCCCATCCAAGGAGACCTCCCGGCAGCACAAGCGGGGAGGGGTTTAAACGGCAGGAGGGTTCATTCCCACTAATTACAAGGAAGAAATTTTTTTATCATGAGGGTGGCGGAACACTGGGACAGCTTTTCCAGAGAATTTGTGGCTGCCCCTGGATTCCTGGAAGCATCCAAGGCCAGGCTGGACAGGGCTTGGATCAACCTGGGATAATGGGAACCCTGCCTGCCCATGGCAAGGGTGGAACGGGATAATCTTTAAGGCCTCTCCCAAACCCGAATCATTCCATGGATCTCTGCTAGAGCAGGAAGGGAAAATCCCGTATTTCCCATTGTGCTGGAATCCAAACAAGCCGTTCCTTTCTGTTTGTTTGCCCAAAGAGCTCCTCCGAACATTTTTTTTTTTCCCCTGTATTTATAAAAACATTCGCAGTATCAACAGCTTGGCTTCTCCCTTTGTTTTCCTTTTCTCCGGGTCATTTCTCCCAGGAGATCCAGGCTGAATTCCAAGAAGAAAGCAGAAAACGGGGGAAGCTTGGCCTGTTCACAATAAAGTCAGTCCCTCCGGAGACACTGGGGAACAATATTCCAAAGCACAGAGAATTCCGAAGGACCCAGTTGGAAAAGCTGATTGAAAAGCTCTTGGAATTTTGGTGGAAATGAGTTCGAGGGTTTCTCTGTCCTGTTTGGATCGATCCAGGCAGCCCAGGACACGGAACGGGAAAAGTCAAACGTTTCTTTCCTTGGAAGAAGCAGTAGGATTCATGGATGATGGAAGTCCAAAGGAATTCCCAAGCTGTTAAGAAAACAAGGAAATCTCACCCATATCCCACATCCCAAAGCGTTTTGGGTGTGTGTCCCTCATCCAGGCAATGCCGAAGGGACGAGCCAGTTCATCCCTCAGGGATTTGCCCGTGGGTGAAGCTCCTCCCAATCCAGAGCTGAGTCTCTCATGGATGGGGACAGGGAAGGTGGGAACGGCACTGGATTTCCCGGTGATTTGAGGACATCACCGACCGCTTTGGTTCTGGGGGAATGAATCCTGAAGGGAAACATGGGATCCCTGCAGGATTCCGCTGGCTCTTGGCCACCAGGACATCTCTTGGGTCAATCCTTCCCCCTTGAAGCGCATGGAAGTTGCAGTCATTCCATGATGGGAACAAGCAGAAACTCTCTTGGACAACATTCCTGAAGAAATGAGTCCTGAAAGGAAACATGGGATCCCTGCAGGATTCCGCTGGCTCTTGGCCACCAGGACATCTCTTGGGTCAATCCTTCCCCCTTTAAGCACATGGAAGTTGCAGTCATTCCATGATGGGAACAAGCAGAAACTCTCTTGGACAACATTCCTGAAGAAATGAGTCCTGAAAGGAAACATGGGATCCCTGCAGGATTCCGCTGGCTCTTGGCCACCAGGACATCTCTTGGGTCAATCCTTCCCCCTTTAAGCACATGGAAGTTGCAGTTATTCCACAGTGGGAACAAGCTGAAACTCTCTTGGACGACATTCCTGAAGAAATGAGTGCTGAAAGGAAACATGGGATCCCTCCAGGATCCCACTGGCTCTTGGCCAGCAGGACATCTCTTGGATCAATCCTTCCCCCTTGAAGCGCATGGAAGTTGCAGTTATTCCACAGTGGGAACAAGCTGAAACTCTCTTGGATGGACATTCCTGAAGAAATGAGTGCTGAAGGGAAACATGGGATCCCTCCAGGATCCCGCTGGCTCCTGTCCCTGGCTCAGGGACAGCTCCTTATCCACCAGGACATCTCTTGGGTCAATCCTTTCCCGCTGAAGGTTGGAATCTCTGGGCATGGAAGTCGAAGCCATTCCCAAGATGGGAACAAGCAAAACCACTCTCGGATGTCGTTGCTGCAGGATTTCCCTTTGGAAGGCAGCCAGGACAATCCCAGAACACTTCGGGAAGGGGCTGTCCCAAATGCATCCCTTGATTCTGTTCCTTGATTCCACTCCCCCACCTGAGCCAAGTCAGAATCCCAGAATCCCAGAGGCTGCTTTGGAGAGGATTTGGGCCGTCCCTGCTCAGGGTACTTGGAGCACTATTCCCTCCTTCCCGCTCCTATCCCATCCCCCTTTTCCTTTTCCTTTTCCTTTTCCTTTTCCTTTTCCTTTTCCTTTTCCTTTTCCTTTTCCTTTTCCTTTTCCTTTTCCTTTTCCTTTTCCTTTTCCTTTTCCTTTTCCTTTTCCTTTTCCTTTTCCTTTTCCTTTCCCTTTCCCTTTCCCTTTCCCTTTCCCTTTCCCTTTTCCCCTTTTCCCTTTTCCCTTTTCCCTTTCCCTTTTCCCTTTCCCTTTTCCCCTTCCCTTTTCCCCTTTTCCCCTTTTCCCCTTTTCCCCTTTTCCCCTTTTCCCTTTTCCCTTTCCCTTTTCCCTTTCCCTTTTCCCCTTCCCTTTTCCCCTTTCCCCTTTTCCTTCCCCCCATCCTCAATCCCCATTTTGCCTGGAATGGGGCACTTTGCCTGCGGAGAAAACATCTGCCAGACTCCCTGGCCATTTCCTTTTCCTTTTCCTTTTCCTTTTCCTTTTCCTTTTCCTTTTCCTTTTCCTTTTCCTTTTCCTTTTCCTTTTCCTTTTCCTTTTCCTTTTCCTTTTCCTTTTCCTTTTCCTTTTCCTTTTCCTTTTCCTTTTCCTTTCCCTTTCCCTTTTCCCTTTTCCCTTTTCCCTTTTCCCTTTTCCCTTTCCCCTTTTTCTTTCCCTTTTCCCTTTCCCCTTTCCCCTTTTCCCTTTCCCCTTTTTCTTTCCCTTTTCCCTTTCCCCTTTCCCCTTTCCCCTTTTCCCTTTCCCCTTTTTCTTTCCCTTTTCCCTTTTCCCTTTTCCTTTTTCCTTTTCCCTTTTCCCTTTCCCCTTTCCCCTTTTCCCCTTCCCCCCATCCTCAATCCCCGTTCGGGCTGGAATGGGGCGCTTTGCCTGCGGAGAACACATCCCAAACCATCTGCCAGGCTCCCTGGCAGCTGCACAAAGGCAAACACGGGCCCGAGGTGTTTATCCAGGGGCAGGGAATATAAATCAGCCCGGCTCGTTCCGGCAGCCGGGAGACCACAGCGGGAACGCTCCGTGTGGCTGCGGTCGCTCCCTTACGGGAAGGACATTCGGGGCGTTGGGAGGAGCCACCAAAAAATAAAATAATGAGGCAGCGTTTTGGGGATGGGGAAGGGGGAAAAATTGTTTTGGGCATAGGAAGGGGGAGGAATTTTTTCAGGATAGGAAGAGGGAAGGAATTATTTTGGGATAGGAAGGGGGAAAAATGATTTTGGGGATAGGAAGGGGGAGGAATTGTTTTGGGATTGGAAGGGGGGAAAATAATTTTGGGGATAGGAAGGGGGAGGAATTGTTTTGGGATTGGAAGGGGGGAAAATAATTTTGGGGAGAGGATGGGGAGAAATTGTTTTGGGATTGGAAGGGGGGAAAATGATTTTGGGGATAGGAAGAGGGGAGGAATTGTTTCGGGAAAGGAAGAGGGGAGGAATCATTTTGGGATAGGAAGGGGGAGGAATTGTTTTGGGATTGGAAAGGGGGAAAATAATTTTGGGGGTAGGAAGGGGGAAGAATTGTTTCAGGATAGGAAGAGGGGGGAAGAGGGGAGGAATTGTTTTGGGATAGGATGGGGGGAAAAATAATTTGCGGATAGGAAGGGGAAGGAATTGTTTTGGGGTTGGAAGGGGGAGGAATCATTTTGGGATAGGAAGCGGGGAGAAATTGTTTTGGGATAGGAAGAGGGGAGGAATAGTTTTGGGGTTGGAATGAGGAAGAATCCTTTTAGGATATGAAGGGGGAGAAATCATTTTGGGGATAGGAATTGTTTTGGTGTTGGAAGAGGGAAAGTTGTTTTGCAATTGGAAGGGGAAAAATCATTTTGGGATAGGAAGGGGGAAGAATTGTTTTGACATAAGAAACAGGGAGAAATTGTTTTGGGATAGGAAGGAGGAGGAATGGGGGCTTGGAGGGGCAGGAATGAAGGCTGTGAGGGCAGGGGGGCATGAGGGGCTGGTTTTGGGGACCCCTTGGCCTGCAGGGGGTGTGACCTGTCTGCCTGTGGTTGTTTGGATTGCATGGAAGGAGGTGAGGGGTGGGATCCTCACTGTGGGATCACAGTGGGATCACCGCGGATCAGCTGCCCCAGCAGGGCCACCCCAGAGCTCGGGGCACAGGAATGTGCCGGGATAATTCCGGAATATCCCCGGTGAGGGAGGCTCCCCAGCCTCTCCAGGCTCTGCTCAGGGTGGGCACTGCCCAGGGCAGAAGTTCTGCCTCCTGTGCCGGGACAATTCCTGGGATCACCCCCTGCCCCTTCCTCTGGTGCCATGGCAGAGCCCAGACCCTGCTCTGACCTCCCCTGCACACAGGGACAGACAGGGGGACACAGGGACAGACAGGGACACATGGGGACACTCAGGGACACCCAGAGACACCCAGGGACATCCAGGGATACTCAGGGACACCCAGGGACAGACAGGGACACTCAGGGACAGACAGGGACAGACAGGGACACTCAGGGACAAACAGGGACACCCAGGGACAGACAGGGACACCCAGGGACACACGGGGACACTCAGAGACATTCAGGGACACTCAAGGACACACAGGAACACCCAGGGACAGACAGGGACACCCAGGGACAGACAGGGACATCCAGGGACACTCAGGGACACCCAGGGACACACAGGAACACCCAGGGACAGACAGGGACACCCAGGGACAGACAGGGACACCCAGGGACACACGGGGACACTCAGAGACATTCAGGGACACTCAAGAACACACAGGGACACCCAGGGACAGACAGGGACACTAAGGGACACACAGGGACACTCAGGGATACATGGGGTCACTCAAGGACACCCAGGGACACTCAGGGATGGACAGGGACACCCAGGGACAAACAGGGACAGACAGGGACAGACAGGGACACCCAGGGACACCCAGGGCTGAGGGTCTCTCTCAGCTGGGGCTCCTCTCCAGGCTGAGCAGCCTCGGCTCCCTCAGCCTCTCCCGGGCACGGAGATGCTCCAGGCCCTTCCTGTGTCCCCCAGGATTTCCGTGGCCGTGGACGGAGGCAGCTCCTGCCTGTCACTGCTCAAAGGCCTCTGCTGCTCCTCCCCGCAGCGTCCCGGGGACAGAAAAATGGAACATTTCCTCATTTTTTCTTTCTTTTCCTCATTTCCTTTCCTCACCCCCCTGGAGGGAGGACACAGCCTCAAGCTGTGCCAAGGGAAATGCAGGTTGGATAGCAGGGAAAAGGTTTTTCCCAGAAAGAGTGATAAAGTATTGGAATGGCCTGCCCGGGGAGGTGGTGGAGTCACCATCCCTGGATGTGTTTAAGAAAAGCCTGGATGTGGCACTGGGTGCCGTGGTCTGGTTGAGGTGTTGGAGCACGGGTTGGACTTGATGATCTTGAAGGTCTCTTCCAACCTAAAAATTCTGTGATTCTGTGATTCTGTGATCCCAGCGCTCCCAGGCCTTCCAAACCCCTCCAACCTCCCTCTGAGAGGGAGAAAAACCATGGCTGGTATCAATCATTAAAACGAGGAGGTTAATTAGCGTGAGAGTCCAGCCACCCTTTGGGATGTCTCCCACCCTTTCTCCTTCACGGATCTAAGCCACAGGCCGCTCGTGCCTCCCGCAATTCCCGAGATCCTTTCCTCCCACGTCTCCCAAGCCCTGCTCAGCCGCGCTGTGGACGTTCCTCAGTGGGACTGGGAGCCCCTGGCCCATAAAACTTTCCAGGTAGGGGCCACATCCCAGTTTCAGCTCCTTCAGGTCCTTCATGGCTCACATCCCTGACTCTGAACTCCCTCACGCTCCAGGAGAACAGTCTGGTCCGGGATTCCATCCTCAAGGCTCTCCTGGTCCATAATTCCGTCCTAAAAATTCTCCCGGTCCATAATTCCATTCGAGAAGCTGTCGTGGTCCATAATTCCATCCCAAAATGTCTCCTGGTCCGTAATTCCAACCTAGAAACTCTCCAGGTCCATAATTTGATCCTGGAAGCTCTCCTGGTGCATAATTCCATCCTCAAAGGTCTCCTTGTCCATAATTCCATCCTCAAAGGTCTCCTTGTCCATAATTCCATCCTCAAAGGTCTCCTGGTCCATAATTCCAACCTAAAAACTCTCCTGGTCCATAATTCCATCCTAGAAGACCTCCTGGTCCATAATTCCAACCTAGAAGCTCTCCAGGTCCATAATTCCATCCCAAAAACCCTCCTGGTCCATGTTGACCACCCCCGCCCCACCTCAGCTGGTGTCCACTGGGGCGGTGACAACTTTCCCAAGCCAAAACTCTGCTGGGAATACGTTCACAAGGGATGGTTTGGGGTTATTTTTGTGGATTTTGGGCCACACCTTGCAAGGACTGAGACCGGAAACTGGGAGAAGATGGAAAGAGCTGGAGAAATCATGGATTTATAGGGGGTCGGGGTGTTCAGGGCTTAGGATGCCTCCGTCTCCCTTAATTTCTGAGGTACCCCAGGCTTCTCCCAACCTCTGGGAGCTCCTGGCATCAGGGAATGGTGCTGGGCCCTCTGGAGAGGAGGCCAGGAGCAGATTTTGGGGTTCCTCAAGCCCGGCGAGAGCCTGGAATCAGCCCTGGGTCCTTTCGGGACAGTGAAGCCAAACTGGGCTGCACAACCCAGGTAAACAGACCCGGGCTCCTGACTAAAAATAACACCTTTCCTGGGGAAAAAAAAAAAAAAAAAAAAAAAAAAAGAGGTTTATTTGTTAAAAAAACAACCCAGTTTGGAGCTGCAGCACCTCCTCGGAGAAAGGGTTGGCCACGGCCTTTGCTAATGACAGGGTTGTGCAAAAAAAAATCCCTCCTCTTTTCCCCACAAAATGTCCCATCTCCTTTTCCAAACCAGGGAAAGACAAGCTTTTAATTCATGGATAAAAAGAAAAAAAAAAATAAAATAATAAAAAAAAAGTCAGGTCGGATGGCTCAGGGCTGGGAATTTCACTTCATCCCCTTCCAGTTTTAACTTTGGGGTGGCATCAGCTGCCCACCAGGGCTGGGATGGAATATTTGTGTCGGGAGAAGAGAAATTTTCGGGTTTCCTGTTCTTTCCCAAAGGCTTTCGTCTGGAGACTAAATTTAAGGGGAAAAAAAAAAAAAAAAAAAAAAAAAAGGGGGAGGTGGGGGGAAAAAAAAAGAAAAAAAAAAAAAGAGAGAGAGAAAAGGAGGAAACCAAATGCTCATGGGGGGAAGGGTTTTGGGGTTTTTTTGGTTTCGTATTTTGGGTCTCCAGCCCTCCCAAGTGCCTCAGCCAGAGGTGGAGGATGACGCAGGGATCCTGACGGGGCTCTGTGGAAGCTCCTGGAGCAGCTCAGCGGCACGGATCCGTGTGGGAGCCACATGGATCAGGAGCCAGGGCTCAGGGACACCTGGGAGCCAGCCAGAGGATCCCTGCGAGGCATCCAGGAGGAGAGGAGGAAGCTCATCCTCGCAGAAAACACAATCTTAACCTTTTTTAAGGGGGGGGAAAAAAAAGGGAATTAGGGAATTTGGGGGTTTTTACACATAAACAGCGGCTGGAGAAAGTTCAAAATTTTTTAGAGATTTTTAACCTTTTTTGTTCCCTAAGATTTTTATTTTTTTTATTTTTTTTTTTTAATTTCCTTTTGGAACATCAACCCTGCCAGCCGGGACGTGTTCCCACTTCCTGGAACGGGGTCAAAGACTCTTTTCCTGTGACCCCTGTGGCGAGGAGTTTCCCAGGAGAGATCTCCCCCCCCCTCCCCACCACCAAGCCCTCCAGTCCTTGCCCGGGGTCAGGAATTTTAAGTAGAAAACTTTCTCCTTTCCCAAACATCCGACACCGCTGGGCTGTCCAGGCAGGCGGGGTTGGCCCTGGGCTGGAGCTGCTCCAAGGATGATCCCAGAGGGATTCTGGCTCTCCGGGCTGATCCCTTCCAGCAGAGCTGAACGCGGATCTTTCCCCTCAGCACAACCTAAGGAAAGGCTGGAGGAATCCCGTCCCTGGATCCCTGTGGGGATGTGTTTTCCTGAGGATCTCCCCCAAAACCGCTGCCTCTTTCTGGGCCTGTCCTTCTCCCTTCTTTGGAATGACAAACCCCGCGTGGATCTGAGCACGGATCCGCTGGAAAACCACATCCAGGGTTCATTTTTTGCTCCAAACCAACCCTACTTTTCCTCATAATTTTTTTTTTTTTTCCCTTTTAAATCCTCTCTCTAAACAGGAGCTGGAGCATCATAATTGTGAAGATTCCCGGATTTTCCTTTGGGATCTGCAGTGAGGGGAGAGGGAGCGGGGTGAGATCCTCCCTGTGGATGAGGAGGGCAGGGCTCTGGGTGTCCCTGATCACCAAAACAGACACCAGATCCCAAATTCTGGATCATCCCAGGAGGAGAGCGCCGGACCCAACCACTTCCCCTGTGTCCAAAGGGCATCTGGAATCCCCAAATCTGTGGGTGGCAGCTCCTCTGGAAAAGTGGGAAGAACTTTTCCAAAATTGGAAAACCCTTTGTGGGGACCACAAACTCCTTAAACCGTCTCAGGGGGCAGTCTGGCAAATCCCTGCCTCGTTTTGGGAATTCCTAAAGGGGATTCCTGGGGTGCTAAATCCTAAAATAATAAAAATAAAAATAAAAATAAAAATAAAAATAAAAATAAAAATAAAAATAAAAATAAAAATAAAAATAAATTCCTTGCTAAAGGTTCAGTGGGAATTCATTCTGCCTTTGGATTCGTGCAGATTGACTGGATCTGGTTCTCCTCTGCTCATGAGTGAAGTCTCCAAAGCCTTGAAATCCAGGTGATTCCTCCTCTGGGACTATTTGGGATTGGAGCAGGGAGCCTGAGGAGCTCAGGACAGCTTTTTCCAGAGGCAGGATTTGTGTCCCTGGGATTAAAACCACCACACACTGGAAATTTCTCTGCTCCAGGACCAAACCCGCCTCTCCAAACCCCTGGAATCTGCTTCCTTGGCTGTTGGGAAGGAGCCCCAAATCCGTCCGTCCATCCCATCCCTGCCGCTGCTCACGGTGGGATGGAGGGGGGGGGATTGATCCCAAAAATTGCCTCAGAAAAGCTGGGAAAGGACCAGGTGGGCAGTGAGACACCAGCAGGAAACGCCTTGGCACGCGCGCTCATTAACGAGGTGTTAATTGGGCACGGGGCTGGGGGGGACAAAGGAGGAGGCAGAGGATGTGGCTTGAGGTTTTCTGATGGAAAACAGGAGGGCTCGGAATCAAAGGAAAGTCGGGATTTTTATGGCCCCCAGGTGGGGCAGGTGGCGAAGCCGGATTTGGGGGGGGGGGGGGGGGGGGGGGGGCTTGCCCTCCTGGGTCTCCCGCTTTTCCCACGGCGTTCCCCGGGGAAAGAGAGGCGCAGGAACATCCTGGCTTCTCCCGTTTTCCCGGAAAAATCGAGGGGAGAGGAGGGACAGGGCACCCACCCCGGGGGCTGGAGGGTCCCTCAGCTGGGCAGGAATTCACACTTGGGAACGCGAGGAAAGGAACCAGCGGGGGGCTGAGGGCTTCGCTCCCCACATCAGAGAGTTCTCCCTCCTCCTCCTCCTCCTCCTCCTCCTCCTCCTACCACAGCTGGGAGTGATTTTTCCAGCCCAAAATAGAAAGGAAGAGGAAGGAAGAGGCTCAGCTGAGCTTGGGCCCTTCCGAGGAGAGAGAGTGGGGAAGGAGAAAGGTCTGGGAGCGGTGTTTTGTTTTCCTCACCCGCTGGTTGCAGGGGATTTTTGGGGTTTGGAATAGTGGCTCCCCTCTGGAACAAGTCCAGGAGAGGACTCAGAGCTGCTCCAGGGCTGGAGCCAGGCTGGGAGAGCTGGGAATGTTCCCCTGGAGAGGAGAAGGCTTCAAGGAGAGCTCAGAGCCCCTGGCAGGGCCTGAAGGGGCTCCAGGAGAGCTGGAGAGGGGCTGGGGACAAGGGATGGAGGGACAGGACACAGGGAATGGCTTCCCACTGGTGAGATGGGATTTTGGGAAGGAATTCCAGGATGGATGAGATTTTGGGAAGGAATTCATGGCTGGGAGGGTGGAGAGGAGCTGGGATGGAATTCCCAGAGCAGCTGTGGCTGCCCCTGGATCATTGGAAGTGTCCAAGGCCAGGCTGGAGCAGCCTGGGGCAGCGGGAGGTGTCCCTGCCCATTCCAGAGGGGTGGAACGGGACCTTCAAGGTCCCTCCAAACCCCAGCCCATTCTGGAATTCTGTGACCCCGGGAGAGCTGGTGGTTGGTGCTCTCTCCTGTCCATTGGCAACAACAACCAGGGCTATGATCCCACAACTTTTGCATCCTCCTGGAGCCCCGGCATTTGGAATTCTTGAGCAGAACAAGCAGAACTTCGCTTTCCAACACTTTGCGCTGGAACCTCCCCAAGGACTCTCCGGAAAAACCAATCAATCCATTGGGATTCTCCCACTGCCTCCTTCCCTCCCTGGGGCTGAGGGGATGTGTTGGAACCCTGGGCACTGAGGATTCCAGGTTTTCTGTGCCGGCAGGCACTGACCCCCCAGCAAACCCTGCATTCCACCTGAGGCCGTGGGGAAGGCTCCCAAAATTGAGTGTGGAATTTGGATTGTGGGTGTGTGTGGTTTGGATGGAAGTGTGTGACATCACAGGGGGCAAAACTCAGAGTTTCAGGGTTTAGAATGCAGTGATAGAGATAAAGCAAAGTGGAGGGTTTAGGGCAGAGGCTGATTCCTTCTTTTTCACCTTCTTCTTCACAGCTCTGGGGGGTGTTTGGTAATTGGGTACAAAAATCTGCATTGCGGGCCAGGGGTGGTTGGTAATTGGGTTAAAAGTAAAAATTATTTAGGTGTCACTTCGTAATTGGACAGTTTGTGCTTAAAAGGCCTGGGAAAGAGACAGAGCCAGAGCCATTTTCACTTTGTTAGCTACAACTCACAGCTTGTGAGAGTGTAACAGAGATAAGAATTAATAAACATCTGAGTCCCGACACCAACTGCGCCTCCCGAGCATTTAATCCCGGCTCTAACACAAGGAAAGAAGATAAAAAACCCCACGAGGGGAAGGGCTGGGGGGAGCAGGGGTGGAGGCAGCTCCCTCTGGGATTTGGGAGCACTCACCGTGCACCTTGGGCGCCTTGGCTTTCAGGTGGCGCTCGCACTTGGCCTTGGCCTTCAGCAGGAGGAAGATCTGCTCCTCCTTGGTGATGACATCGTCGGCATCCACCTGCAGGGAGGGGACAGAGAGGTCAGGCTCCCGTTCCCAACCCTCCTCTGCATCCCTAGAATCCCCGAGAAGCCCCGGCGGTGGCATTCCCAAGGCACGGCTCCTCCTCGGCGGAATTCTGGTCCGTGGAGGAAGCCCAGGCCGGGGCTGATCCCGTCGTGCACGTTCACAGGTGGAAGGAGCAGCTGTGGGATGGAGCATCCCAGACTGCAGGGATGAGGCTGCTGCCCAGGAGGAGAATTTTTCCTGGTGAATAATTAAATGCCAAGGACTCCTCTCCTCTTTGGAGTCACAAAATCCCCTGCTGCTCCCTCCTCTGCACCGGGATTTCATCCACGGGCATCAGGCTCCATAAATTCCCGCCTGAATCCCAGGCTCCATAATCATCCCACCAATCAGGCTCCATGACATCGTCAGGCTCCACAAAATCCCGCCTGAATCCCAGGCTCCATAATCATCCCACCAATCAGGCTCCATGACATCATCAGGCTCCATAAAATCCCACTGGAATCCCAGGCTCCATAATCATCCCACCAATCAGGCTCCATGACATCATCAGGCTCCATAAAATCCCACTGGAATCCCAGGCTCCATAATCATCCCACCAATCAGGCTCCATGACATCATCAGGCTCCACAAAATCCCGCCTGAATCCCAGGAATGTGCGGAGGGGTCTGCCCCAGGCAGGGCTGGGGGCTGGCAGCATCTCCCCACCCTCTGCTCCAGGGAGAGCTCAGAGCCCCTGGCAGGGCCTGGAGGGGCTCCAGGAGAGCTGGAGAGGGACTGGGGACACAGGATGGAGGGGCAGGACACAGGGAATGGCTTCAAACTGGTGAGATGGGAGATTGGGAAGG
This sequence comes from Phylloscopus collybita, assembly GCA_027886175.1. Taxonomy (NCBI): domain Eukaryota; kingdom Metazoa; phylum Chordata; class Aves; order Passeriformes; family Phylloscopidae; genus Phylloscopus; species Phylloscopus collybita. Next base: position 1,026,991 of record JAJNNQ010000076.1, read on the forward strand.
AATTCCTGGCTGGGAGAGTGGGGAGGGGCTGGAATTCCCAGATTTGCTGTGGCTGCCCCTGGATCCCTGGCAGTGCCCAAGGCCAGGCTGGATCATCCTGGGGCAGCGGGAGGTGTCCCTGCCCATGGCATGGGGTGGAATGGGATGATCCTTAAGATCCCTTCCCACCAACCCATTCCACGATTTCCCTGCGCTCCCCAAGCCGTCCCCCATCCTGAATCCGGGTTCCTTCCCTCCTTTCCAGTTCATTCCCTTTGCCAAGGCAGTAACAGGAACCAATTAACTCCTGAGGGCCAATTAACTCCCGACAACGAGGAGAACTCCCTCCCGACAACATAACGAGGGTTAATGAATCCCAGCTCCCAAATAAACCGGGATTGGCATTCCCAGCGGAGGAACGGGGGGCGGCAAGGGACGCGCAGCTGTGGAGTTCAGTCTGATAAAAGGGGCTGGGAGCAGGACGGGAGTTTTGGGTTTTTCGGTGTCCCTGGAAGGAATCCAGGCTGAAAAACCCTTGACAAGCGGGAGTTGCTTCCAAACCGCGTCCACGTTAACGGGAACGCTTCCAGCCCTTCCCCAGATGTTTGGCCTGTCCACGTTCAAGGCACCATCCCTCATTTCAGCTTGGACCGGGAACAGAAGAGCGCGGGGTCGGCTCCCGCTGGCGCTGGGATCCGTACAAAGCCGGAGCGATTCCGCTAAAGCCGGAGGAGTTAGGCTGGGTTTAGAGGGATGGGACCTCAGGAATTCCGAGGGATTTGTCCCAAGCTTGCTCAGCCCTCGGCTCCTCTGGCTGTGCTCGGAGGGATGCGCAGAAAACATGTTTTCGTTCCCAGAAATAAAAGGGAAAAATCTCCAAGGGCTGGGCCTGGAGCTGGGCAGAGACAGAGCTCCGAGCTCAGCTCAGGTTTAATTTCTTAAACTTGCCCGATCCTTAAAAAAATCCACCAAAACCGACCCCACATTCCCTTCTCAGGTTTAATTCCCTAAACCTGCCCAATCCTTAAAAAAATCCACTACAACCGACCCCACATTCCCTCCTCAGGTTTAATTGCCTAAATCTGCCCGATCCTTTAAAAAATCCACCAAAACCAGCCCTACATTCCCTCCTCAGGTTTAATTTCCTAAATCTGCCTGATCCCTAAAAAAATCCACCAAAACCGACCTCACATTCCCTCCTCCCCTCCCAAAAAATGTTTTAAATGATAAAAAAACCCCTATTTTGGGCCTGACTTTATGGATTTCCCCTTGGTCAAAGGGGCTGGGATGTGAATGTAAATAAATTTATGGATTGAAACAGAGATTATCACTGAGTCCTGGTGTTTGAGGGCATCAGTTCTCAACATCTGTTGGGAAAACCATGGAATGGTGCTGGATAAATCCCATTTAAACCTCCAGGGAAAAGCAGGCTGGGAGCTGGGAACTTGGCTAAAAGATCCCCAGGGACTGAGGATCATCCAACCCTGGAATCCTCAGATTTGGGATCGTGGTGGGACAGCACAAAAAAACCCGGAGCACCTTTGGGATCTTCCCACTGCACATTTTCCCGATTTTCCCTTGGATTTTCCTGCCCTGGATCTCCTGGAGCTTCCCTGCTCCTCTTCCCCAGCCTGGCTGCCCAAGGTTAAAAGAATCCATGGGAATGTTTTCCTTGGGACGACTTCCTGATCCCAGGCACGTTTGGCTCTGGCTGGGCAAAGCTTTTCCTTGGAAAAACAATCCCAACACCTGATCAAAAAAAAAAAAAAAAAAAAAACCCACGAAAACCCAAAAAAACCCCAAAAAAACCCAAAAAACCCAAAAGACCCCAAAACCCAAAAAACCCCCCCAAAATAAAACAAACCAAAAAGCCAGGGGGACGGCCTTGCTGAAACCATTGGGAATGGTTTGTCCCGGTTTTTGGGAATCTGGAGATTCCCAGGCAGCAAAGGAAGTGGCTTCACTTCCAGGGGTGCCCAGGTGGGGCTCCAGGATTTGGGAATGGGCAGGAGGTGCTGGGAATGAAGCAGCTTTGGAGGGGATTCGGATCCCTTGGGGTGGGAAGAAAACAGGGATGGAGGTCCCGGGATGAGATGTCTGTAGGATATGGAGAAAGGAGGGAGATTATTCCCTGATTTGCAGGATTTGAGACTCAGATGAGGAGAGCAAGGACGGAAAAACCCCAACAAATCCCAGCCAGGATCCAACCCGGGATCAGACAAATGAGCAAAGCCCAAATCCAGCAGGAGCTGGGAGGATCAGGGGCCTGGATGCAAATCCTGGGGGCAGGAATGTCCCAAACTGCCCCAAGCCCTCAAGTGTCACCTCTTTCCCTGAACTGCCACCTCCTCCTGGAATTGGGGCTAGGAGGGAAAACTGGCCCAAAAAAAAAAAAAAAAAAAAAAAGGGGATATTTTCATCAAAATCCATGGATTTCCTCTCTTTCGAAGGCCAGCTGTGCCATGCTGAGAATCCCCAAAATCCACAGGAATATCCAGGATCTGCTCCACCTCATTTATTCCACGGTCTCCCTGCACCGTTCTGCTCAGGACAACGACAAAAGGAGACGAAAGCCACCGGGAATTTTTCATCCCAGTGAATTCCAAAGAGCCAAAAAGCTCCTCAGGATTCCCATATTCAACATTTCCCTCCTCTTTTGTGGAATTCCCACGAGCCTTCACCCTTTTTTTTATCCCCCCCCCCCCGCCCAAAAAAAATCTCTCATCCTGGTAAAACCCTTTAACCAGCAGAAAGGAATAAATATGGGATTATTAATTATTAATCCTATATTAATTAATTAATAAAGGATTATTTAATAAATAAATAGAGGATTATTTTTCCCCAGTAATCCCTGCCTTGGTGAAAAACTGGGAATATCCAGGATGAGCTTTACCTACCTGAGCTCCTCTTAAAGTCTTTACCTGCCAAGAGCAGCTGGAATTTTTTCCAGTAAATTGGATCAGGGTTTTTTTTGGGATTTCTTTTCCCCCCTCACTCCCTTTTTTTTTTTTTTTTTTTTCCCATTAATTGGCCGCTCAGGAGCACTGAGAAAGTTTTTGAGGCGGAATTTTTTGCTGATGGGAATTCTGGGAGCATCCGAGGGAAGGCAGAAATTGTCCCAGACAGGTCCAGCTCCTAAATCCAGCTGTTTCGGAGGAAGAGCTCGAGGTTATCCCGTCCCTGCAGACTTAATCCCTCTAAAAAAAAATATCCCTCTGAAAGCTGCCAGCAAATCCCTTTTAAAATCAGCGTTCCCTAAATTTCCTCAGGGCAGAAATTCCTGCCCTGAGTTTCTTGGCAGTTTCAGTTTATCCAAGGAATTGCTTGATCCCGATCCCGGGGCGCTCTGCAGGCGCAGCTTTTCCCCCCCTCATTCCGCCAATCCCGCCCCGGGAGCTCCTGGAAGGGATGGAGTCTCCTCCTCCCTGGGCTTCCTGGTTTTCCCAATCAAATCCCACCTGCTCCTCTTGCTCCATCACCTCCCTCTCCTCCCTTCCCAGTGCTGAGTTTGGCTGGAAAATAAAAAAAAGAAGAAAAAGAAAAAAAATCCCTCATGGTGAAAAGATCTGGGAATGTCGCTTTTCCCTCTCCTTGCCTGGAGAAAGCAGAAATTCCAAAGGGAATGGGGCGCATGACAGCTTTATCCCGATATAGAAAATCCACTTGGATCCCTTTTCCCGCCTTTCCTTGCCCCTCTGGAGCTCCTGGGGCAGGACGAGGGTGTCCTCTGGAATTTCCGCTCCCTGGCTGATGTCCCAGCAAACCCCAAAACGTCCCTGGGGAGGCCCCGCTCATCCTGGTTCATGGGAATAAATAATTCCTCATTTTTGGGGATAACGGGGTCCTTCCTGTGCTGCTCAAAAAGCAGCTTCAGGCAGAGGGATTGGTTGGGATTGAGGGCAGGGAATGCTGGGATCTGCTGGGAAAGTACCAGGGAATTGCTGGGAAGGGGAAAGGGGGCGCAGGAGAAAGACGGGAAAAGGGAAAACAGTTTGGGAATGGTTAGGGTTGGAAGGGGCCTCAAAGATCTTCCCATTCCAAGCCCTGGGCAAGGATCGTTTTCCACAATCCTGGGGTGCTCCAAACCCCATCCAGCCTGGCCTTGGACACTTCCAGGGATTGGGAACCCACGATTTGCAGTCAGCACATTTCCTTTATCCAGGAGAGCTGAGATTTATTTCCAGGAACAGGAATTTAGGGACAACATTTGTCAATCCCGAAGGATTCCCTGTTTTCCCACCCCTGGAGCAAATGAGGCGGGGCCCAAGGGGCTGAGCTATGGAAAAAACCCCAAAATTCCAAGAATTCCCAGAATTTCCTCTCAGGCTGCCTGAGCAGAGATGGGAGCAGGGAGCTGCTGCAGAGAGGGATCAGCGGGGGGTTGGAATTCTCTTCCGGGATCAGAATCCACGGCATTCCGCACTTCAGGAATGATTATACCCAACGGAAATGTCTCAGATATTCCCAGGAATCCCACTCCGGTCTGGAGAAGGCCTGGTCTAACTGGAGACCTTCCCACTTCTCCATGACTCCCGTGAGCACGAGGCCCAGGCCCAGGCAGGACTAAACGGAAGGTGGGATGAGCAGATCCCTGAAAAAAATTCCGAAAATACTTTGGGATGGCTCCTGCTGCTTCCACGGCAGCTGAAGGTGATTCCCACCTTCCCATGGCTGGGAGATTCCCAAAGTGCTGCTGCTGGATCCTCCACTCATGGAGTATTCCCCACCCATGGAATATTTTCCACCCATGGAATATTTGCCGCTCATGGAATATTTCCCACTTCCCACTCATGGAATATTTCCCACTCATGGAATATTTCCCACTCATGGAACGCTTCCCACTCATGGAATATTTCCCACTCATGGAATATTTCCCACTCGTGGACTATTCCCCACTCACAGAATACTTCCCACCCACGGAATACTTGCCACTCATGGAATATTTGCCGCTCATGGAATATTTGGCACTCAAGGAATATTTCCCACTCATGGAATATTTCCCACTCATGGAACTCTTCCCACCCATGTAATGCTTCCCACTCATGGAATATTCCCCGCTCATGGAATATTCCCTGCTCATGGAATATTTCCCACTCATGGAACGCTTCCGACTCATGCAGTATTTCCCACTTCCCAATCATGGAATATTTCCCACTCGTGGAATATTCCCCACTCATGGAATGCTTCCCACTCATGGAATATTTGTCACTCATCGAGTATTTCCCGCTCATGCAATATTTCCCACTTCCCACCCATGGAATATTTCCCACTCGTGTTAACGCTTCCCACTCATGAAAAATTCCCCACTCATGGAATATTCAGTGCTCATGGAATGCTTCCCACTCATGCAGCACTTCCCACCCATGGAATATTTCCCACTCATGGAACTCTTCCCACTCATGGAATACTTTCCACTCATGGAATATTTCCCACCCACAGAATATTTGTCACTCATGCAATATTTCCCACTCATGGAACGCTTCCCACTCATGGAATACTTCTCACTCATGGAACTCTTCCCACTCATGGAATATTTCCCACCCACGGAATATTTGTCACTCATGGAATATTTGCTGCTCATGGAATATTTGGCACTCATGGAACTCTTCCCACTCATGGAATATTTCCCACTCATGGAACGCTTCCCACTCATGGAATATTTCCCACTCGTGGACTATTCCCCACTCACAGAATACTTCCCACCCACGGAATACTTGCCACTCATGGAATATTTGCCGCTCATGGAATATTTGGCACTCAAGGAATATTTCCCACTCATGGAACTCTTCCCACCCATGTAATGCTTCCCACTCATGGAATATTCCCCGCTCATGGAATATTCCCCGCTCATGGAATATTTCCCACTCATGGAACGCTTCCCACTCATGCAGTATTTCCCACTTCCCAATCATGGAATATTTCCCACTCGTGGAATATTCCCCACTCATGGAATGCTTCCCACTCATGGAATATTTGTCACTCATGGAATATTTGTCACCCATGGAATATTTGTCACTCATCGAGTATTTCCCGCTCATGCAATATTTCCCACTTCCCACTCACGGAACTCTTCCCACCCATGGAATATTTCCCACTCGTGTTAACGCTTCCCACTCATGAAAAATTCCCCACTCATGGAATATTCAGTGCTCATGGAATGCTTCCCACTCATGCAGCACTTCCCACCCATGGAATATTTCCCACTCATGGAACTCTTCCCACTCATGGAATATTTCCCACTCATAGAATACTTTCCACTCATGGAATATTTCCCACCCACGGAATATTTGTCACTCATGCAATATTTCCGACTCATGGAACTCTTCCCACTCATGGAATACTTCTCACTCATGGAACTCTTCCCACTCATGGAATATTTCCCACCCATGGAATATTTGCTGCTCATGGAATATTTCCCACTTCCCACTCATGGAATATTTCCCACTCATGGAATATTTGCCACTCATGGACTATTTGCTGCTCATGGAATATTCCCCACTCATGGAATATTTCCTGCTCATGGAATATTTCCCGCTCATGGAATATTTCCCATGCATGAAACGCTTCCCACTCATGGAATATTTCCCACCCATGGAGTATTTGTCACTCATGGAATATTTGCTGCTCATGGAATATTTCCCACTTCCCACTCATGGAACTCTTCCCACTCATGGAGCTCTTCCCACCCATGGAATATTTCCCACTCATGGAATGCTTCCCACTCATGGAACTCTTCCCACCCATGTAGCGCTTCCCACTCATGGAATATTTCCCACTCATGGAATGCTTCCCGCTCATGGAATATTTGCCACTCCCCACTCATAGAATATTTCCCACTCATGGAATATTTGCCACTCATGGACTATATGCTGCTCATGGAATATTCCCCGCTCATGGAATATTCCCCACTCATGGAATATTTCCCGCTCATTGAATATTTCCCGCTCATGGAATATTCCCCACTCATGGAATATTTCCCGCTCATGGAATATTTCCCGCTCATTGAATATTTCCCGCTCATGGAATATTCCCCACTCATGGAATATTTCCCGCTCATGGAATATTTCCTGCTCATGGGATATTCCCCACTCATGGAATATTTCCTGCTCATGGAATATTTCCCGCTCATGGAATGCTGCTCTCTGGAGAAGTCCTTGTCCTCCTCACGCCCGGCTTTTCAAGCCAAAAGGGAGGCGACTCCAAGTCTCCTAAAGAAGCAGAGCCAGGATTTGGGATCACCTGTGGCCCCTCCACGCTCCTGCACCTCCCTGCTCCAGGGAAAAAACCAGGAATACCCCACAAGAGACGAAACATCCTCAGGATTCATCTGGGAATTCCGAGTGGGTCTTGTCTTATTGATTTCCAGACATCCAGATCCTGCACACCCCGCTGACTCCAAGCTCCCTAAGGAATTCCAGCTGGGAATGTGGAAAGCAGGTCCAGCCCTCCTGCCTCAGTTTCCCACAGGTCCAGCAAAGCTTCTCCCCTTTCCCTGCCTTATCCCTTTGGACTATCCCGAAGTTTTTGGTCCATCTGCCTCAGGAGGAGGGGAGGAAAAGATGGATTTGGGAGAAATTCCTGGAGAAGCGGGAAATTCTCTTCCCCCTGGGATCAGGGGGAGCTGTGCCTGCACCAGGAAGGTGAAAAGAGCTCCCGCTCCCAAATTCCAGCCTTCCCGTGGGCAAATTATCCAAAGATTTGACTGCAATCCCAATACAGCTGCTCCAGGCCATGCTGGGATGGATTACTTTTTTTTTCCTTATTTTTCTTTCCCCCCCATTTTCCTGTTTTTTCCTCCTTCCCAAAGACCAACCCCTCACCTTCCAGCAGCCCTGACCGGCAATCAACACAGGATCACTCCGTGGCCTCAGGCAGCCCAGGAATTCCGGGAGAGAGGCAAAAATCTTGGCACGACTTCCCTGCTGCAGCTTTGGAAACCTGGGACAGCACAAACCCTTCAGGTCAGGATAACCTGCTCCTTTCCCTGGAGCGTTTGTTCAGACATCCAGCCCCATCCTAAACCCAGCAATTCCCTTTTCCAGAGGGGAAAGGAACTCCCTGGAGCAGCCCTCCCTCCCCCTTTCCTCCCATCCGGAGAAACGGAGCTGGAGCAGAACCCTCTCTTCCACATCCTTGGTGTCCCTGCAGGGGCTTGGGGGACGCTCCCAAGGGATTTTGGCCTTGGAATGGTCAATCCCACTTCCCTCCCCGCTGTCCCACTGCAGGGATTTGGGATTGACTCCCACCAGGTCCTGGGATGGGACCGCAGGGAGACGCGACCCTACAAATGGGCGACCTGCAAATGCCAGACTTGGCTCTGACGATCCCGAGGGCCTGGAGCCCCTCTTCATCCCAATTCCCACCCCCTCTCCCCCTCTCTTTGCAGATTTGGGATTGACTCCCGCCAGGTCCCGGGATGAGACCGCAGGGAGATGTGGAATCCGCGCCCACACGGGAACGCAGCAGCTCGCGTTGTTCTGCTGAAGCGTTGCCTTAAAATCAGCCACGATTTTTGTGATACACTATGAAATCTCCTTTTCTCTACAAACTTTGCTCATTTGAGGTCAGGAAGGCTGCGGGCCAGGCAAGGCTCTAATTACTCGTTTGCCAGGCAAGGCTCTAATTACTCGTTTGCCTTCCTCGTTAGCACAGCAAAGGCGAGGCCCTGAAGCCGATAAGGAGGTGCCAGCTCATCCTTGCCTGGTCTTCCTCACCTACAAACCCCAGACGTGGCTCTGATGATCCTTGCTTGGTTTCTGCCTGCGCTGGCATGGCCTGGAGCCCCTCCTCATCCCAATTCCCACCCCCTCTCCCCCCTCTCTTTGCAGATTTGGGATTGACTCCCGCCAGGTCCCGGGATGGGACCGCAGGGAGATGTGGAATCCGCGCCCACACGGGAATGCAGCAGCTCGCGTTGTTCTGCTGAAGCGTTGCCTTAAAATCAGCCACGATTTTTGTGATATACGTATTATAAATATTTTGTAATATTTTTGAAATCTCCTTTTCTCTACAAACTTTGCTCATTTGAGGTCAGGAAGGCTGTGGGCCAGGCAAGGCTCTAATTACTCGTTTGCCAGGCAAGGCTCTAATTACTCGTTTGCCTTCCTCATTAGCACAGCAAAGGCGAGGCCCTGAAGCCGATAAGGAGGTGCCAGCTCATCCTTGCCTGGTCTCCGTCACCTACAAACCCCAGACGTGGCTCTGATGATCCTTGCTTGGTTTCTGCCTATGCTGGCACGGCCTGGAGCCCCTCCTCATCCCAATTCCCACCCCCTCTCCCCCTCTCTTTGCAGATTTGGGATTGGCTCCTGCCAGGTCCCGGGATGGGACCGCAGGGAGAGGCGACCCTACAAATGGGCGACCTGCAAATGCCAGATGTGGCTCTGACGATCCCGAGGGCCTGGAGCCCCTCTTCATCCCAATTCCCACCCCCTCTCCCCCCTCTCTTTGCAGATTTGGGATTGACTAGGCCAGGTCCCGGGATGAGACCGCAGGGAGAGGCGGGATCCGGGAATGCGGTGCCCAGGCCATGGGGCAGCTGTGGGCTCCGCTGCTCCCGTGTGTTGGCAGCAGGGAAACCTCGGGGAGCTCCCGGTGCCAACAGCTGCTCCCTCGGGATCATCCAGGGATGGTGACAGGCCGGGCAGCACCACCAGGAGATGTCGGGGAGAGCAGGGACACGTTCCAGCATGGACTGGGCAGGGAATTCACGGAATTTGCAGAATTCACAGAATCACAAAATCACAGAATTCACAGAATCACAAAATCACAGAATTCACAGAATCACTGGGTTGGAAGAGACCCCCGAGATCATTGAGTCCAGCTCAGCCCCAACACCTCAGCTAAACCACGGCACCCAGTGCCACATCCAGGCTTTTGTCAGACACATCCAGGGGTGGTGACTCCACCACCCCCCCGGGCAGATCATTCCAGAACTTTATCACCCTTTCCATGAAAAACCTTTTCCCTGCTATCCAGGGTTATCCTGCTATCCTCTATTTCCCTTGGTGCAGCTTGAGGGAAGCTCAATTGTCCCTCAGGGTGGGAGCTGCCGTGCCGGGGCTGTGCCCCATCCATTTACACCCATCAGCTCCATATCCTGGAAATTTGGAGGTCAGGGCAGGAAAAGAAGGATTTCCAGAGTGGGAGGGGGCAGCTCCTGGCCTGGATGTCACCCCAACAAGGCTGATGTCACAGAGGTGGCTCCCTGGCCGAGGATCCCCGTTCTGGATCTTATCCCGGGCAGGAATCCCAGCCAGGAGCAGGGAATCACGTTTGGGAATGGGGCTGTGGGTTTGCATCAGGGGATCCAAACATCCGGCACCAGCCTGGAATGGTTTGGGATGGAAGGGACCTCAAGGATCACCCAGTTCCATCCCTGCTGTGGGCAGGGACAATTCCCAGTGCCCCAGGATGCTCCAAGCCCCATCCAACCTGGCCTTGGGCACTTCCTGTCCCTTCAGCTTCCCACTCTGACTCCAGCTCCTGGCTTCCATCCCTCTCTTGGAACAACAAATCCCTCGCTTTGGTCAATCCCTGAAGGTTTCGTATTTTTGCCTCCCTGTTTGGATTTGCTTGGAAAACCCCCGGGATGTTTCCCTGTGGGACATGAGGCTGCAGGTGGTGATGCCTTTGCTCCATGAGTCAGCCCTCTCCCGATCCATCCCCAAATTCCGGGGGGCACCGCCGTCCCAGACAATCCATAAACACAGGGAGAACCTGTGACTTAGACCAATCTCCAGGAAAAGCATGGAATGAACAGGTGGGGGGAGGGAGATTGTCAGAGGAAATAACACATCCTCCTGCTCAGACACGGAATCAAGGAATGGTTTGGGATGGAAAGGACCTTAAGGATGATCCCAGTGCCACCCCTGCCATGGCAGGGACACCTTCTGTTATCCCAGGCTACTCCAAGCCCTGTCCAGCCCGGCTTTGGGCACCGCCAGGGATCCAGGGGCAGCCACAGCTTCTCTGGAAATTCCATCCCAGCCCCTCCCCACCCTCCCAGCCAGGAATTCCTTCCCAATCTCCCACCTAACCCTTCCTCTATTCCCTCCACACTTGTCTTCCCAGCTGTAGATGTGTTTGGAATGATGCAGAGCAGACCAGACGAGTCCAGAAGGCCCAAACCCTTTTAAAAATCCCATTCCAGCTGATCCGTGCGGATCCCACCGGCACTGGGCATCTCGGGCTGTGTCCGTGCCAGCCCAGATCTGCTCAAAATATCTGGGATTTCAATTCCTGAGGGGATGAGTTACAGCTGGGGAACCCCTCTGGCCCCGTGGGCTGCCCCATTCCCTCATCCCAGATTATTCCTGGGTCCATCATCCCCGTTCCCAAACGCTCTGCTGCCGGAGGAGTTCAACCCCGAGCGGATCCAGGCAGTGTTTGGTTTGCCGGAGCCGGCGGTGCCAGAGGAGTGATTTATCTCCTCCTAACCCAGACACGTAAACAGGGCCGTGAATCATTCCTTAAATCATTCCCTAAAAGTGCCTCTTTTTCCCTGGGAGGCCGTAAAGGGAGCCTGGGATGAGCTCACGGGGAGCGGCCGCGCCACCCAAGGGGACGGAGCTCGCCTGCCCCTCTCCTCCGCGGTGCCTTTTTCCCAGAACTGCCCTTCCCGGCGCCAATCCCCGGCTTTGCCCCCGTTAAACTCGGGCTTTGTGAAGCCAACAGCCCGGCCTAGGCAGGGACAGATGTTCCCGATAAGCCTCGGCCTCCTTAAGAGTTGTGTCGCAACCCGAGTTTCCCTTCCAAGCGCTCCCTGCTCCCAGCCAGAGCTTTGTGGTGGGGAATCATGGATCACCTGGCGGGAGCTGGGATTTATTTCCTGCTGCTGCTGCTGCTGCTCTCCCCGAAAAAAAAGCCACGGATTAATCACCAGCTTCTCCTGCAAGCCTTGGGGAGACCCCCCCCGCTCGAGGTTCCATCACCTTTTCCAGGATGAGGGATGTGCCGATCCCTCCAGCACGGCCAAAATTCCCGGCTGCCCCCGTGACCTTTTCAGCACGGACAAAGGCAGGTCCTCGTGATTTATGGGAAGGAAAAGAGAGAACAAAAAAACGAAAAAAAAAACCAAAACCAACCGAGAAACAAACCCAACAACCCCGCACTAAAAATATCTCCCTGCGTTTCACCCTCCCCAGCTGGAAGCTTTTCCAGAAATTCCCTTTGGATTCCAAAACAAGGCCAGTGCCCATCCGCAAGCCCGTAAAACGAGCGATGAGTTTTTGTCTGGATGAAAACAGACTTTTTTTTTTTTTTTTGGTTTTTTGTGGGGGGGAGAGGGGATGAGGTTGGCGCAGGGATTCCAACAAAGAGTGCTCACATCCTGCTTTGGAGGCCCCACCTGGCTGCCAGCAAAAAACAGAGGGGGAAAAAACAAAATTCCATGGGAGTCACGGGGATGTCGGAGAGCTGGGAGAAGGTGAGGCTGGAGCAGGACTCATGGGATGCCCCATCCCTGGAAATGGCCAGGGATAAGGCTTGGATCAGCTTGGGGTCGTGGAAGGTTCCCATAGGGTTGGAGATGGTGCTCAAGGTCCCTTCCAGTCAGGAATTCTGTCACTCTGGGATCAGGATGAGGTGGAAATACTGGGAAAGGAAACCTGAGCCACGCAGGTGGCTCCTGAGCTTTTTCCCTGCAGGTGAGCTGGGATTTTCCATCAGAAAACAAAAGAAGGAAAAACTCTGGAAACCAATCAGAGGCGAAAGGAATGAGTTTTTATGGCTCTGGAAATCTCCCAGTTCTGCCATCAGGGAATATTCTCAGTTGTGGCTTTTCCTGACTGGGATTTTTGGACGCAGCTGTAAAGACGCTGCCAGGAGCTCTGGGTGTGTGCTGGAAAAGGCCATTCCCAATTTTTTTTTTTGGGGTTTTTTTTTGGGAAAAAAAGATGTCTTTAAGTTGGCCCCACCAGCCTAAGGCCTCGTTCTCTCTGGGCCTGGCTTAAGTGCCAATTCCCTGAGCTGAGCCTCCCCAGCCACTGTGGGGTGGCCCCAACTGTCACCACCCCACAATTTTGGGGTCACCTGGTTCCCTAGGAGCCCTTTCCCTGCGCTGCCCATTCCACATCATCCTGCAATCCCAACTTTCCACCTCTGTCCATGTTGTTGAGATTTTAGGCCGGACTATCCCAAAGCTGAGGCAGCACCTGGCCCTGCTGGGCTTTCCTGCTCACGGCTCAGCTTGGTTCTTCCCGCTTTCCTTGGGAATCAGGAATACCCTGACAGAGGGATTTCTCCCCAGGGTCATCCCAGCGCTGGGAGGAGAATCCTTCCAGGCACTTCCCGCTGCAGATCCGGAGGTGTCCCTCCATCCCCGGAACGAGCTGGCCCTGATTGAGTCACCTCAGGCCTGGCTGTCCCACATCGGGGAATCAGGGAATGGTTTGGGATGGAAGGGAACTTGAGGATCATCCATTCCCACCCCATTCCGTGGGCAGGGACACCTCCCACTATCCCAGGCTGCTCCAATGTCCAGCCTGGCCTTGGACACTGCCAGGGATCCTGGGGCAGCCACAGCTTCTCTGGGAATTCCATCCCAACTCCTCCCCACCCTCCCAGCCAGGAATTCCTTCCCCAAATCCCATCTCAATCCACTCTCCTTCATCTTAAAACCAAGGGAAAAAGGATAATTTCACCTCACATTCCCAGGTCGGATTTGGGGTTATCCCAACCCAAGCGACTCCGGGGCTCATCAAAACCCAACATCCATTGACACCTTCCCCTCATCCCGGAGCTGGGAAATGCAGGGCTGCATTTTTTTTTTTTTTTCTTTCCCCCCCAGCCCTTGGTGCTATTTTCCAACCCCCATCCCAGCGGGAACGACGCAAATCCTCCCAGCCATCCCCCCCACCAGCCCCTCGCGGCAGACGCGGCAAAAAGACCTGGAATTTCGGCCGGTGGAAATCGAGCCGCCCCGCTGACGTCAGCCGGGGAAAGGATCCCTTACTGGGAGCCCACCCCAGAATCCCACAGCCACAATCCGGGGTTTGTCTCCTGGAATATCCCGGCGGATCCGGCTCCCGGCACGTGCGGATATCGCGTTACCGGTGCCCCAGTTAGAAACGCTCGGAGCGGCACCGGGAATTTCGGGGCACACCCAGGCCCGTGACTTTGGGAGGATGGATTTACTCCTGTCTGGGGCCTTAAATTTAGCGCAGACTCCTCTCCATCCGAAAAAAAAAAATATAAATAAATAAAATAAAAAAATAGATCGGATGCCTCCCGAAAAAGAGACGGGGATCTCATCCGTCTGAGAAATGGGCTTTGTTCTGGGATAACGGCGGGAATTCCGTCTGGGGTATTGTACCTCGGAATAGCTCGTGCCAGCGGGTCCGTGAGTAAACAATGGATGCAGGGAATTCCAGCTGACCCCTTCCAGCCTCACTGGGCAGTGAAACCCGGGGCAAGTTTGAACTTGAAGCTCTCAAGGTCACCAGCGGGTTCCATCTCTCTCCCTTCCCTCCCGGGGGATTTTCCAGACTCTGACCGGCTTTAATTCCTCAGCTAAAAATCAGATGGATTCCAGGTTTTCCCGTGTCTTCCAGGCTTTTGGAAAGTTCGCGTCGCAAGGGAAGATCATGGCGTGGTCAGGGTTGGAAGGGACCTTGAGGATGATCTCTCTCCAAGCCCAGATGTGCACAAAATGAAACAAATCCAATTTCTTTAGGGAATCAAATTTTAAAAAAAATCCAATTTTGGGCTGATTAAAGACTCCTCAGGATTCCGGTTTTCATTCAGGAGTCGGAGGCTGGAAAATAAACGTGGATGGAGGAGAGGGAGGGATGTTACACCACACATTCCTAGGATGGAGTTTCCTCCATATCTCCTGAAACATGGGGTTTGGCCCCTTTGGAGCCAGGAATGGGGTTGGAAAAGCCCAGCTGGGAAACTTCTTCTGTTAACACAGCCCAGACAGCATCCGAAGGGCTTTAGTCCCGAGCCTTCCGCTAAGCCAGGCTTAGGGAAGCAGCTGGAGCGCGGATGAAAGGAGAAGGCGGGAGGGGAGGGAGCTCAGGTTTCGTGGGATGCGGGAGCTGGCTCAGGATCGTGGTGGGTTCCCAGCAGACCTGAGGGAAGGCCCTGCGCCCCTTCAGCCACCCCTGGGCACAAACCCAACGGGAATTCGGATGGAAAACCGATCCCAGCATTCCCTCTAGGAAAAGCGATCCCAGCATTCCCTCTAGGAACACCAATCCCAGCATTCCCTCCAGGAAAACCAATCCCAGCATTCCCTCTAGGAAAAGCGATCATAGCATTCCCTCTAGGAACACCAATCCCAGCATTCCCTCTAGGAAAAGCGATCATAGCATTCCCTCTAGGAACACCAATCCCAGCATTCCCTCTAGGAAAAGCGATCATAGCATTCCCTCTAGGAACACCAATCCCAGCATTCCCTCTAGGAAAACCGATCCCAGCATTCCCTCTAGGAAAACCGATCCCAGAATTCCCTCTAGCAAAACCGATTCCAGTATTCCCTCTACAAAACCGATCCCAGCATTCCCTCTACAAAACTGATCCCAGCATTCCCTCTACAAAACTGATCCCAGCATTCCCTCTACAAAAACCGATCCCAGCATTCCTTCTACAAAAACTGATCCCAGCATTCCCTCTAGGAAAAGCGATCACAGCATTCCCTCTAGGAACACCAATCCCAGCATTCCCTCTAGGAAAACCAATCCAAGCATTCCATGGAATGGAATGGAATGGAATGGAATGGAATGGAATGGAATGGAATGGAATGGGGTGGGATGGGATGGGATGGGATGGGGTGGGATGGGATGGAATGGAATGGAATGGAATGGAATGGAATGGGTTGGTCGCCTCTGGGATCGCTTTCCGAGGATGCAGCTGTGGCTCCCAAACGTCCGTTCTCCCTCTTTCCCAAGAAAACCACTCCCAGGTGGTCTCAGCCCTCAGGGATCTTTTGCTCCAGGGTAGCTCCGAGCCCCCCGTGCTGCCCAAAGCTCCAAGGCTCTGCAGCTCCAGGAGGTCTTGTCCTTTAGAGCTCCGGGATCAGCTTTGGGCTGGAATTCCTCCGGCTCCACAGGAAATATTCCCAGAATCCAGCCAGACCCTCGCTGTTCTGTCCCGGCACAAGGCGACCAAAGGCAGCCTTTGGAATAAAAATCCCACCAGGGCAGCTCCATCCTGGTGCTCTGGGCATGTGGGGGTGGGAATTTTGGATCACCGTGTGCAGCACATCCACGGGAGGTGGAGAAGCACCATCCAACGCCCCGAGGAACCAGGCGGGATTTCCTGATTGGGAAGACAAACATCCCGGAGTAAATTGGGGTTTGGGCTTTAACTCCGAGCCACGGAGATCCAGGGGTTTTTGTTTCCTTCCTGGGAAGGCCGCGGCTGCGACTGCTTTGATCTCACCTCGCCTCCCACGGCACCGAGGTTCGTGGCCTCACCGCCGAGGGAGGGCAGGGATGGGCTCTGTGGGATGACTCAGCCCACCCCGAGTACCACGGCTCCTCTTGGAAAAGCCCACACGGGCTGCCGGGAAAAGCTTGGATTTGAGCTCGGCTGGAGAAGTCGTGGCTGTCTCGTCCCTCAAAGCCGGGCAGGACGGGGTTTGGAGCAGCCTGGGATGGCGGAAGGGGTCCCTGCCTTTGGAATGGGGTGGAATTCCTGAATAGAAACCAGGATCCTGAGCAGTCTTTGATCAGTCCAAAATCGGCATTTTTAAATTTCGAAAGAAATTGGATTTATTAAGGTCCCTTCCAACCCAAATCGTTCCGGGAATCTACAAATCCTGATGGGTTTCTCCCTAAGGGCAGCTGTGACCTTTCCTCTCCATCTTTCTCCTGGAATCTGGGGTCAAAATCCAGAATTCCTAGAAAAACCCTGGCAAAATCATCCCCGGCCAGTTCAGCCCCTCCCCACTGGAGCCAGGGAAAGCAGCCTGGAATTCCTGCCTGGATCAGGGAGGGATCCTCAAGGACACTCCGGAGGCATCCACACATTTCAGGCTTTGCTTTTCTCGTGGCAGGAATAAAGCAAAACAACTTCCCAGCCTCCTTGGTGTCCCAAACAAACCCGACTGCTCCCTCTGCACCTCTGCCAGGCCCAGATTCTGCTTTTCCACGCCTTTTCCAGAGGTTTCCAGAGGAGAGAGGATTCCCAGAGCCATCCCCAGGCGCTGATTAAAGTTTTAGCCTTTCCCTGTCCCGCCATGGCGTCTCCTGGGGAGCACCAAAGGTTCAGGAGACTTGGAATGTTGGACCTGGCAGGGATTTGGAGTTTGGAACACCAGGATGGAGCTGCCCTGGTGGGATTTTTATTCCAAAGGCTGCCTTTGGTCGCCCCGTGCTGGGACAGAACAGCGAGGGTCTGGCTGGATTCTGGGAAT
This sequence comes from Phylloscopus collybita, assembly GCA_027886175.1. NCBI lineage: Eukaryota > Metazoa > Chordata > Aves > Passeriformes > Phylloscopidae > Phylloscopus > Phylloscopus collybita. The sequence goes on from JAJNNQ010000076.1 coordinate 1,044,332, forward strand.
ATTTCCTGTGGAGCCGGAGGAATTCCAGCCCAAAGCTGATCCCGGAGCTCTAAAGGACAAGACCTCCTGGAGCTGCAGAGCCTCGGAGCTTTGGGCAGCACGGGGGGCTCGGAGCTACCCTGGAGCAAAAGATCCGGGGCTGAGACCACCTGGGAGTGGTTTTCTTGGGAAAGAGGGAGAACGGATGTTTGGGAGCCACAGTTCCATCCTCGGAAAGCGATCCCAGAGGCGACCATCCCATCCCATCCCATCCCATCCCATCCCATCCCATCCCATCCCATCCCATCCCATCCCATTCCATTCCATTCCATCCCATGGATCCCATGCCATGCCATGCCATCCCATCCCATCCCATGGATCCCATCCCATGGCCGAGCAGTCCCCGGGCAGTGGAAGGGATTGTCCAGTCCCTGAGGAATGGGACATTCCCTGGGAATGTCTCCAAGGCTGGAGACAGGAAATCGGCTGGGAAGGGAAGTTTTGGTGGGAGAGGAGAGCGGGGATGAAGAAAACTGGGAGAAGGGAGCGGAGCCATAAAGCTGGGAAAGGAATGACCCCAAAGTTCCGTGGATCCTTTGGAGCTGGGGAGAACGTCCAGGGAGCAGAACCCGACACAGACTCATGGGATGAACAGCAACGTTTTCCTAAATTTTCCAACTGCAAATTCCCTGGAACAAAACCAGCCCTGTGGCTGGGACGGGGGAGCTTTTGGGAATCCAAGCCAGGATGAGATGTGGAACTGGGGGAGAGGTGAAGAAAGAAAAGGGAATTTCGGGATGGGGTTTGACCCCACGCCCCGATTCCGGAGTATCCCGATATCCCGGGAAGGATTCCTGCAGCCTGAACCCGGCAGTTTTCCTAATTGGAAACAAATGGATGCCGTCCCTTTTCCATCCCCTGGTTTTACAACAGCCTGGAATTAGGCTGATGAGGAGTTTTCCTTGCCAGCTCCGTCTATCTTGGGCTAATTACAGAGGCCCTGCTAATTGTGGGACAAAAACCTATGGAACCACAGCATTCCTGCTCTGGAGTAATTACAGAGATCCTGCTAATTGTGGGACAAAAACCTATGGAACCACAGCATTCCTGCTCCGGGGTAATTACAGAGATCCTGTTAATTGTGGGACAAAAACCTATGGAACCACAGCATTCCTGCTCCAGGGTAATTACAGAGATCCTGCTAATTGTGGGACAAAAACCTATGGAACCACAGCATTCCTGCTCTGGAGTAATTACAGAGGGCCCTGCTAATTAGGACAAAAACCTATGGAGGTTCTGCAATCCCAGAGGGAATTTTATGGGGGAATCCACACTCCTGCTGACCCCACCTCTCCCCTCCCTGGGTGGTTCTGCTCCTGAAGGGAGGATTGGAGGAGAAGGGAGCAGGCTGGAATCAGCATTCCCGGGCTCTGGAGAAGAGCCAGGGGCTGAGCCTGGCCGAGGGAATGCACAGCAAAGAGCTGGAGGAGGAGAATCCAGGGATTTGGGGAAGTCGAGGCAAAGTGAGGAAGGGCAGGAATCGGGATCGGGAACAGGGGTGGGGAAATGTTGGATTCTCTGCTTGGATGGGGTTTGGAGCAACCTGGGAATGGTGGGAGCTGTCCCTGCCCGTGGCACGGGGTTGGAATGGGGTGGGATTTGAAGTCCTTCCATCCCAAACCACTCCAAGGATTCCGTGGAATTTGGAACATGGCTCCACTCCGGAAAGGGGACACAGGGAGCTCTCGTTAAATAATCCCGGAGCAGAGAGGGATGGTTGGGAAGCACCGGGAGCCTTCCCGAAATCCCCGGAGGTGGGGCCGGAAAATGGCAGCAGGGGCAGGAGAAGGGGAAGGATCGCTCCCAACAATTCTGCTATTCCCTTCCCCGAGCACTTGGGAATGCCCTCCATGGAACCAGGGCCTCGGGCTGGACAGACTTTTCATGGAATCACGGAATCCCAGATTGGGTTGGGAGAGACCTTAAAGCTCGTCTCGTTCCGCTTCCGCTTTCCCAGGCTGCTCCCAGCTCCAGCCAACCTTTCCTTGGACACTGCCAGGGATCCAGGGGGCAGCTTCTCTGGGAATCCCATCCCAGACAGGAATTCCATCCCGAGGAACCCCACTCAACCAAGGTATCCCACCCAGGTCGGGAATTCCCTGGGAAAACCAAAGCCTCGGACAGGAAATCCAATCTGAACTTCGCCTCGGATTTGGAAAGGAAGTTTTCCATTCTCCTTGGCCTGGGATTTGTTTCCGAATCTCCCCTTTCCCGGTTGGAAAATGCTGCTCCTCATCCTGTCCCTGCGGGCCAATCCCTCCTGGATCAGCTCCGGGAGCATTCCCAAGGATTGGCTCCCTCCACACCCCCCCCGCCCCTCCCAGTTCATCCCAGGATCCAGGAGCTGAGGAACCTGGAGATCCCGGGATGGGAACAGCTCTGATCCCACCTCTTCCTCTGGAGAAGACACCATTCCCGCACAGCAGAGGGATGCAGGAATTTCCTGGGATGCAGGAAATTTCCTAGGATACAGGATTTTTTTCCCAGGATGCAGGAATTTTTCCTGGGAGGCAGGAAATTTCCCGGGATGCAGGAATTTTTCCTGGCATGGAGAACTTTTTTCCCGGGATGCAGGAATTTTTCCCGGCATGCAGGAATTTTTCCCAGGATGCAGGAATTTTTTCCCGGGATGCAGGAATTTTCCCCGGGATGCAGGAATTTTTTCCCGGCTGCAGCCAACTCAGCGGGAAGCTCCGAGATATTTGCTGCCATCTACGGCCAATCCCAAAAAGTGCAAAAAAAAACCCCAAAAAACCCAAAAAAAACCCCGGGAGTGACCTGGCTCTGGCTCCAGGCTGGATTTTCCTGGGCACTGGGATACTTGGAGAAGGCTGGGGGAAGGGGAATTTCCTTTTCCAGGGAAAATTTCCATCCCGGGATGCACGGGATGCTCAGAGCCCACCAGGGACGGGTATAAAGTGCGGAGGCGAGAGAGGAATTTCCCGGGATAATCTGGGATTGGGAATGGCGCTGCTCCAGAGGGGATGCACACACACACACACACCTGAAAGGCTTTGGAAAAAAAAAAAAATTCCTGCCCTTTTCCCTTCTTCTCCCTTCCTTTTTCCCGTTTTGTTTATATTTTTTTCTCTTTTCTTCCCAGAGCAGAAGCCTGGAAAACTTCCAGTCCTGAATTCCACCAGCATTTCCCTGGGAATTTGCAATTTGCATCTCCCCCCCACCCCGTCCTGAGCCAAATTCCGGGAGCGAGTGCGGCGTGAGCACCGGGAATTTGGGATGAGCACCGGGGATTTGGGATATGAGCACCGGGGATTTGGGATGAGCACCGGGGATTTGGGATATGAGCACCGGGGATTTGGGATGGGAGCACCGGGAATTTGGGATGAGCACTGGGATTTTGGAATATGAACACCGGGGATTTCGGGTGAACACCAGGGATTTGGGATATGAGCGCCAAGGATTTGCGATGAGCACCGGGAATTTGGGATATGAACACCGAGGATTTGGGATGAGCACTGGGGATTTGGGATGAACACCGGGGATTTGGGATGAGCACCGGGATTTTGGAATATGAACACCGGGGATTTGGATGGGAGCACCGGGATTTTGGGATGAGAGCACCGAGGATTTGGGAGCCGCGCAGGGAGCGGGCGGTGCTTCCCTCCCTCTCCCCGCTCCCTCCCGGCGAGGCAGGAGCGCATTCCCGGTGTGGAATTTCCCGGGAATCCCGAGCGCCGCTGTTTGTCCTGGCAGCATCCCGGGGCCCCGGAGCCGCAGCCGCTTCCCTGCCAGGCTCCGCTTGGATCGGGGATCCCCCTCTGGATGCTCCCAGGAGTTTCCTCCTTCCCGGGGAGCCGGGAGCTCCTTTCCAGGGAAACCCGAACCTTCCCAGGACAGGACCGGGAACCGGGATTTGTGTCCCTGGGGAAGTGTTTGGGGCCAGCCGGGCCAGCCCCTTTCCCTCCCTTTTCCCTCTCCAAATCCAGGTCCCTGAGACCCTCTGGAATCCGGGAGAATCCCCTGGGAAACACCGAACCGAGCTCCAGGTCGGGCTGGGCCCCTCTGGGGTGGGATCGCTCTGCTCCATCCCGAAAAATCCAGGAAACTGGAATGGGATTGGGCGGCGGGATGAGCTCCAGGGAAACATCCCGGCCCTGCAGCTTCCATGGAAAAAAAGGCTGGATCCAGGATCAGCTGTAGGGAGAGCCCGGCTCTCCTCCCCAGCTGAGCCCTCTTCCCGTGGAAAATTCCCGGATTTTCCCGCTGCTGCTGTGGCAATCCAGCCTCCGGCCGCCACTGGGATGCAAATCCCAGAGGAAGCCAAGGAAGGTTTGTGGATTCCCTCTCCCTGCTCCCGAATTTTCCTGGTTTTTAACTCGGCTCGGTCCCTTATTCCGAGGGAAAAAAAATAAAAATAAAATTGGGATGTTGAGGGAAAAGCCCCAGCTCCAAAGGGTCATCCCAGGATGTTCCTGGCTCCCACCAGGAATTCCGAGCACGACAAATTCCTTCGAGGAAAGGAACGGGAGCCCGAGGCTTCCCCTGGGAAATCCGGGAATCGCATTCCTCCTCCACCTCATCCCACCAGCCCGCCCGGCGGAGAATCCCGGCTCTGCAGGAATTCCGGGAAAGCCGGGAAACTTCCCTGGCTCCTGAAATTTCCTGGGAACAGATTCGGGAGCAGACAAGCGAGGAATCCCACCCGGCTCCCGAATTATTCCGTGGGAAAAATAATAATAAAAAAAAAACAACCTCGGACAGGAAACCCGAGCTGAACTCTGCTCCTTCGGCTTTGGAAAGGAACTCTTCCCTTATCCTTGACCTGGGAATTGTTTCCAAACCTCTTGGCCACCTACAGGGAGGAGTTTCCCCCCCCCCCCCCCCAACTCTCTGGAGAGGCGGGGCAGAAATATTTGGAATGGGAATTGTGGCGTTTTCCGGCTGGTTTTTTTTGGGGGGGAGGGGGACACAAAATTCCCAGCCCCGGCACAATTTGAGGATTGCGTTCCCTGTTGATTTATCCCTTGGGAGCAGAGCCCGGCTGTTCCCACCTGGAAAACTCCGAACATCCCTAAAACCCCCCAAAAATTCGGGAAATATCCCAGGGAAAGCTCTGCCTGGCCTGCGTTAAGGGCTTTGCAGGGTGATGCAAAGCAGCTGGAGCTCGCTCATTCCCGGGAAAAAAAAAAAACCCAAAAAAACCCCTCTGGGATCAGCCAAAGCCTCACACGCGGGGCTGGGAATATCGGGAATGCTCCTGCATCCTGCATCCTCCTAGGGGGTCACCCAGGGGTGGGTGTCCTCGGGATTTTTTTTTTTTTTTTGGGAATGCTGGAAGTGGCCTGGCAGCTCCGGGGTGGGGGGGCTGGGAATTTGCGATCCCGCGGAGCCGGGAGAGCGGAATTCCAGGGTTAAAAAACTCCGGGAGTTACAAAACAAAGGGAAAGCAGCCCGGCCGAGGCGGGAAGCGCTTTTGTTCCGCTTTGGGAAAGGGAGGATTTGCTGACAGCGCCGGGATCCCCTTCCAGCCGGGAATGCTCCAGAGAATCCCCCAAAACCTCTCATCCCAGAATCCCAGAATCTCCCCAAATCTCTCATCCCAGAATCCTCCAAAACCTCTCATCCCAGAATCCCAGAATCTCCGAGAATATCCCAGAATCTCCCATCCCAGAATCCCAGAATCCCCCAAAACCTCTCATCCCAGAATCTCCCAAGATCTCCCCAAATCTCTCATCTCAGAATTCCCCAAAACCTCTCATCCCAGAATCCCAGGATCTCCCAGAATCTCCCATCCCAGAATCCCAGAATTCCCCAAAACCTCTCATCCCAGAATCCCAGAATCTCCCCAAATATCTCATCTCAGAATTCCCCAAAACCTCTCATCCCAGAATCCCAGGATCTCCCAGAATCTCTCATCCCAGAATCTCCCAAAATCTCCCCAACTCTCTCATCTGAGAATCCCTGAATCCCCCAAAATCTCTGGGATGGTGGAAGGTGCCCCCGTCCTTGGAATGGGGTGGAATTCCTGAATTAAATTCAGAATCCCGAGGAGTCTTTGACCAATCCAAAATAATTTTTTAAGTTTCACTCCCAGCCCCACCATCCCCTCAGGAATCTCCTGACTTTTCCCCCCGATTCCCTTTCCCCTGAGCTCATCCCAGCCAATCCCTGAGGGATTCAGGAAAGGTTTTGTTTGTTTTCCTCTCTCCCTCCTCTCCTTTCATCTGTTGGGAGTCGGGATCATGTGTCCCCTTCATCTCCTGCAATCCTTCCCGATATTCCCAATATCCTTCAAAGCTGGGCTGGATGGAGTTTGGAGCAGGAAGGTGTCCCTGCCCTTGGAACGGGGTGGAATTCCTCAACAAAACTTGGAATCCCGAGGAGTCTTTGGCCAATCCAAAATAATTTTTTAAGTTTCACTCCCAGCCCCACCATCCTCCCAGGAATCTCCTGACTTTTCCCCCCAATTCCCTTTCCTGGCACTCTGAGCTCATCCCAGCCAATCCCTGAGGAAAGGTTTTTGTTTTCCTCTCTCCCTCCTCTCCTTTCATCTGTTGGGAGTCGGGATCATGTGTCCCCTTGATCTCCTGCAATCCCTCCCGATATTCCCAATATCCTTCAAAGCTGGGCTGGATGGAGTTTGGAGCAGGAAGGTGTCCCTGCCCTTGGAACGGGGTGGAATTCCTGAATAAAACCCAGAATCCTGAGGAGCCTTTGACCAGCCCAAAATAATTTTTAAAATTTCCTTCCCAGCCCCACCATCCCCTTCTCAGGAATCTCCTGACTTTTCCCCCCAATTCCCTTTCCTGGCACTCTGAGCTCATCCCAGCCAATCCCTGAGGAAAGGTTTTTGTTGTTTTTCCCTCTCTCCCTCCTCTCCTTTCATCTGTTGGGAGTCGGGATCATGTGTCCCCTTGATCTCCTGCAATCCCTCCCAATATTCCCAATATCCTTCAAAGCCGGGCTGGATGGAGTTTGGAGCAGGAAGGTGTCCCTGCCCTTGGAACGGGGTGGAATTCCTCAACAAAACTTGGAATCCCGAGGAGTCTTTGACCAATCCAAAATCATTTTTTAAGTTTCACTCCCAGCCCCACCATCCTCCCAGGAATCTCCTGACTTTTCCCCCCGATTCCCTTTCCCCTGAGCTCATCCCAGCCAATCCCTGAGGGATTCAGGAAAGGTTTTTGTTGTTTTTCCCTCTCTCCCTCCTCTCCTTTCATCTGTTGGGAGTCGGGATCATGTGTCCCCTTGATCTCCAGCAGCCCAGACGTCTCCCTGTCTCCCTTCTCCCGGATCATGGATCACGAGATCCCGCTGCTCCAGGGCCACCCCAGGACACCCCAGGGTGACCTTGGCCACAAGGATTCGATGGAAGCCAAAAAATCCCGGGATTCTCCAAGCCTGCAGCCCCAGATTTCCCCCCACCTGCCCCACATGGAAGGATCAAGGCCTCGCCTTGGAATCCAAGTGGAAAAAACCGGAAGGATCTGGGATTTTCCAGCCTTGGGGGCTCGGGGAAGTTTCAAGGCAGCTCCTGCGGGGCTTTCTCCAAGGATTCCTCTGCACATGGAGGGATTTCTGGGAAGGAAATCCAGGTTTTGGGAGATTCTGGGATTCTGGGATGAGAGGTTTTGGGGGATTCTCTGGAGCATTCCCGGCTAGAAGGGGATCCAGGGCTGGAATGTCCAACCATGGCCTGAGGGAGCGGGGTTTGATCCGGAGGGAACCTGGAGCTGCCTCTCCTGGATGTTCCTGGGGTTTTTCCATGGGAAAAGAGGAGAACCAGGAGAGGATTTGGGATCAAACAACCCCGAACCCAGCTCATCCTGCTCAGTATCCAGGAGGGCCCTGGTGCAGGGGGAAATGGGAAATGGGAAATGGAAAAGGGAAAATGGGAAATGGGGAATGGAAAACAGAAAGTGGGAAATAGAAAATGGAAAATGGGAAATAGAAAATGTGGATATTCCACCCAAGGGATATTTTATCCAAAGGGAATGGGGAGCTGCCTTTCCTGAATATTCCCCGGGTTTTTCCATGGGAAATGAGGAGAACCAGGAGAGGATTTGGGATGAAACAACCCCAAACCCAGCTCATCCTGCTCAGTATCCAGGAGTGCCCTGGTGCAGGGGGAAATGGGAAAGGGGAAATGGGAAAGGGAACATGGAAAATGAGGATATTCCACCCAAGGGATATTTTATCCAAAGGGAACGGGGAGCTGCCTCTCCTGAATATTCCCCAGGTTTTTCCACGGGAAAAGAGGAGAACCAGGAGAGGATTTGGGATGACACAAACCCCAAACCCAGCTCATCCTGCTCAGTATCCTGCTCAGTCTCCAGGAGCCCTCCGGCGCAGGGGGAAATGGGAACCGGGGATTTTTCCAGCGGCTGCGGAAGCCGCCGGGCCCGGTTCCTGTCCTAATGATCCCTCAAAAATCCATTAACTGGGATCCCTCAAAAATCCATTAACTGGGATTCCTCCCTCCCCCCGGCCCCATCTGCAGCCGAGACAATGAGGGAGCAGAAAGCTTCCCTGGCCAGGCTCCATCCAGCCCGGTTCTCCCCAGGGAATTCCAGCCCTATCCTTGTTTTTGTTGTTGTTGTTGTTGTTTTTCCCCTCTCAGATTCCCTCTGCTGCTGTTGAAGCCCATGGAGCAGGGCTGGCATTCCCAAATCCTGGAATTTAAATCCCGCCCCCCCCGGAAATCCAGCTCTGCCCTGTGTGCTGGACGAGCTTTTCCGTGAGGAACATTCCCGATTTCCCTCAGCCAGCTGGGAGAAGATCCCCCTTAAATAAACCTGGGGAGAGAAAGGAAGGATGAAATATTCCCACTGGGATCTGAAATTCCAGGTTTTTAAGGTTTTCCCCTGCTGTCGGAGCCCTGGGCAGGGAGAATTTTGGATTCTCCCCCAGTCAAACCCTGCGTTCGACCTTTTCCGGGGGAAGCTCCCAAAATTGAGTGAGAAAATTGAGAAAAAATGAGATTATGAGAGCGTGGTTTGGGTAGGAGTGTGTAACACCACACAGTGAAAAAAATAATAAAAATAAAATAAAAATAAAAATATATAAAATATAAAATATAAAATATAAAATATAAAATATAATTTTTCTATATATTAATAACATATAAATATATCAATATATAATTCTATATATTAATAATATAAAAGTATTAACATATTATAATAAAATATATAAGTATGTATTTTATATAAGATATATATATTAATAATATTGTATTATAATTAATTATAATATAATTGATTACTATAATTATAATATAATATCGATATTATAATCTATATTAATATAATATAAATGATTTCTATTAATTTATAGATATAATTAATATTATATTATATTACATTATATTATATATAATTTCAATAAATAGAATTATATTTATTTTATATAACTATTAATATCCATTAATTAATAGATATTATAAATATATTATCTATATCTATAATTATTATATATAATAATTTTAATTAATAATTATTATAAATATATTAATTAATATATTTATATTAATAATAATATATAAAAAAATTAAAATACAGTAATCTATATAAAAAACAAGATGAAGGTTTTAGAGGAAAGGCCAATCCTTCTTTTTTCACGTTCCTTTTCTTAAATCTAAGTAGTATTTTGTAATTTGACAAAAAAGCCCACATTGCAAATCATGAGTAATTAAGTTACTAAGTTAAAATAATTTCAGTGACGTTTGTTAATTAAAAATAAATTTGGCTTCATAATTAAAAATAAATTCGGTGACATTTCTTAGTTTATCCTTAAAATAAATTTAAAATGAACGGATTTATTCTCAAAGATAAATTCTCTGTGTTTTCTTAGTTTATCCTTAAATTTTAAATAAATGGATTTATTCTTAAAGATAAATTCAGTGTAATTTCTTAATTTATCCTTAAAATAAATTTTAAACAAATGGATTTATTCTCAAAGATAAATTCGGTGTTGTTTCTTAATTAAAAATAAATTCAATGCAATTTCCTAACTTATCCTTAAAATAAATGAATTCATTCTGAAAGATAAATTCGATGTCATTTCTTAGTTTATCCTTAAAATAAACTTAAAACAAATGGATTTATTCTCAAAGATGAATTTGGTGTAATTTCTTAATTTATCCTTAAAATAAATTTGAAACAAATGGATTTATTCTCAAAGATGAATTTGGTGTCATTTCTCAGTTTATCCTTAAAACAAATTTAAAACAAATGGATTTATTCTCAGAGATAATTTCACTCTCATTTCTTAGTTTATCCTTAAAAAAGCCAGCTCCGTTTTTAATTCCTTGCTAAAATTAACATTTTTAATTAGTGCTACAGCACCCTCAGCTTGTCAGACTGCAATACAAATAAAAATCAATCAACACCTGAGTCCAAACGAAACAACAACAACAACAACAACAAAATTACTGTCTCCAACATTTAATTAATAATTAATTTAACAAAAAAAGAAGATTAGAGGCTGGAGGCTTCTCCGCTTCTTCCATCACGGATTTCTTGGAAGAAGGGACCGAGCCCCAGCTGATTTTAGGGGATTTTGGGGGATTTTAGAGGATTTTAAGGGATTTTAGGGGATTTTAGGAAGCGAGGAGGATTTGGCCTCTGGATCTCAGAGGGTTCCTGAATTCCCTGGATCTGTGGAGGATCCTTCCTGGCTGGCGATCGTCCCTGCCCTGCCCTGAGCCCACAAATCCCAAAAAAACCGCTTCAGTCCCGTGAGGAACTCCGGGCTCAGGGCCCAGGAGTTCCTCAGATGGTTCCCAAATTGTTTTGGGGAGAATTCCCTCAGGTCTCCAGGAGAATTCCCTCAGGTCTCGGGGAGAATTCCCTCAGATCTTGGGGACAATTCCCTCAGGTCTCGGGGAGAATTCCCTCAGGTCTCCAGGAGAACCTGGATGCTTCCAAAGCCAAGATGAAAGAAGTTGGAGGAAGGAAGGAAGGAAGGAAGGAAGGAAGGAAGGAAGGAAGGAAGGAAGGAAGGAAGGAAGGAAGGAAGGAAGGAAGGGCCAATAAAAAAGGGAAAGGAGCCAAAAAAGGGGGGAAGGAGCTTCTCAAAGTGACCCCAGAAATGTTGAGCAGGTCTGGAGCCATCCCAAGGTCAAACATCCCACCCAGGGTGTTTCCATGGATCTCGGAGAAAAGCAGGAACGAGCAGCAGGACAAAATTCCGCGGGGATGAGAGCTCCGAAACCTCCCGGGTTTATAAAAGCTGGATGAGGTGTGGTGAAATATTCCCATCCCTGTTCTCCCCCTGGGCTCAGCTCCTGCTTTTCCCACTCCGTGACCCATTCCAGCCAGGAATCCCTTCCCAAAATCCCAGCCCTTCTCGTTGTCTCCAGGATCGCAGAGACCATCCCGGGCTGAGCCTCTCCCAGCAGGACAATTAATTAGGATCATTAGGATCATTAGGATCATTAGGATCATTAGGATCATTAGGAAGCTGCTTTCTCCTCCAGGTGCTCCTGCCTCCTCTTGGCTGGAATTTTTCCCCTGATGCCCCCCGCTCCCCGTTCATCCCTTGGGAAGGAGATTCCCTTGGGATGTCCGGGTGTCTCCCCGGGCTCCGTGGTGGGAATTTCTCCAGGGAGCTCCTGGGGAAGGAGATCCAGCTCTTCCCAGGGTTTGGTGGTGGGATTTGCTCCAAGGTTTCCAATGCCCCCACTCCGAGCGCGCGGTATTCCTGTTTTTGTGCCGGTAAAAAAAAAATCCCTCCCGGGCTGCAGCGAGGGCGGGAATTTTGTCCTTTCCTTTCTCTCCCAATGTCCTGGGTTATGGAAGCAAAAGGTGTGTGTTCTATTTTCATCTGTTAAAAGCAGTTGAGGAGATGTTTTTTCTTTATCTCTGGTAACTCCAGGGGGGAGAGGCCGGACGCCTTCTGGGCCATGAACACCTTCCCGGGCTGTATCCCGGCGTTCCATCATCCCATGGGGAGATGGATCACAGCCCCCCTGGCAGTGGGGAGGGGGAGCAGGCAGTTTCTACCTGGATGAAACTGAGACACAGCGACAGGAAAAGATCCAGCTTCACCCGATTTCTGGGAGGAAGACTGGACCTCATCTCACCATCACCAGACCTGATCTCACCATCACCAGACCCCATCTCACCATCACCAGATCCATCTCACCAACACCAGACCTCATCTCACCATCACCAGACCTCATCTCACCATCACCAGACCTCATCTCACCATCACCAGACCCCTCCTCACCATCACCAGACCCCTCCTCACCATCACCGGACCTCATCTCACCATCACCAGACCTGATCTCACCATCACCAGATCCCATCCCACCAACACCAGACCCCATCTCACCATCACCAGACCTGATCTCACCATCACCAGACCTCATCTCACCATCACCAGACCTCTCCTCACCATCACCAGGCCCCATCTCACCATCACCAGACCCCATCTCACCATCACCAGATCCCATCTCACCATCACCAGACCTCTCCTCACCATCACCAGACCCCATCTCACCATCACCAGACCTGATCTCACCATCACCAGATCCCATCCCACCATCACCAGATCTCATCTCACCATCACCAGATCCCATCTCACCATCACCAGACCTCTCCTCACCATCACCAGATCTCATCTCACCATCACCAGATCCCATCTCACCATCACCAGATCCCATCTCACCAACACCAGACCCCTTCTCACCATCACCAGATCCTCTCCTCACCACCCCTGGACCCTTGTTCTACAGGACCATCTCTGCTCCACCAGAACCACCTCTGCCACCCCAGGAGGACTCACTTTTGGACTGCTCCCAACACCCCGACCAACAGGGTGTCAGGTTGTAGCTCTGACTCTGTCAGGGTTCTCCAAAATCGTCGTTTGTTTGTTTGCTGGTTTGGTTGGGTGGTTTTGTTTTCTATTACATTTGTATTGTTAATATTCCCAGTAAAGAACTGTTATCCCTATTCCCAAATCTTTGCCCAAATCAAGCCCTTGATTGCAAAATTATAGCTTGGCAGGGGGTGAGGGGTTTACATTCCCCATTCCAAGGGAAATTCCAGTTTCCCTGGCAGATCCCTGTCTTTCCAAACCAAGACACCCAAGCACTGGGCCCCAGCTTTTTTTAAGGGGGTCTTCTCCAAGCTCGGTGATTCCTGTGGGGGATTTTGTATCTCTCCATAAAAAACTCTGGAAGTTGAGGCTGGAGGAAAATCACTCCTGGGAACCTGGCAGGGAAAGGGCCTAAAAACCCCAATCCTGACCTTCCCCGTGTCCTTAAAGGGGAAAAAGGAGTAAGGAAATCCCATTATCCCCTTCCTGCGTGTCCTTCAGCAATTCCCCCCTTCTGGAAGCGGCTCACAGAGGAGATATCCAAAGATCTGGGGGCGGGGAATTCCTGGAATGGAAAGCTCTTTTGCTGTTTTGGGGGATTTTTTTCTCTTTTCTCCTTGTCCAGCCGGTCACTGTGGGGTAGAGGGAAGTGCCAGGGCAAATGAGAAAGATCCCAAAGGTCCCCCCCAAAAATTCCACATTTTAATTCCTGTGGGGGATTTGGGATCCCAAAAATCCCAAAGATACAAAAAAATTTCCACAATTTAATTCCAATTTAATTGGAATTCGGGATCCATGGGATGGGATCCATGGGGTGGAATCTATGGGATGAGATCCATGGGATGGGATGGGATGGGATGGGATGGGATGGGATAATGGGATAGGATAATGGGATGGGATGGGATCCATGGGATGAGATCCATGGATGGGATGGGATCCATGGGATGGGATCCATGGGATGGGATGGGATGGGATGGGATCCATGGGATGGGATGGGATGGGATGGGATCCATGGGATGGGATGGGATGGGATGGGATGGGATGGGATGGGATCCATGGGATGGGATTGGATCCATGGGATGGGATGGGATCCATGGGATGGGATCCATGGGATGGGATGTTTGGACAACAAGGGCATCTCCGTGTGGGAGACACAGGGAGAGCTCCATGTGCTCCTGCTGCAGCAGCACATCCAGGACACCCCTCACATCCCAAATCCATCCAGGACTTCCTCATATCCCAAATGCATCCAGAACATCCAGGATATCCCTCATATCCAGGCACATCCAAGACATTCCTCATATCCCACATCCATCCAGGACGTCCCTCATGTCCGAACTCCCATGGGCACTTTCAGGACATCCTTCAAATCCCAGCTCCATCCTGGACATCCCTCACATCCCAACTCCATCCAGGATATTCCTCATATCCCAAATCCATCCAGAAGATTCCTCACATCCCAACTCCATCCAGGACATCCAGGATATCCCTCATATCCCAACTGCATCCAGGCACATCCAAGACATTCCTCACATCCCAACTCCATCCAGGTTATTCCTCATATCCCAAATCCATCCAGAAGATTCCTCATATCCCAGCTCCAGCCAGGCAGCTCTGGCATTCCCTCATCTCCCAAATCCAGGTGATCTGCTCCGCGATTCCAGCATTCCCTCATCTCCTCACTCCAACCACTCAGCTCCAGCATTCCCTGATTTCCTCCTCCATCCAGGCACCTCTGGAATTCCCTGATTTCCTCCTCCATCCAGGCACCTCTGGAATTCCCTCATCACCTCCTCCATCCAGGCACCTCTGGAATTCCCTCCTCCCCTCCTTTTTCTGGGAAAGAAGCGGAGAGGCCGGAGGGGCTGCAGCTCCCGGAGCTGAGGGAAGCCCCGGGATACGGCAGGAGAGGAGAAAAAGCTGGATTGGCTTTTCCACAGGGGATGGTGGGAAGGAGAAGGAAAACCCCTGGAGAGAAAAAAACCCAGCTGGGACCCACTGGAAGAAACCCAATCCAGCATCCAAAGAAATCCAAACCTGGAGCGCGCTGCAGTGGGATATCTGTGGCTATTCCCCCGGGAATGTCGACATTCCTGCTCTCCAGGGATCCTGGGGATCCTCACTGTGGATGTTCCCCCAGGGACAAAGGTTTCTCCTGCAGGTTTGGCTGGGACAAATCCAGGCCCAGAGGGAATTCCCAGATCCAGCAATCCCGGCCTTTCCGGAGCAATTCCAGCATCCCCTCCTCGTCCTCTGAGCTTTGGGAATATCCCACTCCAGCTCTGCTCCCAGCCCCATTCCCAGCCTCTCTGCAGGGGCTGGGCCCTGGGATCTCCTGGGATGCTGTGATCCCAGGAGTCCTCCCAGCCAGGGGGATAAATCCAGGCAGTGAAGTGGATAAATCCTGGAATTATGGAATAATCTGGGTTGGGAGGGGCGTTGAAAGAACCCTAAAAGTGCCAGAGATTCCCCAAATCCCACAAATCCATTGGTCATTTGTGCTCCTCCAGGCGGGAATTCCCCAAATCTGCTGGAATTACGGGAGGGATGGGAGAAATTCCTGCTCTGTGGGAGGAGCATGAATGGGAAAACTGGGAAGGTAAAGGACATGGGAGTATCCAGGAGGATAAATCCAGGCAATGAAGTAATTAAATTGTGGAATTATGGAATAATCCGGGTTGGGAGGGGCATTGAAAGAACCCAAAAAGTGGCCGAGATTCCCCAAATCCCACAAATTTCTGTCCGTTGGTAATTCCCAGGTGGTAATTCCCCAAATCTGCTGGAATTACAGGAGGGATGGGAGAAATTCCTGCTCTGTGGGAGGAGCAGGAGTGGGGAAATTGGGAAACTGAAGGACATGGGAGTATCCAGCAGGATAAATCCAGAAAATAATGTGGTAAAATCATGGAATTATGGAATAATCCGGGTTGGGAGGGACGTTGAAAGGCCACTTCATCCATCCCCTCTGGAATGAGCAAGGACATCAGATAAAAGCGCCAGAGATTCCCCAAACCCCACAAATCCATCGGTCATTTGTGCTCCTCCAGGCGGGAATTCCCAAAATCTGCTGGAATTGCGGGAGGGGTGGGAGAAATTCCTGCTGGGTGGGAGAAATTCCTGCTGGATGGGAGCAGGAGTGGGAAAAGCGGAAGGACATGGGAATGCCCCTGCTCCGGCCTCTCCTCAGCCCCCCCAGGGGGTGACAGACGGGTCACCCTGGGCTCGGCCGCCCTTATCGGAGCCCTTATCAGAGCTCTTATCAGCGCCCTTATCAGCACGGGGGTGCTGAGTCAGGGGGAGCTGGCAGAGCCTGCATGATCCCACATGGAGATGATCCCGTTCCCTGGCACAGCCCCAGCTCCTCCCCCTGGATCCCAAAACACGGGAGCGCTGCTGCTTTTCCAGCAGCTGAGCTCCGGCCCCTTTCCCCTTCTCCCGAGTCACCGCCGGCCGGCGGCACAGAAAATCGGGAATAGGCGGCGCGTTTCCTCCTCCCGAACCTCCAAAATCCGTGGAAAAGGGATTAAAATGTGATTTATTGATGGCAGGGGGCTTTGCCAACAGCGCTGAGGCAAAATTGGGGGGAAAAAAAAAATTGGGGAGGGGGCAGAGAAGAATAAAAATAAAAATAAAAATAAAAATAAAAATAAAAATAAAAATAAAAATAAAAATAAAAATAAAAATAAAAATAAAAATAAAAATAAAAATAAAAATAAAAATAAAAATAAAAATTTCCTGAACAATCTGCTTTCAGCAGCGAAACTCGAACTTTGCCCAAATCTCAGAGAGGATTTGGGAATGGCCCCGGATCCATGGCGGGATCCAGCCCGGTCCTGAGGTGTGGAAGATCCACGCTCCCAAGTGTGTCCATCCTCCTTCCTGGGAGCGGGAGGGGCATTCCCACCCCGCTCAGCCCTCTCCGTGCTCTGCTGGAAAGCATCCCAGGGAGGTTCCATTGCCCAGGGCACCGCTGGAGGTTCAGGGCTTGGGGATGCGGCTGGAAAACCGGGATCTGGCCGCTGGGAGAATCCTCTCCCTTCCCATCCAGTGGGGATCTGGCCACTGGGAGAATCCTCTTCCCATCACCCTCTCTCCATTGGGAGAATCCTCTCCCATCCTACTTGGATCTCTCCAGATGGAAAATCCTCTTCCTTCCCATCATCCTCACTCCATCTGAAGATTCTCTCTCTTCCCATCCAACTGGGATCTCTCCAGATGGAGAATCCTCTCCTTTCCCATCCAGCTGGGATCTCTCCAGACGGAAAATCCTCTCCCATCCAACTTGGATCTCTCCAGATGGAGAATCCTCTCCCTTCCCATCACCCTCTCACCATCTGGAGAATTCTCTCCCTTGCCATCCAGCTTGGATCTCTCCATTGGAAGAATCCTCTCATATCCGACTTGGATTTCTCCAGACGGAAAATCCTCCCCCTTCCCATCACCCTCTCTCCATCTGGAAAATCCTCTCCTTTCCCATTCAGCTGGGATCTGGCCACTGCGAGAATTCTCCCCCTTCCCATCCAAATGGGAATTTGGATCCAAATGGGATTCTCCATTGGGAGAATCCTCTCCCTTCCCATCCTACCTGGATCTCTCCATTGGGAGAATCCTCTCCCTTCCCAACATCCTGTCTCCTTTCCTATCCAACTTGGATCTCTGCATCTGGAGAATCCTCTCCTTTCTCATCCAGCTGGGATCTCTCCATTGGGAGAATCCTCTCCCCATCCAGCTGGGATCTCTCCATTGGGAGACTCCTTTCCCATCACCTTCTCTCCATTGGGAGAATCCTCTCCCCATCCAGCTGGGATCTCTCCATCTGCAGGATCCCTTTCCCTTCCCACCCTGAGCCGTGCAGGGACACCCCTGCACCCTCTGGGATACACGAACCCATCCCAGTTTTGTACCAAATTCCAGGGGTTTGTACTACTGAGGGAAAAACGCCCTGAGGCCCAGCCAGTCCTGGCCCTGTCCTGCCTCATCCCAATCCCGAGGTTCTCCTGGATAAAGCGTCATGGAAATTCAATCAGCCATGTCTGGAATGGTTTGGGCTGGAAGGGGCCTTGAAGTTGGAATAATTTTATGGGATCATCCCATTCCACCCCCTGCCAGGGGCAGGGACACCACCTGGCCCTGCTGGGCTTTCCTGCTCACGGCTGAGCTTGGTTCATCCCGCTTTCCTCGGGAATCAGGGATACCCTGACAGAGGGATTTCTCCCCAGGGTCATCCCAGCGCTGGGAGGAGAATCCTTCCAGGCACTTCCCGCTGCAGATCCGGAGGTGTCCCTCCATCCATCGGTCATTCCCAGAACGGGCTGACCCTGATTGAGTCACCTCAGGCCTGGCTGTCCCACATCAGGGAATCAGGGAATGGTTTGGGATGGAAGGGAACTTAAGGATCATCCATTCCCACCTCATTCCATGGGCAGGGACACCTCCCACTGTCCCAGGCTGCTCCAGCCTGGCCTTGGACACTTCCAGGGATCCAGAGGCAGCCACAGCTTCTCTGGGAATTCCATCCCAGGGCCTCCCCACCCTCCCAGCCAGGAATTCCTTCCCCAAATCCCATCCACCCCTCACCTTTTCCAGTTTAAAGCCCTTACAGATCCGCAGAGAGCCGCCCTGGAAGTCCCACCTCCGCCGGCTCCCTCCCATTTTTATTTCAGGGATGGTTTTCCTGCGTTTTTATTGAGCGGGATCGAATTGCAGCCCAGGGAACAAAAGCTCCTTGTAATGGATATCGATCCCAGCCCCGGAATAAACCGGGGACAAGGAGACCCTGTCCTTGCTCCAGGCCTCCAAAGCCACTGGGATTCGCTCCTCTGTGTCCAAGAGGAAACAGGGATTGGGAATGGAGGGGAAAAGGAGGAAGGGTAATGGATAACGGGATGGGATCAGATCCATGGGATGGGATCCATGGGATGGGATAATGGGATGAGATGGGATAATGGGATGGGATGGGATGGGATGGGATGGGATGGGATGGGATGGGATGGGATGGGATGGGATGATGGGATGATGGGATGATGGGATGATGGGATGGGATCCATAAGATGGGATAACGGGATAAGATGGGATAATGGGATGGGATGGGATAATGGGATGGGATGCGATTGGGATGGAATGGGATGGGATCCATAGGACGGGATGATGGGATGGGATATTGGGATGGGATAATGGGATGGGATCCATAAGATGGGACATTGAGATGGGATGGGATAATGGGATGGGATCCATGGGGTGGGATAATGGGATGGATATTGGGATGGGATGGGATATTGGGATGGGATGGGATATTGGGATGGGATGGAATCCATGGGGTGGGATAATGGGATGGAATCCATGGGGTGGGATAATGGGATGGGATCACGGGATGCAGTGATGGGATGGGATCATGGGATGGGATATCCAGCGCCAGGACAGGTTTCCCCTCACCCCAAGGTGACGTTGGGAGCCAGGGGTTCAGGCAGTTAAAGCTGGAGGGATGGAAAGGGCGTGGAATCAAAATTTTCCGGGAATTTTTGGTTCTCGGGGAATTTTGGAATTTGATTTGTGTCTCTGAAAAACAGCAGACACCTGAATGGTGATGGATGAACTGTAAAGTCCCTTCCAAGCCTCTCCATCCTGGAATTCTGGGATTCTGTGAGGGCGGATTAGTCCTCGGCTCCTTGGTAGGTGTCGTTAATAACTGCTTTATTAATTTTATTATTGCTTTTGTTATTGTTATTGTAACATATGTGTTACTGTTATATTTTATTTTATTTTATTTTATTTTATTTTATTTGACTTTATTTTACTATTTTATTTTATTTTACTTTATTTTATTTTATTTTATTTTACTTTATTTTATTTTACTTTATTTTACTATTTTATTTTATTTTACTTTATTTTATTTTATTTTACTTTATTTTACTATTTTATTTTATTTTATTTTATTTTACTTTATTTTACTTTATTTTATTTTATTTATTTCATTTCATTTTTATTTTAAATTAGGGTGCTTTAATTCTGAAGATCAATTAATTAATTAACAACTCCACGGTTTCCTGCAGCTGAGCATTCCCTGGAGCCCCAGGTCCCCCTGTATCCCTAAATTAAACCTGCTCCAGGCCATTCCCAGGTTTTGGGGTCCTGGAAAATGAAGCAACCCGGGCTGGGAGGAGGTGAGGATGAGCCAGGGGCTGCTTTTCCTTCTGGGGAAATTCCATGTGGGATCATTCCACAGGGATCAGGCCGGATTCTGCCTTCCAGGGCAGAAATGTTGATTCTTTGTCCCCAGAATTGTGACAAAAGGGCGGAAATTAGGGACAGAAATGATGGAGCAGGCTCTGATCCCGATGGGAGACGGTGAAGGGAGCGGAACAAATCCAGGCCCAGAGGGAATTCCCAGATCCAGCAATCCCGACCTTTCTGGAGCAGTTCCAGCATCACCTCCTCGTCCTCTGAGCTCGGGAATATCCCGCTCCAGCTCTGCTCCCAGCCCCATTCCCAGCTTCCCTGCAGGGGCTGGGCCCTGGGATCTCCTGGGATGCTGTGATCCCGGGAGTCCTCCCAGCCAGGAGGATAAATCCAGGAAATAAAGTGACTAAATCATGGAATTACGGAATAATCCGGGTTGGAAGGGGCGTTGAAAGAACCCTAAAAGTGGCGGGGATTCCCCAAATCCCACAAATCCATTGGTCATTTGTGCTCCTCCAGGTGGGAATTCCCCAAATCTGCTGGAATTACAGGAGGGATGAGAGAAATTCCTGCTGGATGGGAGCAGGAATGGGAAAACTGGGAAGGTGAAGGACATGGGAGTATCCAGGAGGATAAATCCAGGCAATGAAGCCATTAAATCATGGAATTATGGAATAATCTGGGTTGGGAGGGACATTGAAAGGCGGCTTCATCCATCCCCTCTGGAATGAGCAAGGACATCAAATAAAAGTGGCAGAGATTCCCCAAATCCCACAAATCCATTGGTCATTTGTGCTCTTCCAGGTGGGAATTCCCCACAAAGTGCTCGTCCCCCAAATCCGTGAGCAGCGTGAGCTGAGTTTTGGGGGCTTTGGTTAAAACACAGAAAAAAATTAAATGAAAAAACAAAACAAAAACAAAACCAAAACCAAACACAAACACAAAAATAAAAACCCCAAACAAACAAAAACAAAAACAAAAACAAAAACAAAAACAAAACCCCAAACAAACAAAAACAAACACAAACACAAAAACAAAAAACCAAACCAAAACAAAACACAACAAAAACCAAAACAAAAACAAAAAACAAAACAAACACAAAAAACCCCAACAATAACACGAACCCCCCCCCCCCCAAAACCCCTAAACCCCCCATTTTATTATTTTATTTTATTTTATTTTATTTTATTTTATTTTATTTTATTTTATTTTATTTTATTTTATTTTATTTTATTTTATTTTTTTATTACCCTAAAAACCCCAAATCCCATTTCAGCCCCCAGCC
The DNA here is from genome assembly GCA_027886175.1 of Phylloscopus collybita. Lineage (NCBI taxonomy): Eukaryota > Metazoa > Chordata > Aves > Passeriformes > Phylloscopidae > Phylloscopus > Phylloscopus collybita. The sequence continues at coordinate 1,065,615 of JAJNNQ010000076.1, forward strand.
AAAATTCAGGGAAGGGAAGGGAAGGTTTCCTAAGGACACTCAAACATCCAATCCTGCCCTTCCAGATCCAGCCGGGGCTGGAAACCCCTGGGAATTCTCGGAGGGAGGGGAAGGGAGGCGGGAGCCGGGATAACATCGGCAGCCCAGATCGGCAGCGCCTGGAAAACCAGACAAGGAGCCTGAGCTGCTGAGTCAGCAATTCCTGAGCCCTTCCCTGCCCCGGACACGGATCCCGGGAGCTTTTTCCAGAGGCTGGGATTCCTTTGGGTGAGTTTTTTCTGGGAGAGATTTGGACCCTGGGGATGGTTACGAAGGAAATTTGGGGGATCATCCCCAAAAAAATCCCTTGGGATTTCGGGGATCATTTGCTCTGAACTTGGGATGGGGTGGGACGGGATAATGGGAAGGGATGGGATAATGGGAGGGGATGGGATAATGGGAGGGGATGGGATAATGGGAGGGGATGGGATGGGATATTGGGATGGATGGGATATTGGGAGGGGATGGGATGGGATGGGATATTGGGATGGGATGGGATGGGATATTGGGATGGGATGGGATGGGATATTGGGATGGGATCCATGGGATGTGATAATGGGATAATGGGATAATGGGTTGGGATCCATAGGATAGGATCCATAGGATGAGATGGGAAGGGGGTAATGGGATAGGATGGGATGGGATAACGGCATGGCATGGGATCCATGGGATGGGATAACGGGATGGGATATCCAGCACCAGGACAGGTTTTCCCTCCCCCCAGATCCATAAAGCTCTGGGATTCCAGGGCGACAGAAGTCCCCTTTGTGTCCCAAATCCCTCTGCAAACGGGGCCTGATTCCAGCCGGGTTGGATGGAGGGAATCCTCCCAAGGATGGGAATCCCCCAGCAGGACAATCCCAGAGCTCTTCCCGGGATGTCCCTCCCATCCAAAGGGACAGAGGGCGGCTCCAGCTGTCCCTGCCCGGGGGATCCCTGCGGGCACAGCCACGCTCCAGCCGGGATAATCCCAAAAAAACCCTCTCCGGGCTATTTCTGGGACAAGACAACCCAAACAACGACAACTGCCGGGGCCACCCCTGGCCCGCCTGGGCTCAGCTGCGCTCCGGCTTTTCCTCTTCCCAGCTCCCACAAATCCACGGATTTGCCGGAATTTTCTTGGCTTTGCCCTCAGCCTGGGGTTTGGTCGGTGCTGCTGGAGAGGTTGGGGTGCAGGGATAGAGGCTGTTCCCGAGGAAGAGCGGGAATATCCCGCAGGAACCCGGGAGCAGGGGTGGGCTCCTTCCTGGGAATGTGCCAAGGAAAGAAGGACGGTGCCCATTGTTTGGGGAATTTGTGGGATTTCTGTACAGGATTATTTATTGTTTTTATTTTTATTATTTTTATTATTTTTGTTATTTTTATTTTTATTATTTTATTATATAATTTTTTATTATTTTTATTATTTTTATTATTTTTATTATTTTTATTATTGTTCTTGCTACTGCTATTGTTATTTTAGTTTCAGTTTTATTATTTTTATTTCAATTTCTACCTTTCCCTTTCCCTTTCCCTTTTCCTTTTCCTTTTTTTAATTAAATTTTTAATTTTTTAATTTTTTTTTAATTTTTATTCTGGGTTGTATTCTGAGGACAACCACTCTCATTCCCTCCTTCCATCCAATTCCAAACCATTCCCTTCTCCTGATTTATGGAGATCTGTTGGAATGATCCGAGCAACGAGGAAGCCAAGAGGAAAACCCCATCCAGCACCTCCTTAATCCCAACTTTCCCCAACAGCTCAGAATTCCCATCCAGCACCTCCTTAATCCCAAATTTCCTCAACAGCTCAGAATTCCCATCCAGCACCTCCTTCATCCCAATTTTCCCCAACAGCTCAGAATTCCCATCCAGCACCTCCTTAATCCCAAATTTCCTCAACAGCTCAGAATTCCCATCCAGCACCTCCTTAATCCCAAATTTCCTCAACAGCTCAGAATTCCCATCCAGCACCTCCTTAATCCCAACTTTCCCCGACAGCTCAGAATTCCCATCCAGCACCTCCTTCATCCCAATTTTCCCCAACAACTCAGAATTCCAGAGGGGTTCACCTTGGAAAGGACCTTCAGGATGATCCCATTCCAACCCCAACACCTCCACCATTCCAGGCTGCTCCAAGCCCCATCCAACCTTTCCCAGGACACTTCCAGGCATCCAGGTGTGGACACAGCCCCCTGGGGATTTCTCTCCAGGTCCCTGTGTGCCAGAAAAGATTCCCAATCCCCCAAAGACTGGGATTTTTGGCAAAAGCAGAGAGGGAAGTTCAGCGTCACCCTGAGCGGGGCCAGGGTTGGGATCGCAGCCAAGGAAAAGTGGGAACCATCCCTTTTCCCACCCATTCCCTCCCCACATGGATCTGCTCCCCTGCTCCCTGAGCTCTGCCAAAATGATCCCAAAATTGGGATATTCTGTCCTATTATAATTATTATTAAAATTATTATTATTATTAATGATAATTAATTCATCGATTGATTGATCAGCGCATCTCCTCCGGTGAGGGCAGGGCTGGGATCTCCCAGGCTGAGCTGACGAAGGGAAAATGAAAAAACACTTGGAAGAGCAAACCTGGGAGACTTTTGGCTCCGTGAATCCCAAGATTAGGTCGGAAAGGGCTTTCCCATCCTAAAATCCAACCCTTCAGGGCATGGGAGGATTTTTCCTCTGCCAGCAGATCCCAAATAAAAAAAACATTCCCGCGTTTTCCCTTCTCCCGCGCTCCGCTGGTGCCAGACCCGACTTTTAGGGCTCAGTTCTCCTCAAGCCCGGCCTTTGCAGAGCTCTCCGGCTTAATTCCTTAATCCTGGGACTAAAGAGCAGGATCATCCCGGATTTCCACCCTCACCCTGCTGGATTTCAGGTGGAATTCCAGCCAGGTGCCATCGGGCCTATTCCAGGGAAATACCTGGGAAGGTTTTTTGGGATTGTCAGGAGAGCCGGAACAAAGCCGAGCCTGGCCCAAGTATTTCCCCCGCCTCGAACTTCCCTAAAATCCTAGGATTGGGATCTGAGCCACAGGGAGGAGGGCCCAGATTTCCCACAATTTTCTCTCCTTCCCAGAGATTTTTTTTTTTTTCCCCGGTGCTGGATTTCCCTCCCAGGCTGGAATGCAGGGACTCCCTGCTCCCAGCTCCCAAATCCTGGGAAATCATTTCCCACCCCTGCTCCAGCGTCATTCCCTCAAAAAAAAAAAAATCACCTTGGGCACCATCCTTGCCTGCTCCAGTGGGAATTTTGGGAATGACGGAGCCAGTTTTGGGGGACTCTGCTCCATCCCAGCATCCCGGAGCTGCAGAGATCCTGGGAATTCCCGCATTCCCAACACTCCCGGCTGCTGCTGGGGATTGTGCCCTGGGGCTCTCCTGATTCTGCTCTGCACTTTAAGCTCAGCCCAGAGCCGGGATTAAATCCCCGAATCCCCATCCGGCCAATTTTCCACCACTCTGGGATTTTTTTTTTTCCTTGTGGTTTCCTGGGAAAGGGAAAATCGAGGGCAGCAACTCCCTCGGGGCCACCGAGCAAATCTCAGATCTCAAATCTCCAAATCTCAAATCTCCAAATCTCAAAATTTCAAATCTCAAACCTCAGATCTCAAAATCTCAAATCTCAGATCTCAAATCTCTAATCTCAAATCTGAAAACTCAAATCTCGTATCTCAAATCTCAAATCTCAAAAACCTCAAATCTCAGATCTCAAACTTCAGATGTCAAAAATCTCAAAGCGCAAATCTCAAATCTCAGATCTCAAATCTCTCAAATCTCAAAATCTCAAATCTCAAATGTCAAATATCAGATCTCAAACCTCAGATCTCAAAATCTCAAATCTCAAATCTCAGATCTCAAATCTCGAAATCTCAAATATCAGATCTCAAACCTCACATCTCAAACCTCATATCTCAAATCTCAACTATCAAACCTCAGATCTCAAATCTCAAAATCTCAAATCTCAGATCTCAAAAATCTCAAATCTCAGATTTCAAATCTCAGATCTCAAATCTCTCAAATCTCTCAAATCTCTCAAATCTCAAAAAGCTCAAATCTCAAAATCTCAAATCTCAGATCTCAGATCTCAAATCTCAAATCTCAAATCTCAGATCTCAGATCTCAAATCTCTCAAATCTCTCAAAAATCTCAAATCTCAAAATCTCAAATCTCAAATCTCAAATCTCAGATCTCAGATCTCAGATCTCAAATCTCTCAAATCTCTCAAATCTCAAAAATCTCAAATCTCAAAAATCTCAAATCTCAAAATCTCAAATCTCAAATCTCCCAAATCTCAAATCTCATTTCCATCCCCGCCGTCCAACAACGACAACAACAAATTCCTCCGCCAACAGCGATACCGACACCGTCGATCATCAGCTCCGATTTTACCACAAACAACGCCGGCAGATTTGATCACAAATCCATCAAATCTCTCCCCGCTGATCCCACTCCCCCTTCCCAAAGCCCAATTAAAACACAATTAGCAGGAGGAGGAGGCGACAATGGGTGACATCATCACCCCGGGTGGTCAGGACATGGATTTAGGAACCCCCTGGGAATTCCTGCTGCTGCCAGGAGCGGTTGGGAAAAGCAAGGGAAGTGTCTTGAGCCCGGCCTAAACCAAACCGAGCAGGATTTGGGAGCAACCGGGCCTGAAACGGGAAAAAAAATCCCGGTTGGGAAGGAGCCACGGGAGCAGCAATTCCAGGCCCAGGAGGGGGTTTAGGAAAGATGCCCTGCTCTCCCAGCAGATTCCATGGATTTCTCAGCCTTCTGGGATGCTGGAAGAGCTGTTCCCAAGTTTTTGCCCGGGTCTGGTGCTGGGGGCTTCTCCCTTGGGATGGAAAAGGATCTCTTGGGATGGGGGATGCCAAAGAAATCCCGGTGTTGATTCCAGGCAGCTGGCACTGGGGGTGCTGGGAGAGAGGAGTGGGATGGAATGGGAAAAATGGGAATAATGGGAAAAATGGGAACAATGGGAACAATGGGAACAATGGGAAAAACGGGAATGGTATAATGGGAATAATGGGAGTAATGGGAATACTGGGAATACTGGGAATACTGGGAATACTAGGAATACTGGGAATAATAGGAATAATGGGAATAATGGGAATAATGGGAAAATGGGAATAATGGGAAAAATGGGGAAAATGGGAAAAATGGAAATAATGGGAAAAATGGGAACAATGGGAAAATGGGAAAATGGGAAGAATGGGAAGAATGGGAAGAATGGGAATAGGAATGGGAATAATGGGAACATTGGGAGTAATGGGAATAATGGGAATAATGGGAATAATAGGAATAATGGGAATAATGGGACAAATGGGAATAATGGGAATAATGGGAATGGGAGATGCAGCCATGCCCGTTTTTTGGGGGTTTTTTTTGCATCCTGAGATTTCCCCAGCTCCGGCCCGGCCGGTTCCAGTTCCCAATCCGGATTTTCCCAGTCCCAAAGCAGCAGGAATTGCAGGAATTCTGGAGCAGGGGGGGCAGCAGGTGCTGCAGGACCCGGATACGGCCCCAAGGTCAGGAGCTGCTGATCCAGCCCTGGAATTTGGGGAAAGCCTCATCCGTCCCCTGGAACCCCAACAGATCTCCAAGCGCTTCTCCCGATTTCCCCCAATTTCCTTTGGATTTTGGGGGAGGTTTCTCCACACATTTCCCAGGGATGGGCTCGGGCAGGGATCCTTTTCCAAGAGTCATTCTTGCTCGTTTAGTGAGGAGAAGCTTCCCGCTGGAAAAGCGGGAAAAATTCCAACCCCCAACCAGCTTTGCACGAGATTCCAAACCACCAAATCCAGGGGTAAGGCCCAGGAGGGTCAGGAAGGACCTGACTGGAGCCGGAATGATCCCGATCCCGATCCTAATCCCAATCCCAATCCTGAACCCAGTCCCAATCCCAATCCCAATCCCAATCCCAATCCCATTTCCATCTCTCCTGCAGAGCAGATCCCACTTCCCATGGGTTGTCCTGCTCTCTTCCCAGAAAACTCTGGGAAATGGGATCAGGAATGAGAATCCCAGGGATGGGGAAAAGCCGGGAGAGCTCCTGTCACAGCAGAATTCCAGCACTGCCTCCACATCCAGCCGCTGATTCCCCAGGAAATGTCCCTTGGCTGCTTCCTGAAGGTTTTGGAGCTGCAGGTTTTAAAGGATTTCCCACTTTGGGTGGATTTATCCCGGTTTTCCAGCCTGGGGAAGCCTGGTGCGTGCAGGAAGGGGTGGGAAGTGCCAAGGAGCAAAGGGTCCCTACAACTTCCCTGGGTTTTTCCCCCCCCCCCCCCGAATTTAATGCCAAAGGGAAAAGCTCTGTTTGGTTGGGAATTAGGGAGGTTTGGAGGGAAAGGAGAATCGGGAATGAAATTGTCTTGGAGGGGGTGGAGAGGGAAGGGAAGGGAAAGGGAGAAGGGAGAAGGAAAAGGGGAAGGAAGAAGGAAAAGGGGAAGGATGAGGAAAAGGGAAAAGGGAAGAGAAAGAGGAAGGGAAAAAGAAGAGGAAAAGTGAAGGGAAAGGAAAAGGAAGAAATGAAAAGGAAAAAAAAAAAGAAAGGAAAAAAAGAGAAAGGAATTAAAAATGAAAGGAAAAGGAATAGGGAAAGAAAAAAAAGAATAAAAAGAGGAAAAAAAATGAAAAGAGAAATTAAAAAAAAAATCAAAAGCAGAATAAAAAGTTAAAAAGGGGAGAAAAAAGGGAAAAGAAAACCCAGGAAAAAAAGCAGCCAAGCTGTCCCCTCTCTCCACAGGCAGATCCCGAAATCCTGCCCCAAGATCGCTGTCAAACCTCACACGTCCCGTCCAGAGCTCTCCCGGTGATCCCAAACCCTTGGGAAGCCGAGACATTTCCACCGCAGCGCCCGCACTCCCGACCCGCCAGCGGATCCCCAAAAAAACCCAAAATAATAATAATAAAAAAAATTTAAAAAAACCCAACAACCCCAAACCGCTTTCCAATCCTTCATCCACTCATTTATCCCTCCTGGCGGCAGGACCCGCACGGATCCTCCGGGAAAAGAAAAAAAAAAAAGAAAAAAAATCCAAGGAAAAAAAAAAAAAAAAAAAGAAAAAAAAAAAGGAAAAAAATAAACCCAAAAAATAAAATCCCAAAAAAAGCAAAGCACGGCGAGGGGAAAATTAAGCCGGGACTAAAAAAAAAAAAAGAAAAGCGGGACTCACCAGCGCGTAGACGGAGCTGAGCACGGAGCAGCAGAGGATCAAACCCAGGCTGGGATACACCAGATATGATCCCATATCCAAGGGGCTGCCTCCAGCATCCAGCCTCGCGCAGGGAAGCAGGAGGAGGCGAGCTCGGAATTCCAGCGGCGCGGATTTCTCCTTCTCCTCCTCCTCCTCCTGCCTCCTCCTCCTCCTCCCTCCCTCCTCCTCCTCCTCCTCCTCCTCCTCCTCCTCCTCCTCCTCCTCGCGTGCCCCCAGCCCTGCGCGATCCGCGGGATTTCGCTCCTTCGGGCTCCTCTCTTGGTTTTTTTGCTCCTTTTTCTTTTTTTTTTCTTTTCTTTTTTTTTTTTTTTTCCTTCAGCCAGAAAGGCACATGACGAGAGATCCCGGGTTTTTTCCTCTTTTCCTCATGGCTGGAGTAGCGGCGGGCAGCTCCCAAAATTCCACCGCCGAGCCCATGGACGGAGAGGGAGAGAAGAAGAAGAAGAAGAAGAAGACGAAGAAGAGGAAGAGGAAGAAGCAGCAGCAGCAGCAGCGGAGCCGCTCAGCGCCTCAAGCTCCCGGTTTTCCTCGGGATCATCGGCGGGAGAAAGTCGGGAAAAATCGCATCCATCCCGGGAGCCCGGGGCGCGCCTGGGGATCCCGGTTTTTCTGGCGGCTCCGGGGAAGTTTTTCAAATCATTTCTTTGTCAAAACGCAAACACGGAGAGAGAGAGAGAGAGAGAAGGCAGCGGGAGAGGGAAGGAGGGAGGGAGGGAAGGAGGGAGGGAAGGAGGGAGGGAGCAGGGAGAGAGGGCTGGAAGGGGGTGGGAGATGGCAGAGGGAGGGGGAAAACCTTCAACCACCGCTTTTATTTTTAGCCGCAGTAATTTTATCTTGGCGCTGGCCGAGGAGGGGACAAAACCCCCCACAAAACTTCTCCCCGGCTCCTCTCCCTCGCCCACACCGCGCTCCGCGTCTTTTAATTTTGGGGTTTTGGGTTTTTCTCCTCTTTTTTTTTTTTTTTTTTTTTTTTTTTTTTTTTTTTTTTTCTTTTTTTTTTTCTTTTTTTTTTTTTTTGCCTTTTCCTCCTCTGCCAACAAATCCCAAATCCTCCCCGCCCCCCGCCCAAAAAAGCCCCAAAAGTTGGGGATATTTTCAGTTTGTTTGGCTGAACCCGAGGAGTCGGTTCTGCCAGGGCGGGGAATTCTGTGGTTTTCGGGAGAAATCGGGAATTTTTTTTTTTTTATTATTTTTTTTTTTTGGTTTCTCTCTCTCTCTCTCTCTTCCCTCTCTCGCCTGCGAGGAGCTGCAGTTTGGAAAAGCCGATTGCAAACGTGGGGCAGAGAATTCTCTTCTTCCACTCCCTTTTCCTTTATTTCAGAGGTTTGGGAGGGTTTTTTTAAATTTTTTTTTTTTTTAATTTATTCCCCCCTAGCAAAAGCGCTTTGCCCTGACGCCGGAATTCCCTGAAATCCTCGGGATTTGGGGTTATGTTTTGATTTTGGGTATTAATAATTTTTTTTTTTTTTTTTTTTTCTTTCCAGCCGCATGGGCGCAGAGTTCTCCGGCAGATCCCAGGATTCCTGAAAACCGGGGAAAAAAAAAGGGGGATTTGGAGCTGCCGGGATTGAGCTCATCCCGCTTCTCCCTCCTTCTCTCAGCCTGGATTTCTCCAGCATTCCCAACTTCCAGGGCTGGGATTTCACTCCCAGCTCAGCCGGGAGTTTTCATTCATAAAATTAATTTTTTTTTTTTTTCTCCGCTGAGAGAAAAAAAAAAATTATTAAAAAAAAAAATCCAACCCACTCGCCTTCCCCCCTCCTCCAAGTAATATGGAAAGGGGTGGGAATATTTGGGAATTGCGGCGGGATCCAACATTTCCTGCTCGTTTTTTCCACGCTGGGAGGAGAAGCGAGGCTGGGAAAGGGTTACAGACCCTGCCGGGGATGCACCCGGAGAGGCGCCGGGTTTCGGGGGCTGACTCACACAACTTCTTTAAAAAAAAAAAAAAAAATCAAACTTTGAGGCTTTTCCCCCCTTTTTTCCCCCCTTTATTTCCCGCTTTTCGGGAGCCGAGCGGAGCGAAAAATTCCAATCTCTCCTCTCTCGGGGAGCAGACGGTAAAAACATCAAAATTTTTTTTTTTTTTTTTTCGCTGCGAGCCTTTCTGGGTTGTTTTTTTGGAGCGCCGAAAGAAAGAAAAAAAAAATTAAAAAAAAAAAAAGAAAAAAAATTAAAAAAAAAAAAAAGAAAGAAAAAAAAAGAAGAGCGAGAGGGAGAGCGAGCAAAAAAATTAAAAATGAATAAATAAAAAAAAACCAACCCAAACTCTCTCCGCTTGCTCGGGTTGAGTTTTTTTTATTTTTTATTTTTTTAATATAATTCCCGGTTTTTTTAATTTATTTTTTTTATTTTTTTTCACCCCCCCCCCCCCCTCCCCAGCTCCATGGCCGTGAATGGGAGCCTTGAGCTGGGTTTATGAAAGGCTCTTTCCAGGCGAAGGTAGAGTTGGGCTTCCTGTGAGAGGCAGAGAGGGGAAGGGATGAAAAAAGGGCCGCTCCCGGCGCCTCCTCCTCCTCCTCCTCCTCCGCCTCCTCCGCCTCCCGTCCCGCCCCTCCCTGGCCCGGGAATCCCTAAGGATGGCACCCGGGGGGAGCCCAGCTCCTGATTGGGGTTGGAGCGGGTCCAGTGGGATGGGAATGAAGGGTTCTGAAATTATCCCAGCCCCTTATCCCATTGTCCCCACCCCATCCCATTATCCCATTATCCCATTATCCCATTGTCCCATCCCATCCCATTATCCCATTGTCCCAACCCATCCCATTATCCCATTGTCCCAACCCATCCCATTATCCCATCCCATGGATCCCATCCCATCCCAAACCATCCCACCCCATCCCATCCCATCCCATCCCATCCCATCCCATCCCATCCCATCCCATCCCATTCCACCCCATCCCATCCCATCCCATCCCATCCCATCCCATCCCATCCCATCCCATCCCATCCCATCCCATCCCATCCCATCCCATTCCACCCCATCCCATCCCATCCCAAACCATCCCATCCCATCCCATCCCATCCCATCCCATCCCATCCCATCCCATCCCATCCCATCCCATCCCATCCCATCCCAAACCATCCCACCCCATCCCACCCCATCCCATCCCATTATCCCATCCCATGGATCCCATCCCATCCCATCCCATCCCATCCCATCCCATCCCATCCCATCCCATCCCATTATCCCATCCCATCCCATCCCATGGATTCTCTGCGAAAATGGGAATTTTTCCCTGTTTAACCCTTGCAAAAGACTGGGAATTTCCTCCAGTTTAAACCCGGCATAAAACTGGGAATTTTCCCAGTTTAACCCTGGGGAAAAAAAGGGAATTTCGCCAGCTTAACTCTGGCAAAAAAGTGAATTTTCCCAGTTTAACCCTGGCACAAGACTGGGAATTTCCCCAGTTTCACTCTGGAAAAAAGGAAAGAGCCCAGAGGCTCTTCTGGGAAATCTGGGGAGGGTGGACAATTCCCATCCCTCCCTTGGATCCATCCAGGCTTTGATTCCCAGATCTGCATTGTTCCTGTGGATTTCTGGGGATGAGGGACGAGCTGGGGGTGAGCTCCGATCCCGAGGAAGGATCCCCTTGGATTCCACCCTGCTCCTCCCCTTCCCTGTGCTTTGGGAAGAGCGGGAATGCAGGGAATGTCTGGGTGGGGAGGAGTATTCCCAATAATATATTCCCTAGGATACATTCCCTATAATAGACTCCCTGTAATATATTCCAAATAATATATTCCCAATAATATATTGCCAATAATATACTCTCTATAATGAAGTCCCAATGATATATTCCCAATAATATATCCCCTATAATGCATTCCCAATAATATACGCCCTATAATATATTCCCTATAATATATTCCCTATAATATATTCCCAATAATATACTCCCTATAAAATATTCCCAACAATATACTCCCTATAATATATTCCCAATAATTTATTCCCAATAATATATTCCCTATATTATACTCCCTGGAACATGCTCTATATAATATATTCTGTGTAATATATTCCCAATCATATATTCCCAATAATATATTCCCAATAATATATTCCCTATAATTTATTCCCAGTAATATACACCCTATAATATATTCCGTATAATATATTCCCAATAATTTATTCTCTATAATACATTCCCTGTAATATATTCTGTATAGTATATTCCCAATAATATATTCCCTATGATTCATTCCCTGTATTTCCTGTAAAATATTCCCAATTACGTATCCCCGATAATGTATTCCCGACAATATATTCCCTAGGATACATTCCCAATAATATATTCTCTATAATATATTCCCTATGATATATTCCCAATAATATATTCTCTATAATATATTCCCTGTAATATATTCACAATAATATATTCCCAGTAATATATTCCTGATAATGCAGTCCCAATAATATATTCCCAGTAATCTATTCCCAATAATACGTTCCCTATAGTATATTCCCTGTATTTCCTGTAATATATCCCCAATAATATATTCCCAGTAATATATTCCCAATAATATATTCCCTAGGATACATTCCCAATAATATATTCTCCATACTATATTCCCAATAATAAAATATATTCTCTATAATATCTTCCCTGTAATATATTCTCCATAGTACATTCCTAAAATATATTCCCTGTAATATATTGCCAATAACATATTCCCAAAAATATATTCCAAATTATATATTCCCAATAATATATTCCCTATAATATATTCCCTGTATTTCCTGTAATATATTCCCAATTATATATTCCCAATAATATACTCCCTATAATATACTCGCTATAAAATATCCCTGATAATATATTCCCAATAATACATTCCCAATAATATATTCCCAATAATATATTTTCTATAATATGTTCTGTATAATATATTCCCTAGGATACATTCCTAATAATATAATATATTCCCTATATATTTTCCCTTTAATATACTCCCTATAATATATTCCTAATAATTAATATATTCTCTATAATATATTCCCAATAATATATTCCCAAAAATATATTCCCAAAAACATATTCCCTATAATATATTCCCTGAATTTCCTGTAATATATTCCCAATTATATATTCCCAATAATATACTCCCTATAATATACTCGCTATAATATATCCCTGATAATATATTCCCAATAATACATTCCCATTAATATAATATATTCCCTATAATATTTTCCCTTTAACATACTCCCCATAATATATTCCTAATAATTAATATATTCTCTATAATATAATATATATTATATATTCCCAATTATATTCCCAATGTTCTCTATATATTCCCAATAATATATTCTCTGTAATACATTCCCTATAACGTACTCTCAATAATATATTCCCTACAATATATTCCCAGCTCGGGAATTTCTCTTTCAGCATCCAGGTGGTCCAAAGCAAGGCCTGATCTATGGAAAAATTTGGATCTTGACATCCAAAAAGGTCCTTGCAGGGGTGACTCCGGGATCCCTCTCCGTGTGTAGGACTGGGAAAAGAATAAATTCATGGATTAAACTGGACGGATGGATTTTCATGCTGAGGATTAGGAGAGGTGCCCGCGGCCCTGCAATGACAGAATTCCAGGATCACCAAGGCTGGGAAAGATCTCTGGGATCACCGAGTCCGAGACGAGTTCCATGCCCACCAGAGCCCCGAATCCAGGAATTCCTTGGACACCTCCAGGGATGGGCACTCCAAACCCTCCTGGGAAATTCCAAGGCCTGAGCACCCCTTTCATGGGGAAATTCCTGCTGCTGTACAACCTGAGCCTCCCTCAGACCTGCTGGAACTGGGAGTTAATTCCTCGCTTTCCCACCCCAGCTACTCCAGAGTTTCATCCAGGGGGTTCACCCACGTGGAAAAATGGGAAAGGGGCTGGGAATTGCAGCCCTGAGGGTCCACGAGGAGGGAAAACACACACAGGGGGATGCAGATCCCTGAAAATCCCGGTGATTCCCAGGCACAGCAGGGCCTGGGATTTCAGGAGGGTGGAGATTGGGGAGGGAAATATTTGTGTTTGTGTGGAAGGAAATGTGTGACTATGGAATTACAGCGGAGACAATCCCAGGATTGTTAAGGCTGGGAAAGATCTCTGGGATCACCCAGTCCAAGTTGAGCCTGATCCCCACCAGAGCCCCAAATCCAGGAATTCCTTGGACACCTCCAGGGATGGGCACTCCAAACCCTCCTGGGCAGCTCCTTCCAAGGCCTGAGCACCCTTTCCATGAGGAAATTCCTGCTGCTGTCCAACCTGAACCTCCCTCAGACCTGCTGGAACTGGGAGTTAATTGCTTCCCCCAAATCCTGAGGAGTTTGGGATTAAAGCCCAGGAAATTCCTCCTCTGGAGTTTCTGGATTCCCCCGGAGAGCTCTGGCAGGGCTGAGGGAGGGGCTGCAGGGTGTGGGGCAGGAATGGGGCTGGGAAAAGCGGCTTTGGCATCCAGGGAATCCTGGAATCACCGAGGCTGGGAAAGATCTCCGGGATCACCCAGTCCCAGCTGAGCCCCATCCCCACCAGAGCCCCAAATCCAGGAATTCCTTGGACACCTCCAGGGATGGGCACTCCAAATCCTCCTGGGAAATTCCAAGGCCTCACCACCCTTTCCATGGAGAAATGATCCCGAATATCCAATTTAACCCTTCCCTGGCACAACCTGAGGCCATTCCCTCTCCTCCTCTCTCCATTCCCTGGGAGCAGATCCCAATTCCCTCTGGCTGCCCCCTCCTGTCCCAGAAGGTTCCCCCTGGAGCTCCTTTTCCCCCGGGATGGACATTCCCCTGCTGGGGGACCTGGTGGCCATGAGGGTCTGACAGGAGCTGGAGCTCCTCTCCATCCACGGCAGGTCACAGAATCCCAGAATCCCTGAGGCTGGAAAAGCCCTCCAAGGTCATCCAGTCCCAGCTGAGCCCCATCCCCACCAGAGCTCCGAGTGCCACATCCAGGAATTCCTTGGGCACCTCCAGGGATGGGAACTCCAAACCCTCCTGAAAAATTCCAAGGCCTGAGCACCCTTTCCGTGGAGAAATATTCCCGAATATCCAATTTAACCTTTCCCTGGCACAACCTGAGGCTGTTCCCTCTCCTCCTCTCTCCACTCCCTGGGAGCAGATCCTGATCCCACCCTGGCTGCCAGAAGTTCCCCTGGAGTTTTCTTTTCTCCAGGATGAACATTCCCAGTTCCCTCATCAACACCAGCCAGTCCACCCCAGTTATTTTTAATTTTAAATTGGAATTATTTTGTTCCATGTATTTTTTTTCCCTGGGATTCCCAGGCCTCCCAGTCCCTGCCCCAAGAACCTTGGACCCCGTTGCTCAATTTTTAAATAAATTTCCCAGAAGGGTGAAAGTCCGGTCAATATTTTGTGTAAATTCTGTCAAAATCGATTGTGGGGGTGGAAGGAAAATTCCAGGAAAAAAAAAAAAAAAAAAGCAAATCTCCTAAATAAGAGGCTGCCATGGAAAATCAGTCACCGAAATTATGGGATGGAGATGCAGGTATGAAGAGGTTTGGAAGTTCTGGGAAAATGGAAAAGAAAGGAAAGGAAAGGAAAGGAAAGGAAAGGAAAGGAAAGGAAAGGAAAGGAAAGGAAAGGAAAGGAAAGGAAAGGAAAGGAAAGGAAAGGAAAGGAAAGGAAAGGAAAGGAAAGGAAAGGAAAGGAAAGGAAAGGAAAGGAAAGGAAAGGAAAGGAAAGGAAAGGAAAGGAAAGGAAAGGAAAGGAAAGGAAAGGAAAGGAGGAAAGGAAAGGAAAGGAAAGGAAAGGAAAGGAAAGGAAAGGAATAGGAGAAGATGCCGAGAAGGAGGAGAAGGGGAAGGGGAAGGGGAAGGGGAAGGGGAAGGGGAAGGGGAAGGAGAAGGAGAAGGAGAAGGAGAAGGAGAAGGAGAAGGAGAAGGAGAAGGAGAAGGAGAAGGAGAAGGAGAAGGAGAAGGAGAAGGAGAAGGAGAAGGAGAAGGAGAAGGAGAAGGAGAAGGAGAAGGAGAAGGAGAAGGAGAAGGAGAAGGAGAAGGAGAAGGAGAAGGAGAAGGAGGATTCCCAAGGGTAGAGCAAATCCCAGGAAAGCTGAGTGGGAACCCCAGCACTCCTCAGCCAGGACAACGTCTTTGGCTCAGTGCTGCATCCATGGGAAGATTTATGGCTCCTACTCCAAGAATTTCATGGATGAGTCAAGGAAAAATGTCTCGTTCCCAGATGGTGAACAGAGTCACCCAAGAACGGAGAGAGGGGACGGGATCATAAAAAACTGGAATTACACAGCTGGGAGTTGATCCCAAATCCCATGAATCCTCGCCTGGTGACCTCAGATCCGGCTGTCCATGGTTTTCCTCCCAATGGAAGGGGAGTGTCCAGGTGAAACCCGTGACCTGGATCCGTTTTTCCCAAATCCAGGAGCAGCTGGAGCTCCAGGGGTTTTGTTCCACATCCACCCTCTGGTGGGAATACCCAGCTTGGAGTGATCCCACTCCAGTGATTGGAAATAAGGATTTGGGACAACGGGAAAAGGAACATGGAAATTTGCCTTGAAGGGATTTCCTGCGCCAGAATGAGCTTATGATTGTATTATTTATTATTTTTGTAAATAATGTAATTATTTATCAATCATGAATTTATATTGTATTTGAAATATATAAAAATATTTGTAAAATGCAGTAAATATTTATACATTTGTATTTTATAAATACATAAAAGATGTGTAAAGTACAATAATAAATATAAACATATTTATAATTAATACACAAAATACTGGTAAAATATAATAATTATAAATATAAATATATTTATAAATAATTTATAAAATTTAATTTAATTAATTAATTTATAAAATTAAAATATAAAATATATTTATAATTCATAAATGCACAAAATATTTGTAAATGTAATTGTAAATGTAATAATTGTAAATGTAATAATAAATATTAATATATTTATCTTTTATAAATATACAAATATTTATAAAATATAAGAAATGCAAATATATTTATATTTATAAAATACAGAAATATTTATGAAACATAACAAAATTTCTTATATTTTTTTTTAAATAAATAATTCCATGATGGACATTTTGTGGAAAGCCAGATTTCCAATTCAAACCCTGTGGAACCCCTTGCAGCTAATTAATTAATTTCCTAATGGATACCCCAGGAGGAGATTCCTCGTGATTAATATAGCTACATGTTAATTAACTGAATTAAAAAACCAGAAATTATCTCAAAAAAATCTATTTAAAATGAAGAAATGAATGTTAAATAAACATATGTGGGAAAATAGAGAATAAATTAATACGAAATATATAAATATATATAAGTAAATAGAACATAAAATATAAAACTAATAAATGTATATTTAAATAAAGAAATATTTAAATATTTCTTTATTTAAATAAATAAATCTATTTCAATTAACAGATGTTGAATATTCCCTATAACATTCCCTGAATTCCTGCTCCCTCCAATCCACGTTTGGCCCACCACGTTCCTACTGGACCAGCAGGAAAACTCATCCCGAATAAAATGAATTCCACGGATTTGGGGATTGGTTTTAAACTCCAGAATTTCCTTGGACCAGCCGGCCTGGAGGGAAATTTCTGTGGGAATTCAGGAATGAGCGGGGGAAATTCCCGCTTCCATAGGCTGGGGAGCAACGCCAATAAAATATCCCTGATCCAGCTGGGAGAGGAGCTTCGGACCCCAAGTGCAAAAATTTGGATCATGTGGAAATGTTTAACCCAAGAGCAAACCAAAAAAAAACAACAACAAAAAAAAAACCTGGAAAAAGGAATTTTCTTCCTTCATCCCACCCCATGAATATCCAGGGATCAGGAAGGGAAGAGCTTCCCTGCTATTCCTGGAGCTGCAGGGCTTGTCCCACGGTAATTATTTCCCCAATCCAGTTATTCCCGAGATGGTTGTTCCAAGGTCAGCATTCCCCAAGTGGAAGGAAATATTTGGATTGTTTTCCTGGTGGGAAGTCCTCTCCTGTAGGATTTTTCTCGGCTTAGGCCAATCTTGGAATCAGGAAGGTTGGAAGGAGACCTCCCAGGAGCATCCATCCCAACCTTCAATTCCCAACAAACCACATCCCAAAGCGCCACATCCACCGGTCGCTAAAAATTCCAGGGATGGCGATTTCACCGCTTCGTCCCAAATATCTCCCCAGGGGGAAGGATTTCCCTTTGGAATTTTTGACTTTTCTTCCCCTAACGGAGACTTTATCAACGTCGGGAATTTTTGCTGACTTAGGGGCTGTGGAGATGGAATTCTCGTGATTTTTCCGTGTGGAAAAATCCCAAAAAACCCCGGGAAAAACACCAAAACCTCATCCATGATTGCTGGGAAGAGAGGAAAGCAGAGCCCGGAGGGAGAAAAGGTGGAATATTCCTGGAATGTCTCAATGCAGGGCTGGTTTGGACCTTGCAGGGTGCTTTTCCTTGGGATTTGTTCTGTTTTCTTCCCTAACGGAGACTTTATCAACGTCTGGAATTTTTGCTGACTTTGGGGCAGTGGAGATGGAATTCTCGTGATTTTTCCGTGTGGAAAAATCCCAAAAAACCCCGGGAAAAACACCAAAACCTCATCCATGATTGCTGGGAAGAGAGGAAAGCAGGCCCCAGAGGGAAAAAAGGTGGAATATTCCTGGAATATCTCAAAGCAGGGTGGTTTTGGACCTTCCAGGCTGATTTTCCTTGGGATTTGTTCTGTTTTCTTCCCTAACGGAGACTTTATCAACGTCTGGAATTTTTGCTGACTTTGGGGCAGTGGAGATGGAATTCTCGTGATTTTTCCGTGTGGAAAAATCCCAAAAAAAACCCGGGAAAAACACTTGAACCTCATCCATGATTGCTGGGAAGAGAGGAAAGCAGGCCCCAGAGGGAAAAAAGGTGGAATATTCCTGGAATGTCTCAATGCAGGGCTGGTTTTGGACCTTCCAGGCTGATTTTCCTTGGGATTTGTTCTGTTTTCTTCCCTAACGGAGACTTTAATTTTATCAACGTCAGGAATTTTTGCTGACTTAGGGGCGGTGGAGATGGAATTCTTGTGATATTTTCCATGTGGAAAAATCCTGAGAAACCCGGGAAAAACACCGAAACCTCATCCATGATTCCTGGAAAGACAGGAAAGCAGAGAAAATTTTAAAAAAAGGTGCAGGGCGGGGGGGAAATATTCCTGGAATATCTCAACGCAGGGCTGGTTTTGGACCTTCCAGGGTGATTTTTCTTTGGGATTTGTTCTGTTGCTTGTTTTTTTCTTTTTTTCTGGGATGCAGGAGCAGAATTCCCGCCTGACTTCACCGCGGCGACCCTTGGCCCTTCTCTCCCTGCAATCCCGACGGAATTCCAGGAGGCGAGGAGGACAAACACGGGAAGGTGATAAAGAGGAGCTGCTCCTCCACTGCCTCGGGTCACCGAGTTCGAGGATGGGAGAGGTCCCAGACGAACCTGTCTGGAGCTGGATTTCCAGGAATCTCCGCCGGGAAGGACATTTGGGAACAGATCCGAGAGCCCCAGAATCCCTGAGTGCTGTGGGTTGGGTGGGAGCAGCAGCACCAGCAGGAGAATTCCCAGCGTTTTGTTTGATTATTTGGGAATCCCCTGAGGCCCAAAACATCTCAGGTGGGTCAGGAGCCCTGGTCGGAGCCCACAGGTCCCGGATCTCAAAGGAAATCCCAGATTTCCTCAGCATGAGGAGAAGGAGAGGGTTGTACAAAAATATTTGGGGATTGCTGAAGGGCTCGGAGAGTTTGGGAATGTCCAGCTTGGAGAAGAGAAACTTTGGGGTGGTGACCTCACCGTGAAGAAAGAAAATTTGGGATTTCAGGGTCATCCTGCCCCGAGGAAGGATGTGATCCCGGAGGGTGTAGGGAGAGGGGACTCAGGGAATCCTGGAATTGTTTGGAAAGGACCTTCAGGATCATCCCAGCCCACCCCATTCATGGCAGGGACACCTCCCACTATCCCAGGCTGCTCTGAGTGTCCAAGCTGGCTTTGGACACTTCCAGGGATCCAGGGGCAGCCACAGCTGCTCTGGGAATTCCAGCCCAGCCCCTCCCCACCCTCCCAGCCAGGAATCCCTTCCCAAAATCCCATCTCACCAGTGGGAAGCCGTTCCCTGTGTCCTGTCCCTCCATCCCCAGTCCCTCTCCATCTTTCCTGCAGCCCCTCCAGGTCCTGGAAGGTCACACTGAGCTCACCTCACAGCTTCTCCTCTCCAGGCTGAACATTCCCAGCTCTCCCAGCCTTTCCTCCCAGCAGAGCTGCTCCATCCCTGGGATCCCCCTGGAGCCTCCTCTGGGCTCTCTGCAGCAGCTCCAGCTCCTTCCCGTGCTGGATCCGGGGCTGGGGCAGCTCCGCAGGTGGAGCAGAATTCCCTGCCTGGACCTTCTCCCCACATTCCTTTGGATGAGCCCAGGACAGGGTTGGATGTTCTGGGTGACATCCAGGTTCTCATCCATCGGGGATGTGTTTTCCCAGGAATCAACATTCCTCTTTTTTTTTTTTTTTTTTTTTTTTTTTTTTTTTGCGGAGTTTGGTTTAGTTTAATGCAAAATTAAAAACAATCTCAGCGTTCGGGACACGCAGAGGGCGAGAAAACCTCCGAGCACCTTTTGGGGATAATTGGTGTTAATTTATCCTGATTAGCATCTCCCCCCCCCAAAAACCCTCACCGGAATGGGGGCGGCACAGCTTTGGGGAATTTCCTGTCAGCTCTGGAGGTGACAAATCCGGGAAGGGGACCAAGTCCTGAGTAACCCAGTCCAGCCTTGAGTAACCCAGGCCTGAGTAACTCAGACCTGCCCTGAGTAACCCAGACCAGCCCTGAGTAGCCCAGACCAGCCCTGAGTAACCCAGACCAGCCCTGAGTAGCCCAGACCAGGCCTGAGTAGCCAAGAGCAGGCCTGAGTAACCCAGACCAGCCCTGAGTAACCCAGACCAGCCCTGAGTAGCCCAGAGCAGGCCTGAGTAACCCACACCAGCCCTGAGTAACCCAGACCAGCCCTGAGTAACCCAGACCAGGCCTGAGTAGCCCAGACCAGCCCTGAGTAACCCAGACCTGCCCTGAGTAACCCAGACCAGCCCTGAGTAGCCCAGAGCAGGCCTGAGTAGCCAAGAGCAGGCCTGAGTGGCCCAGACCAGCCCTGAGTAGCCCAGAGCAGGCCTGAGTAACCCACACCAGCCCTGAGTAGCCCAGACCAGCCCTGAGGAGCCCAGACCTGCCCTGAGTAACCCAGACCTGCCCTGAGTAGCCCAGACCTGCCCTGAGTAACCCAGACCAGCCCTGAGTAGCCCAGAGCAGGCCTGAGTAGCCCAGACCTGCCCTGAGTAACCCAGACCTGCCCTGAGTAACCCAGACCAGCCCTGAGTAGCCAAGAGCAGGCCTGAGTGGCCCAGACCAGCCCTGAGTAACCCAGACCTGCCCTGAGTGGCCCAGACCAGCCCTGAGTAGCCCAGACCAGGCCTGAGTAACCCACACCAGCCCTGAGTAGCCCAGACCTGCCCTGAGTGGCCCAGACCAGCCCTGAGTAGCCCAGAGCAGGCCTGAGTAACCCACACCAGCCCTGAGTAACCCAGACCAGCCCTGAGTAACCCAGACCTGCCCTGAGTAACCCAGACCAGCCCTGAGTAGCCCAGACCTGCCCTGAGTGGCCCAGACCAGCCCTGAGTAACCCAGACCTGCCCTGAGTAACCCAGACCAGCCCTGAGTAGCCCAGAGCAGGCCTGAGTAACCCAGACCAGCCCTGAGTAACCCAGACCTGCCCTGAGTAGCCCAGACCAGGCCTGAGTAACCCAGACCAGGCCTGAGTAGCCCAGACCAGGCCTGAGTAGCCAAGAGCAGGCCTGAGTAGCCCAGACCAGCCCTGAGTAACCCAGACCAGCCCTGAGTAGCCCAGACCAGCCCTGAGTAACCCAGGCCTGTGTAGCTCAGACCGTATTTCCCTTTCCAAACAAAACCAAACCCCTGGAAAATCCCAGCTCTAGTTCTGCTGGAAAACAGAGATCACCATTTTTTTTTTAAATTTTATTTTATTTTATTTATTTTATTTTATTTTATTTTATTTTATTTTTTATTTTATTTTATTTTACTTTATTTTACTTTATTTTATATTTTATTTTATTTTATTTTATTTTATTTTATTTTATTTTATTTTATTTTATTTTATTTTATTTTATTTTATTTTATTTTATTTTTTCCATCAAGGAGGAAAACCCAGCTTCCCAGCACCTGGAAAAAACTCGGGTGGGACCGAGGTGAGCCCGAAGCTGGCGGATAACGGGAGGCTGAACATTCCGTTGGGACAGCACGGAATGTTCAACAATTCCCACCCTTATCCCCCTCGGGATGAGGAGATAACTCAGGGGTTTTCCAGGTCAACGCTGGACACGTTTACTGCTGCAGCTCCTCCCGGGAACAGCTGGGGCTGGGCCCGGCTTAGAGGGAGTTTGGGAATTCTGGGAAAGCCATTTTAGGATCCCTGCACTCGAATCCCTGGAAATTGGGATTGGGTTGGAAATTCCTGGGTTGGAATTGGGTGCGTTTGCATGGTGGGGAAGGGGCGGGGAGGTGCTGGGCCTCGTTTCCAGGTGATCCCAAGGGTGATCCAGCAACCCTCGGGATGGAATTCCTGGATATTCAGGAAGCTCAGGAAAAGGCGATTTTCCAAAATTCAGAAGAATTCCGTTTTTGATCCAGGAAATGGATCAAAAATGGGTGAGAAATGGATCAAATCTCTCTAAACCCACCTGGTGCATTCCCAAGAAAAAAGCCCCTCTCTGGGAATTGCCTGAGCTCAGCTCCAACTCCGGCTTCCCAAAGGAATTTATTGCCCGGGTTTAAGATTAGGCCGGGCTTATCAGGGCTGAGCTGGGCTCAAGTTCAGCTCCCCTTGCAGCTTTCCACATAAAAATTTTCTTGGGAAGACTCCCAGGAGTCTGTGGTTCCATGATTCCGGGCTATTGGGATTCTGGGGTTCTGGGCTATTGGAATCCTGGGATTGCGGGATTCTGAGGTTCTGAGAGTCTGTGGTTCTGGCATTCTGGGATTCCAGGATTCTGGGATTCTAGGATTCTGGGAGTCTGTGGTTCTGGGATTGTGGGATTCCAGGACTTTGGGATTCTGGGACTCTGAGATTCTGGGAGTCTGTGGTTCTGGGATTGTGGGATATCGGGATTCCAGGACCCTGGGATTTTGGGACTGTGGGACACTGAAATTCTGTGATTCTGGGATTCTGAGATTCTGGAAGTCTGTCATTCTGTGGTTCGGAGATTCTGAGATTCTGGGAATTTGGAATTTTGAGATTCTAGGATTCTGGGAGTCTGTGGTTCCGTGATTCTGGGCTATTGGGATTCTGGGGTTCTGAATTGGGCTATTGGAATCCTGGGATTGTGGGATTGTGGGAGTCTGTCATTCTGTGGTTCTGAGATTCTGAGATTCTGGGAATCTGGGATTCTAGGATTCTGGGAGTCTGTACTTCTGTGATTCTGGGATATTTGTATTCTGGGATTCTGGGATTCCAGGACTCTGGTATTCTTAGATTCTGGGATTCCATGATTCTGGAAGTCTGTGGTTCTGTGATAGTGGGATATTGGGATTCTGGGACTCTGGGATTGTGGGATTATGGGACTCTGGAATTCTGTGATTCTAGGATTCTGTGATTCTGGGAGTCTGTCATTCTGTTGTCTCAGGAATTCTGGGATTCCAGAACTCTGGGATTCTGGGATTCTAGGAGTCTGGGAGTCTGTGGTTCTGGGATTTTGGTATTCTGGGATTCCAGGACTCTGGGACTCTCGGATTCTGGGATTCCGAGATTCTGAGAGTCTGTGGTTCTGGGATTCTGGGATTCTAGGATTCTGGGACTCTGGAATTCCGGGACTCCGGAATTCCGTGATTCTAGGATTGTGAAATTCTGTGAGTCGATGGTTCTGGGATTGTGGGATTGTGGGATTGTGGGATTGTGGGATTGTGGGATTCCAGGACTCTGGGATTCTGGGAATCAGGGATTCCAGGATCCCCAGGGAGCTGCAGGCAGGCTGCTGCTCTCCAGATCCTCTGGGAACGCCAGTCCCTGCTCCAGGTGTCATCCGAGGCTCCTGCTGAAAACGTAGGAAGTTTTCCCTGTGGCTCGGGATCACCCAGCCTGGGATCAAACTCCGGTCCCGAATTCCCCTCCTGTTTTCCAACCTCGGCTCCGGCCGGGTCAATCTTTAACTCCTCTTCCAGTGCCAACCACGACCTTGAGGATAAATGAGTAACTCCTTTCCCGCTGGGAATTCTTCCACGGGTTTCTCCTCCCGCTCCGCGCTCGTTCTGCCAGATCCGTTGGCGCGACCTTTGCTTCGCCCTTGGCTCCTGCTCCTGTTTTTTTCGGGATTAACCATTTTGGGAACTGGGTCCCAAGGTTCAACCCCCGTGCCCCTCGGGATGGAAAGAACCTTAATTAAAGCGCTGGGAGATAATTTATTCATGGCGCTAATCACCCCTGACCGACGAGGGGGGCCGTCCCCGCCCAGGGAGCTTTTCCATGGAGTTATTTTTGTCTCTTTCCATGGAAATTGGGAAGGCGCCGAGGGCAGGGGGTTCGCGCCTGGGAGCGTCCCGGTTGTTCGTCCGCATCCGAAGGGGGGGGAAACAAAATTCCTTAAAAGTTCCCCCGTGGGGCCAAGGTGCTTCTCAAGGATACTCGCGGGTTGGACTCGGTGATCCCAAAAGGATTTTCCAGCCTCAATCCCCATCCCTGGAATTGTCCAAGGGCAGCTCGGGTGGAGCTCCGAGTGCCCCACTGGGAATAGTGGAAGGTGTCCCTGCCATGGGAAAGGGTGGAAGGTTAAATCTCGAAAAGGGGGATGAAACATTGGGATTTCCAGCTGGATGTTGGGATAAAAGGGATAAAACATTGGGATTTTCAGTTGGATATTGGGATAAAGGGAATGAAACTTTGGGATTTCCAGCTGGATGTTGGGATAAAGGGAATGAAACATTCAAATTTCCAGTCGGATGTTGGGATAAAGGGAATGAAACTTTTGGATTTTCAGCTGGATTTTGGGATGAAGGGAATGAAACATTTGGGATTTTCAGCAGGACGTTGGGATAAAGGGAATGAAACACCCTAATTTCCAGCTGGATATTGGGATAAAGGGAATGAAACACTGGGGTTTTCAGCTGGGTATTGGGATGAAGGGAATGAAACACCCTAATTTCCAGATGAATATTGGGATAAAGGGAATAAAACATTTAGAATTTCAGCTGGCTATTGGGATAAAGGGAACAAAACATTGGGATTTCAGCTGGATATTGGGATGAAGGGAATGATACGTTTGGGACTTCCACCTGGATATTGGGATAAAGGGAATGAAATATTCAGATTTTCAGCTGGATTTTCAGATAAAGGGAATGAAACATTGGGATTTTCAGCTGGATATTGGGATAAAGGGAATGAAACATTGGGATTTTCAGCTGGATGTTGGGATAAAGGGAATATTTGGATAAATATGGATATTTGGATGAAATCCTTGCCCTGATTGAAGCAAGATCCTGGAATCCCTGATCCAAGCAACTGATCCCAGGGATTGAATTATTCCTTCGTTTCTCTGGCGCTGCCACCTGCAAACAGGAGGAGGAGAATTCCCCTGGGATATTGTTGGGAAGCTGGGAATGAAACCCAATCCCAGATGTTTTTTTATCTCCAGAAGGGATTTCACACTCCCAATGTAGCAGCTGGAAAGCTGGATTCCAATGGGACGTGGAATTGGGGGATTTTCCCAAATTTTTTTCCCTCCTTTTCCCTCCATTCCCTTGATTTATTGTGTCTCCAAGATGCTGAAATCAGGGCAGGTTTCCTATGGAAGAGGGAAAAAAAAATATTAAAAAAACCCAAAAAATTAAAAATTTGTGTTTCTTTTCCCAGGACCATCAGCTTTGGGAATCCCTGGAGTTCCTAAACAGCAAAAAATTTGGGAATGTCTGGAGTTCCTGATCAGCTGAAATTTTGGGAATCTCTGCAGCTCCTGTCAGCCCAATCAGCCAGAATTTTGGGAATCTCTGCAGCTCCTGTCAGCCCAATCAGCTTAAATTTTGGGAATCCCTGGAGCTTCTGATCAGCTTAAATTTTGGGAATAGCTGGAGTTCCTGATGAGCTGAAATTTCGGGAATCTCTGGAGCTCCTGATCAGTTGAAATTTAGGGAATCTCTGGAACTCCTTTCATCCCAATCAGCTTATATTTTGGGAATCCCTGGAGCTCCTGATCAGCTTAAATTTTGGGAATACCTGGAGTTCCTGCTCAGCTGTAATTTTGGGAATCCCTGGAGCCCCAGATCAGCCGAAAATCCGCGTTTATTTCCAGCCCTCCACAAGTTGTTTGTTTTGGGTTTTTTTTAACTTTCCTTTTCTTTCTTTTCTTTCTTTTTTTTTTTTTTTTCTTTCTTTTTCTTTTTTTTTTTTTTTTTTTTTTCTTTTCTTCCCCCTGGAACCATTTTCGGGACGAGTTTTTCCTCCTGGCAGCCGGAGCCGAGTTATCACTTCCAGCCAGGAATGCTGAGCTCCGTTCCCCTGGCCAGGATTTTCGGGAGAAAACAAAAACTTTTGTGCGACTCTCCCGGAGCGGCCGATTCCAAGTGACTCATCCCGAGGGGAAGGACTGCACAGGGCGAGCTAAAAATAAGGAACCAGGAGAAGCTCCAGCAGATCCGTCACCGCTCCGTCCCGGAGCCTCCCCGTCCTTGGCTGGAGGTGGAAAACTGATCCCGGCTCATCCCAAATCATTCCCCGGGCCAGAATTCCAATGGGGAAAAGTGCCACTTGTCCCCCTCTCAGATGGTTTTTGGGGGTGGTTTGAGGGTTTGGGACTTTTTTTGGTTCATCTTCTTCTGTGTCCCAACCCGACACGAAAGAACGAGCCTGACCCACTGAGGTGTCCAAGGGAAAAAAAGGAGGCAGTTTATTTACAGACCTGAACATTTATGGAATTCCAACAGTGACCGTGGATTGGAGGATGGGAATTGTCCTCTCCAACCACACTGGTCAAACCCAACAGTCCATCAATTCTCTCCTCCTCCAGAGAGGAACCCAAAACAATCATTGTTTACGTGAAAAGCGGGTGAGAAACTCCACCACCAAAAGTAAAACATCAGAAGAACTTTAGCAGAACAGGGCGACACTTCTGTCTCTCCACGGCTGGATGGGAGGGAAGGGAATGCCCTCTGGAATTCCCGATTCCCTTGGCTGGGAATATCTGGCACAGGCTGGATTTTATCCCGTCACCTGCTGGGAATCCGGGATTCCTTTCCCTCCACCTCAGCTCCATCTCCCGCACAATTTTTGGGAGATCTCCCTGCTGGGCCGAAATCTCCCTGGTGTATTCCTTGAATCCTTTGGGCTTGGGGGACACTGTTCCGTGATCCTACAGGATCCAAATTCCCCGCTCTCCTGGATTTTCCTGAATCCTGCTGAGTGGGAAGAGCATGGATGAGGGGGAAGGAGGCTCTGCCATTTGGGGTCTCATCCCTGTGGTTTTGGTGGACACCATTCCATGATCCTACAGGATCCAAATTCCCCGTGTTCCTGGCTTTTCCTGGATCCAGCTGCTGTAGGAAGAGACGGAAGGAAACTCTGCCATTTGGGAATCCACCTCTGGTTTTGGTGGACACCATTCCATGACCCTACAGGATCCTAATTCCCTGTTCCCCGGGATTTTCCTGAATCCTGCTGAGTGGGAAGAGGGGGAAGGAGGCTCTGCCATTTGGGAATCCACCTGTGGTTTTGGTGGACACCATTCCATGATCCTACAGGATCCTAATTTCCTGTTCCCCTGTATTTTCCTGGATCCTGCTGAGTGGGAACAGGGGGAAGGAAACTCTGCCATTTGGGAATCCACCTGTGGTTTTGGTGGACACCATTCCATGATCCTACAGGACCCGAATTCCCACTTCTCCTGGCTTATCCTGGATCCTGCTGAGTGGGAAGAGGGAGAAGGAGGCTCTGCCATTTTGGGGTCTCATCCCTGTGGTTTTGGTGGACACCATTCCATGATCCTACAGGACCTGAATTCCCTGTTCTCCAGGATTTTCCTGGATCTTGCTGAGTGGGAAGAGGGGGAAGGAGGCTCTGCCATTTTGGGGTCTCATGCCCGTGGTTTTGGTGGACACCATTCCATGATTCTAGAGGATCTGACTTCCATGTTCCATTTTTTCCTGCTGCAGTGGGAAGAGAATGGACAAGGGGGAAGGAGGCTCTGCCATTTGGGAATCCACCTGTGGTTTTGGTGGACACCATTCCATGATCCTACAGGACCCAAATTCCCACTTCTCCTGGCTTTTCCTGGATCCTGCTGAGTGGGAAGAGGGGGAAGGAGGCTCTGCCATTTTGGGGTCTCATCCCTGTGGTTTTGGTGGACACCATTCCATGATCCTACAGGACCTGAATTCCCTGTTCTCCAGGATTTTCCTGAATCCTGCTGCAGTGGGAAGAGGGGGAAGGAGGCTCTGCCATTTGGGAATCCACCTGTGGTTTTGGTGGACACCATTCCATGATTCTACAGGATCTGAATTCCATGTTCCATTTTTTCCTGCTGCAGTGGGAAGTGCATGGACAAGGAGGAAGGAGGCTCTGCCATTTGGGGTCTCATCCCAGTGGTTTTGATGGACACCGTTCCATGATCCTACAGGACCTGAATTCCCTGTTCTCCAGGATTTTCCTGGATCCTGCTGAGTGGGAAGAGGGCGAAGGAGGCTTTGCCATCTGGGGGGTCTCATCCCTGTGGTTTTGTGGGATAAGCACTCAGCAGGTGACGGAATTGATGGAACAGCTCCACACCCACCCACAGGCTGGGAAAAAAACCCCTTGGTGTCCACCCAAAGGCGACTTTAAAACCACGCCAGGAGTATCCCAAATTCCCCACCCTCCTTTTCCATCACTCCCCTCCAACAGGGGCTGGGAATTGTGTCCCAAAATCCTCCCCCAGTTCCCGCGGCCATTGTTTTAATGGATTGCCGAGTTGGGGATTTATGATCCCGGACTCCCGGCCAATGTAAATGTTTCCTTCCCTTAAAGCCAGCACGGATTTGTAATATTCCTACGGATAATCCTCCCCTCCGACCACATCAAGGGGAGGGCAGCGAATTCCAGGGAGGAACAGACAATTCCCGCCCTGGGAGAAGCTGCCGTGAGTAATTCCGCGTCGCTCCTCCCAGACGGATCCCAGGCTTTTATCCCAGCCTGGGAAGGTCCCTGACATCCCAGAACTTTAAAATGATAAATGCCAATCCTTACCAATCCTAAATCCTACGATTCCTGCAGCTCCCAGGGGTGACCTCATCTGGGAGCAAAAAAGGATTTTGGCGGCGGGAGCAGGAAGCCTCCGTTCTGGGAATCTTCTCGGATTTGACATTTCTCCGGGAGGTTAACTCTTCACTGCTCCTCCCTTTTCAGGCGGGTTCATATCCCGGGAAAACTTTTTTTTTTTTTTTTTTAAATGGAATTTCTTCCCTCCTTCAATGTTTTTTTTCTGGGATGTCGACCCTGCAGAGTGCTGATCCTACCCCACGGTTTAATTTTGGGGAGGAAAAAAAGGTCGAACTCAACGGTGATTTCAGGGACTTTTATTCCAAGGCAGCAAATCATGGAAATTCCCGAAGATCAAACGGACGAATCCAGCAAATCGTGGAAATTCCCGAAGATCAAACGGACGAATCCCATTTTACTGAGCCCTGGAATTGAGTCCAGATCCTCTTTATCCTTTTTATAAAATCAGCCGTTTTTAGCTAAAAAGATCTCTCCCCCTGAAGGATTTAAGGAAAACACCCGGAACCGGGGCACTGAGGCCTTGGAAAAACCCCTGGAAAACCCCAAAATGGCCTAAGATTGGCCCCACAAACACAAAATAAATCCATTTTTTTTGGTCTCCAGTTCCAAGCAGTTTCAGGTCTGGGTGCTTTGGGTCACCAGTGGGAGCCTCTCCCCTTCTCCAGGTTCCTCTGGAGCTGGGAATGGATTCTCCCAGCCAAGGAGGACGGTTCGGTTGGAGCCTCCACAAATCTCCCCCCGTGAGGTCTCTCCGATCCTTGTGAAGTTGGAATTCTCCTCCCATTTTTTTTTTTTTTCCCTCTCAGGAGCAAAGGTCGAGCGCCAGCTGGGAATGATGGATTTTTATGTCCGTAATATCGGAATTCTATTGCAGCCCCAAATTCCAATGGGATTCTGAGCGGTTCAGTGGCCTCCAAGTAAAATCACCCAACTTTTTTAGAGATGGATTGGTCATCCGGGCTGGAATCTCGGCAGGGATTGCTCAGTCCTGCTGCTCTTTCCAGACCAGCCTTTGCTCTCCATGGAATTCCCTTGGAATCTCCATGGGATTCCCTTTTGAACACTTTTAAAGGTATTCCCTTTAAATCACTATTCCAAATAAATCACCATTCCCATTAAATCAGCATTTCTGTAAAATCAGCATTCCCTTTAAATTGGCATTCCCATGAAATCAGCATTCCCATGAAATCAGTATGCCCTTAAAATCAGAATTCCCATTAAATCAGGATTTCTTTAAATCCACTTTCCCATTAAATCAGCATTCCCAATAAATCACCATTCCCATTAAATCAGCATCCCCATGAAATCAGCATTCCCATTTGATTTAATGGGAATTCCAATTAAATAAATAAATCAGCATTCCCTTTAAATCGGCATTCCCATTAATTCAGTATTCCCTTAAAAACAGCATTCCCTTAAAATCAGCATTCCTGATTAAATCAGCATTCCCTTAAAAATCAGCATTCCCTTTAAATCAGAATTCCCAATAAATCAACATTCCCAATAAATCAGCATTCCCCTCAAAAACCAGCATTCCCAGGCTCCGGGAGCCGGCAGAATTAAAACTCCTGGAATATCCTCTCCCAGCCTCTGGAATCCGCCCTGCGCCGTGGGAAGAGGTTGAAGGACGGGGCTGCCACTCGAGTTTCCCGGGGTTACTCCCACCTTTGGGATGAGCCACAGCCCTCATTCCCTTCTATTTTTATTTTTTTGGTGTTTTTTTTTTCTTTTTTGTTTTTCCCTTACTCTGCATTTGCACAGCCCATCATTTCCATGATTCCCAGCACTCCCACAATTGCTCCCATCGTTTCCACAATTAGAAGCCGGAGGGATCCGTGTGGGACCGCTGGGATGCGCAGGGGTTTGGAGGCTTGGAGCTGGGAATCTGAGGAATCTCCTCCCCAAATGACACGGAATTAGGTTTAAATGAGCAGGTTGGCTTAAACTGGGGGGCGGTTTGGTCCAAACCCAGAGCTCAGCTTAAATTAGGCTGTGGGTTAAACCAGCAGCTCGGTTTAAATCAGGCAGCAGGGAAAATTAGCAGGTTAGTTTAAATTAGCAGTTCAGTTTAAATTAGGCTGTGGGTTAAATCAGCAGCTCAGTTTAAATCAGGCAGTAGTTTAAACCAACAGCTCAGTTTAAATCAGGCAGCAGGGTAAATTAGCAGGTTAGTTTAAAAATTAGCAGTTCAGTTTAAATTAGGCTGTGGGGTTAAATTAGCAGTTTAGTTTAAATCAGGCAGCAGTTTAAACCAACAGCTCAGTTTGAATTAGGCAGCAGTTTAAACCAACAGCTCAGTTTGAATTAGGCAGCAGCTTAAACTAACAGCAGGGTAAATTAGCAGGTTAGTTTAAATTAGCAGGTTAGTTTAAATTAGCGGTTTAGTTTAAATTAGCAGGTCAGTTTAAATTAGCAGTTCAGTTTAAATCAGCAGTTCAGTTTGAACTGGACAGCAGTTCAGTGTTAAGCTGACAGTTCAGTTTACATTAGCAGGTCAGTTTAAATTAGCAGGTTAGTTTAAATCAACAGTTCAGTTTAAATTAGCTGGACAGTTTAAATTAGCAGGTTAGTTTAAATTAGCGGTTTAGTTTAAATTAGCAGGTTAGTTTAAATCAGCAGTTCAGTCTGAACTGGACAGCAGTTGTGTTAAGCTAACAGTTCAATTTAAATGAGCAGTTCAATTTAAATGAGCAGTTCAGTTTAAATGAGCAGTTCAGTTTAAATGAGCAGTTCAATTTAAATTAGCAGTTCAGTTTAAATTAGCAGTTTAGTTTAAGTCAACAGTTCAGTTTAAATCAACAGTTCAGTTGAAATTAGCAGGCTAGTTGAAATTAGCAGGTTAGTTTAAATCAGCCAAAAAAAAAAAGCCACCTCCGTCTCAGGTCCCTGTAAACCCCTGTCATGCCAGAGGCACAATCCCAGCCCAGTCTGGGTAAGGATGTGCTGGAAAACCCAATCCTGTGCCCCAGGCTGGAATCCGAGGCTCTCCCAAGGGATATTCGGGAGGTTGGGAGTGAAATCCAATTCCTCCTCATCTCCTCTCCGTGAGTTCCTCTGTGTTGGTTAAACCTCGACCCTTTTCCTTTTCCTTTTCCTTTTCCTTTTCCTTTTCCTTTTCCTTTTCCTTTTCCTTTTCCTTTTCCTTTTCCTTTTCCTTTTCCTTTTCCTTTTCCTTTTCCTTTTCCTTTTCCTTTTCCCTTTCCTTTCCTTTCCTCTGTTTTTTTTTTTTTTCTTCCAAAGAAAGTTTGGGATTTCAGGGTCATCCCACCCTGAGGAAGCCAGGGCTGTGATCCCAGAGGAAACACAGAACTGTAGGGAGAGGAGACTCAGGGAATCCTGGAATTGTTTGGATCATCCCATCCACGCCCTGCCATGGGCAGGGACACCTCCCACTGCCCCAGGCTGATCCAAGCCTGGCCTTGGACACTTCCAGGGGCAGCCACAGCAAATCTGGGAATTCCATCCCAGCCCTTCCATGTCCTCCCAGCTGGGAATCCCTTCCCAAAATCCCGTCTGAACATTCTCTCTTCCACTCTGAAGACATTCCCTGTGTCCTGTTCCTCCATCCCTTGTCCCCAGTCCCTCTCCAGCTCTCCTGGAGCCCCTCCAGGCCCTGCCAGAGGCTCTGAGCTCTCCCTGGAGCCTTCTCCTCTCCAGGGGAACATTCCCAGAGGTGCCACCCCTGTGGTTTTGGACGGAGTCGGACAGTGAAGAAGGAAAAGAGGGATCCAGGCCTGGAGCAAGCTGGGATCTCGGCCCATTTTGACCCTGGATTGCTGATCCTCCCCGAGCAGGGAATGATATTTTGGGGCCATTCCCGACTTCCCTGCATCCCAGAGCTCCAGTTTCTCTCCCAGAAGCCGCATCCCTGGAGTCTGGGACCATCCCGAGCCGGCCTTTCCTGCAGGAACAACACCAGGCCGGGCCCCGGAATGCCGACATTTCCCCTCAGCCAGAGAAACAACTGGAGTCATTTTCCCCCAAAAAAATCTGGAATTCCTTCCTCTTTTTTTTTTTTTTATTTCCAGCTTTTCTCCCCATCCCCTTCCCTGTTTTTGGCATTCCCTCCTTCCCTTGGCACCCGAGCTGGCTCCGGGCGCGGGTTTGGGGCCCTGACATCACCCGGATAAGGAATTCCGAGCTTGGCCCTAAAACCCCTCAGCAGCTCCCCCCAAATCCCGGGATAAAGTTGCCGAGGGAAGCGGGCCAGGGAGAGGAGGAAAAAAAAAAAACGAACAAAAAACCAGAAAAAACAAAACGTCCCAGCCAAGCTGCAGCCACCCAAAAAATGCAGGAGCAGCACAAAAAATAAAAAAAGAAAAGAGGAGCCGCGCTGGGCCCTCGCCCACTCCCACTCCGTAATTTAAGGAAAATGCTGGAGGTTTGGGGGTTTTTTTGGTTTTTTTTTTGTTTAAAAAAACCCAAAACAAACCTTCTCTGGTTTCCTCAGGGCAAGGGGAAAAAAAAAAAGAAATTAAAAAAAAAAAAAAATGAAGAGAGATGGGAAAAAAAGAATTTCCTTGTGTTCTTTCCCTGAGTAAACAGCAGAATTCAGGGATTGGATTCAGGGCTGGAGGAGCTTTTCCCTGGGTTGGGTTTTTCTCCCCAAAATTTCGGATTTTTTTTACAGGAGCGAGCCAATTTCAATTAGATTCGGGTTAATCTTTTATTGTTCTCCAAGATTGGTCTGATGAAGAGATGAGGTTTCTAATTTTGTCGTTGGGAGAGAGCGGGAACTCCTCGTGGCGCAGGGGAAAAAAAAAAAAAGGGACATTTGAGCTGATCCAGGGGAAAATTCCTGGTGTTTTGGACGAGGAACGGATGAAATTGAAGCGGTGGGGAGGGAAGGGTTGTCCTTTAATCATCCCTTTAATTATTCCAAGGTTTGGTTGGTTTTTTTTTTTCTTTCCCTCTCCGGAGAGACGCTGCCTGTGCTGAGGAATTTTCCTATTCCCTGGGACAGGAGCGAGGGAAAAGGAAAAGGAATTTTTTTTTTTCTGCTGAGTTGCGAAGGATGAACAACAACCCAGGGAGTTTTTTCCTGGGGGAAAATGGGATTGGGAATCGCGTTTGGATCCCATCAAGGATCCCAGCGTGGCTGCGGAGCCGGAGGGACTCCCAAGTTCAGCTGTTCCCGTATTTTTCTCCATGGGGGACAAGATGGAATTTCCCATCGCTCCCCACAGCTCAATAGGTAAACAACCCCCCCACGGAATGCTGGGAAATGTAGTTCACGTTTTTTAAAGGAATTTTTTGGGGGAATTTTCCAGCGCTGCTGGAAGTGATTCCATCCTTTTTTTTTTTTTTTTTTTTTTTTTTTTTTTTTTTTTTTTTTTTTTTCTTTTTCTTTTTCTTTTTTTTTTCTCTGTAAAGATATTTCGGTGCTCGTCCTGAACGTTATTTTTAAAATAAAATTTAAAATTTTAAGTTTTAAATAAATTACGTTTAAGTAAATAATTTAAATTTAATTACATTTCAAGTCTGGGGGGCAAAAATTCCACCTTTGTTTTGTTTTCGAGTGGTTTTTTTGTGTTGCTGTTGTTGTTGTTTTGTTTGGGGTTTTTTTGGTGTGTTTTTTTTATTTGTTTGTTTGGGTTTGGGTTTGGGTTTTTTTTTTGGTTTTTTTGTTTTGTTTTGTTTTGTTTTTTGTTTTTTGTTTTTTTTTTTTTGTTAAAGGCAAGAAAAGTTCTAAAAGACAGGATGGGTAAATGAATTTTCTTTTCCAAAACATTGGGAAAGCCTGAGGAGGTGCCGAGGCATCACCCATGCCATTCCTAATTTTTTTAAGGATGATTTTTTTTTTTCCTCCTTCTTTCAGAGCCGCCTGTTGTGATTATTCCTTAAAAACGAAATTGAGAATGAAAACGAAACTGAAATCCAAAAAATAAAAATTCCTTTTAAAACGTAAAGACCGGTCCTGGCTGCTCCGATTGGGAATGTGAAGGGAATTTTGGTTGTCTGTGGAAGGTGGGGGAAAAAAAAA
Organism: Phylloscopus collybita; assembly: GCA_027886175.1. Taxonomy (NCBI): domain Eukaryota; kingdom Metazoa; phylum Chordata; class Aves; order Passeriformes; family Phylloscopidae; genus Phylloscopus; species Phylloscopus collybita. The sequence goes on from JAJNNQ010000076.1 coordinate 1,100,139, forward strand.
ATGTTTTGGGAGAGGAGAAGAGAATCTCCACCCCAAATCCATTGGGAGCTGCTTCTGGGCACTGAGGGTTTCCTTGGAAAACCACGGGGGGGATGGAGGAGGTGCAAAACGCCCAGGAAATACAAAAGACAGGGAAGCCACGGGCTGATTCCAAACCTTTTTCCATCTTGGGATTTGATGTCCAGCAGCTCCTTCAGGACAGAAGCTGAGCTCCATTTCCCTTCCCCTTCCCCTTCCCTTCCCCTTCCCTTCCCTTCCCTTCCCTTCCCTTCCCTTCCCTTCCCTTCCCTTCCCTTCCCTTCCCTTCCCTTCCCTTCCCTTCCCTTCCCTTCCCTTCCCTTCCCTTCCCTTCCCTTCCCTTCCCTTCCCTTCCCTTCCCCTCGGGATGGGGTGGTTTTCCAGGGATTTCCAGAGCTCCAATTCCACCGTGAGCACCCTGAGAGACGCCTGGAGCCGCTCCAGGATTCGGCTGGGAGAGATTCCCAGCTGATTGTCAGCACTTTGATTGATCGTTATCACTTTTATCACTTGTTATCACTTTTATGGATTGTTAACACTTTTATTGATTGTTATCGCTTTTATCACTTTTATTGATTGTTATCACTTTTATTGATTGTTATCGCTTTTATCACTTGTTATCACTTTTATTGATTGTTATCGCTTTTATCACTTGTTATCGCTTTTATCACTTGTTATCACTTTTATCACTCGTTATCGCTTTTATCACTCGTTATCACTTTTATCACTTGTTATCACTTTTATGGATTGTTAACACTTTTATTGATTGTTATCGCTTTTATCACTTTTATTGATTGTTATCACTTTTATTGATTGTTATCGCTTTTATCACTTGTTATCACTTTTATTGATTGTTATCGCTTTTATCACTTGTTATCACTTTTATCACTTGTTATCACTTTTATCACTCGTTATCGCTTTTATCACTCGTTATCACTTTTATCACTTGTTATCACTTTTATCACTTGTTATCGCTTTTATTGATTGTTATCACTTCTATCGATTGTTATCACTTTTATCACTTGTTATCACTTTTATTGATTGTTATCACTTCTATCGATTGTTATCACTTTTATCACTTGTTATCACTTTTATTGATTGTTATCACTTTTATCACTCGTTATCACTTTTATCACTTGTTATCACTTTTATTGATTGTTATCACTTTTATCACACATTATCACTTTTATCGATTGTTATCACTTGTTATCACTTGTTATCACTTTTATCGATAGTTATCACTTTTATCGATTGTTATCACTTTTATTGACCGTTATCACTTTTATTGATTGTTATCACTTTTATTGATCGTTATCACTTTTATTGATTGTTATCACTTTTATCACTCGTTATCCCTTTTATTGATTGTTATCACTTGTTATCACTTGTTATCACTTTTATTGATTGTTATCACTTTTATCGATTGTTATCACTTTTATTGACCGTTATCACTTTTGTCTTTCGCTCTGCCCCAGACCAGCAGCCCCCAGGCTGTGAGTCAATCTTACCCGGCAGGGGGGTGAGGCATCAAAAAACTTCCACAGGGAAGGAGATGAAGCCCTGAAGCCCAAACTGGTTCTGACCCCTCTGTTTTTATTAAAACCTCCCTGGTTTTATTAAAACCTGTCTGGGTCTGACCTCTCAACCTGTCTGGTTCTGACCTCTCTGGTTTATTTAAACCTCTCTGGTCTGACCTCCCTGGTTTTATTAAAACCTCTCTGGTTCTGACCTCTCTGTTTTTATTAAAACCTCTCTGGTCTGACCCCTCTGGTTGATTAAAACCTCTCTGGTTTTATTAAAACCTGTCTGGGTCTGACCTCTCTGGTCTGGCCTCTCTGGTTTTATTTAATCCTCTCTGGTTCTGACCTCTCTGCTTTTATTAAAACCTCTCTGGTTCTGACCCCTCTGGTTGATTAAAACCTCTCTGGTTCTGACCTCCCTGGTTTTATTAAAACCTCTCTGGTTTGACCTCTCTGTTTTTATTAAAACCTCTCTGGTTCTGACCTCTCTGGTTCTGACCTCTCTGGCTGATTAAAACCTCTCTGGGTCTGACCTCTCTGGTTTTATTTAATCCTCTCTAGTTCTGACCTCTCTGGTTTTATTAAACCTCTCTGGTCTGACCCCTCTGGTTTTATTTAATCCTCTCTGGTTCTGACCCCTCTGGTTGATTAAAACCTCTCTGGTTCTGACCTCCCTGGTTTTATTAAAACCTCTCTGGTTCTGACCCCTCTGGTTTGTTAAAACCTCTCTGGTTCTGACCTCTCTGTTTTTATTAAAACCTCTCTGGTTCTGACCTCTCTGGTTTTATTCAAATCTCTGTTTTATAGAGAAAAGGACATCCCAGGGGAAAAGGACTCAGGCTGTGTGCATCAGCACCTCACCCTCCTGTCTGCTCTGGTTCTGACCTCTGATTTTATTAAAACCTCTCTGGTTCTGACCTCCCTGGTTTATTTAAACCTCCCTGGTTTTATTAAAACCTCTCTGGTTCTGACCCCTCTGGTTTTATTCAAATCTCTGTTTTATAGAGAAAAGGACATCCCGGGGGAACAGGACTCAGGCTGTGTGCATCAGCACCTCACCCTCCTGTCTGCTCTGGTTCTGACCCCTCTGGTTTTATTAAAACCTGTCTGGTTCTGACCTCTCTGGTTTATTTAAACCTCTCTGGTTTGACCTCTCTGGTTTTATTAAAACCTGTCTGGGTCTGACCTCTCTGGTTGATAAAACCTCTCTGGTTCTGACCTCTCTGTTTTTATTAAAACCTCTCTGGTTCTGACCCCTCTGGTTTTATTAAAATCTCTGTTTTATAGAGAAAAGGACATCCCGGGGGAACAGGACTCAGGCTGTGTGCATCAGCACCTCACCCTCCTGTCTGCATCAGCTTCTGCCCTAAACCTCTCCCTTGGTGCAGGCTTTGAGTCCTGCCTTGTGCCTCATCAGCCGCGGGCTGATTCCAAACCTTTTTCCGTCTTGGGATTTGATGTCCAGCAGCTCCTTCAGGATAGAAGCTGAGCTCCGTATCCAGTCTCACTTGGGGGTGGTTTTCCAGGGATTTCCGGAGTTCCAAATCCACCGTGAGCACCCTGAGAGACGCCTGGAGCCACTCCAGGATTCGGCTGGGAGAGATTCCCAGCTGAGGGAGCTGGGAAAGGGAATCCAGGGGGATCTTCTGGCTCTGCACAATTCCCTGAGAGGCAGGGGCAGCCGGAGGGAACTGGGATCTGCTCCCAGGGAATGGAGACGGGAGGAGAGGGAATGGGCTGAAATTGTGCCAGGGAAAGGTTAAATTGGATATTCGGGATGATTTCTCCATGGAAAGGGTGGTGAGGCCTTGGAATTTCCCAGGAGAGTTTGGAGAGCCCATCCCTGGAGGTGCCCAAGGAATTCCTGGATTCAGGGCTCTGGTGGGGATCGGGCACAGCTGGGACTGGATGACCTTGGAGGGCTTTTCCAGCCTCAGGGAATCTGGGATTCTGTCACCTGCCCTGGATGGAGAGGAGCTCCAGCTCCTGTCAGACCCTCACGGCCACCAGGTCCCCCAGCAGGGAAATGTCCATCCCAGGGGAAAAGGAGCTCCAGGGGGAACCTTCTGGGACAGGAGGGGGCAGCCAGAGGGAATTGGGATCTGCTCCCAGGGAATGGAGAGAGGAGGAGAGGGAATGGCCTGAGGTTGTGCCAGGGAAGGGTTAAATTGGATATTTGGGATCATTTCCTCATGGAAAGGGTGGTGAGGCCTTGGAATTTCCCAGGAGGGTTTGGAGAGCCCATCCCTGGAGGTGTCCAAGGAATTCCTGGATTTGGGGCTCTGGTGGGGATGGGGCTCAGCTGGGACTGGGTGATCCCAGAGATCTTTCCCAGCCTCGGTGATTCCAGGATTCCCTGGATGCCAAAGCCGCTTTTCCCAGCCCCATTCCTGCCCCACACCCTGCAGCCCTCCCCTCAGCCCTGCCAGAGCTCTCCGGGGGAATCCAGAAACTCCAGAGGAGGAATTTCCTGGGCTTTAATCCCAAACTCCTCAGGATTTGGGGGAAGCAATTAACTCCCAGTTCCAGCAGGTCTGGGGGAGGCTCAGGTTGGACACCTGGAGGAATTTCCCCATGGAAAGGGTGCTCAGGCCTTGGAAGGAGCTGCCCAGGAAGGTTTGGAGTGCCCATCCCTGGAGGTGTCCAAGGAATTCCTGGATTCGGGGCTCTGGTGGCGATCGGGCTCAACTTGGATTCAATGATCCCAGAGATCTTTCCTGGCCTTAATAATCCTGGGATTGTCTCCGCTGTAATTCCATAGTCACACATGTCCACACAAACACAAATATTTCCTTGCCCCAATCTCTTCAGGATTTTCTCCATCACCCTCCTGAAATCCCAGGCCCTGCTGTGCCTGGGAATCACTGAGATTTTCAGGGATCTGCATCCCCCTGTGTGTGTTTTCCCTCCTCGTGGACCCTCAGGACTGCAATTCCCAGCCCCTTTCCCATTTTTCCACGTGGGTGAACCCCCTGGATGAAGCTCTGGAGTAGCTGGGGCAGGACAGCGAGGAATTAACTCCCAGTTCCAGCAGGTCTGAGGGAGGCTCAGGTTGGACAGCAGCAGGAATTTCCCCATGGAAAGGTTGGTGAGGCCTTGGAAGGAGCTGCCCAGGAGGGTTTGGAGAGCCCATCCCTGGAGGTGTCCAAGGAATTCCTGGATTCGGGGCTCTGGTGGGGATCAGGCTCAACTTGGACTGGGTGATCCCAGAGATCTTTCCCAGCCTTAACAATCCTGGGATTGTCTCTGCTGTAATTCCATAGTCACACATGTCCACACAAACACAAATATTTCCTTGCCCCAATCTCTTCAGGATTTTCTCCATCACCCTCCTGAAATCCCAGGCCCTGCTGTGCCTGGGAATCACTGAGATTTTCAGGGATCTGCATCCCCCTGTGTGTGTTTTCCCTCCTCGTGGACCCTCAGGGCTGCAATTCCCAGCCCCTTTCCCATTTTTCCACGTGGGTGAACCCCCTGGATGAAGCTCTGGAGTAGCTGGGGCGGGACAGGGAGCCCGGAATTAAAGCTGGATAAGGAGACCCAACCCCGGCGCAGGGAGCATCCTATGGAAAGTGGGAATTCTCCTCTCTCCCAAACAATTCCAGCCCCAGCTGCTCCATCCCGGAGCAGGGAGGGAAGAGCTGAACTCTCCGGCCTTTTTAAGGAGAGGCCGCTGCTTTATTTACTGCTCTTGGAAGGGCAGGAGAGCTCCGGCTCCCGGCCAAAATCCCGTGGGGAACAACATCTCCAAAGAGCAGCTCCAACTCGGAGGAGCCTCCTCGCTCCCGAATTTCTCCTTTCCCGGAGCTGAGCGCAGGCGGAACCCGTCGGAGCGGAGCTGGCAGGGCTCCTTATCTTTGCCATCGGCATCCCGGACTTTTCTTGCTGACAGAAGAGGAATACCGTCCCGGGAGGCTGTGGGAACGCAGCATTCCCACCCCCTGGCACAAATAAATCACGGCACCAAACGTTATCTGGATCTGCAGGGAAGGGACAAATCCATAAAATCCCCTGGATGCAGAGGGGTCAGGCCCTGAGCTGACAAGGGGGGAGCAGGAGGATGGATTCCCAGAAATTCCTGATGCTCCCAGCTCCCTGCACCTCAGTAAAATTGGGATTATTGGGGTTAATTGATGGGGAATTAATCGCTGCAATTGTCGTGGATCAGCCGTGATTCCAGCAGGGCTAACTCAGGTTTTGCTCCCTCCCTTCCCAGGCGGAATGTTTAACCCCTCTCCTTAAACGATCTCATTTAGCAATTATCAACCAGACTCAATTAGAAACAGAATTAAGGCCTCGTTCTCAGAAGGGGAGGCCCGAAAACCCGGCTGCTGAAAATCCCGAGCCTTTCAAGCGCTGCCAAACCCCAGAAAGTCAGAAAAAAAGAGGGAGCGGGGCGGGAAGGGGGGCACTGGCTTTGGGAATGCGTGTGAAGCCATTGTTCCCCTGCTGTCAGTCAGCGGCCTGTGGTTCCCGACAATGGAGTTGTTTTCCAAAGCTTCCCAAAGTTTACTCTGCGGAGTCATCGCAGCCTCGTGAAATCCGACTCCCGCTGTTGCTGTGGTCGGGAAATGAACCAGGCGGGATTCTCCTTGTTTTCCTGGCTGCTGCTGCAGCTCCGGGGTTCTGCCCTGGGTGAGCTTTGGTGACCCCAGATCCCGGGTTTTGGAAGAGGAACCACCTGGAGGATCGTCCCAAAGTCCCTCATCGATCCACGGAATCCAGGGGTGTCTGTTGGGTATCTGAGAATTGTTTAAAAAAATTAATTATTCGAATTAAACATCTCCTGCCCCACTTTTCCCATCGGAGGGGGTTTCGTTCAGGAGCAGGAAGGTAAAGGAGAGCTTGGGTTGGGAATGAAACGGAGTTTGGGATCATCAAAGCTCGTAACTCCTGGCACAGGATCCCAGAACGGTTTGAGTGGGAAGGGACCTTAAGGATCATCCCAATCCCATCCCATTCCAGGGGCAGGGACACCTCCCACTGTCCCAGGGTGTTCCAAGCCCTGTCCAGCCTGGCCTTGGGCACTGCCAGGGATCCAGGGGCAGCCACAGCAAATCTGGGAATTCCAGCCCAGCCCCCAGGAGTTCCCAATTCCCAATCTCCCACCCATCCCTGTGCTCTGGCAGTGGGAAGCCATTCCCTGTGTCCTGTCCCTCCATCCCTTGTCCCCAGCCCCTCTCCAGCTCTCCTGGAGCCCCTCCAGGCCCTGCCAGGGGCTCTGAGCTCTCCCTGGAGCCTTCTCCTCTCCAGGGAAACATTCCCAGCTCTCCCAGCCTGGCTCCAGCCCTGGAGCAGCTCCATGACCTTCTCTGGATTCACTTCCAGCAGTTCCACGTCTCTCCTGTGCTGGAGCCCCAGAGAAAGTTGAGATTTCCCCCATAATTTATTTTAATTTTATTTTTTGACTGACCCCAACTTATGGAAATTAAAGTTTTTAGTGACTCCACCACAGTTTTTTTTTCCCAAACTTTCCATGGGATGGAGCGGGAATATTCTCAGTTTGGGCTGGAATTCCCTGACGGAAGCAGAGTCAGGTGGGAGGAGCTTTTGGAGCCAGCAGCTGATTGTCGAGGAGCCCAGAGAGAGCTCGGAGCCGCTGGATGAACCCCGCCCACCTTTGACATCCTTTGGGATTGTCCAACCCAAATTCCAAAGGCTCCTCCCGAACCTCCCCGGCTGTGAAGCTTCATCCGTGGAGAAACACCCAGCGTTTCACAGGATCACGGAACCAACTCTGCTGGAAAAGACCTCGGAGATCCTGGAAGCCAAGCCTGTGTGGGAATCGTGGAAATGCAGGGAATTTTCTGGGGGGGAAAAAAAAAATCCTGGGAATTTTTCTCCCTGCGCTTAGTTGGGATTAACGGAGGAAAGGAAGATTTTCCCAAATTCTGCTTCCAGAGCAAACACCTCGGGAATAATTCCATATTCCAAAGAGCATTCGGGATGGGAACGAGGAGCTTGTTGTCCCAGCAGGGAGTGGTGACAGGAATTCCAGGGAAAGCTGGCACTGCATTCCAACACCTAAATATTTACAGAAAGGTGACACCAGGTCTCCAAAAACACCTTTGGCTTTCCCTTCGCCTCATTAATCCCTCGGAATTCCCTGGATCGGTGCCGAAAGCCCGGAATTGGGGGGGACAGTTGGGTGGCTGGGTAAGAACAGGGCGACCTCATTGACCTGAGGCTTCATCCTTGGCCTCGGGAACGGTTGGGAAATCCCCAGGGATTCTTCCCGGCCAAAGTCCGGGCGGGTGGAGCAGAACGAGGCAGGAGAGGTGTTGGATCCCCGGGCGCTGAGGATTTCACAGAATCACAGAATTTCTGGGTTGGAAGAGACCCCCGAGATCATCGAGTCCAACCCAGCCCCAGCTGAACCCCAGCACCCAGTGCCACATCCAGGCTTTTGCTGGACACATCCAGGGGTGGTGACTCCACCACCTCCCCAGGCAGATCATTCCAGAACTTTATCATCCTTCCCATGGAAAGCTTCTCCTTGCTAGCCAGCCTGGATTTCCCTTGGTGCAGCCTGAGGCTGTGTCCTCTCCTCCGGTCAGTGCTGCTGGAGACAGAGACCAACCCCAGCTGACCACAGCCACCTCTCAGGGAGCTGTGGAGAGTGATCAGGTCACCCCTGAGTCTCCTTTTCTCCAGGCTGAGCAACCCCAGCTCCCTCAGCCCTTCCTCACAGGGTTTGTGCTCCAAGCCCCTCAGCAGCCTCTCTGCCTCCTCTGGACGGGATCGAGCATCTCAGTGTCCATCCTGAGCTGAGGGGCCAGAGCTGGACACTGCACTCAATGTTCATCCTGAGCTGAGGGGCCGGAGCTGGACACTGCACTCAATGTCCATCCTGAGCTGAGGGGCCAGAGCTGGACACTGCACTCAATGTCCATCCAGAGCTGGACACTGCACTCAATGTCCATCCTGAGACACCCAGAGCTGGACACAGCACTCAATGTCCATCCTGACGTGAGGGGCCAGAGCTGGACACTGCACTCAATGTCCATCCTGGGACACCCAGAGCTGGACACTGCACTCAATGTCCATCCTGACGTGAGGGGCCAGAGCTGGACACTGCACTCAATGTCCATCCTGAGCTGAGACACCCAGAGCTGGACACTGCACTCAATGTCCATCCTGAGCTGAGGGGCCAGAGCTGGACACTGCACTCAATGTCCATCCAGAGCTGGACACTGCACTCAATGTCCATCCTGAGCTGAGGGGCCAGAGCTGGACACTGCACTCAATGTCCATCCAGAGCTGGACACTGCACTCAATGTCCATCCTGACCTGAGGGGCCAGAGCTGGACACTGCACCCAATGTCCATCCTGAGCTGAGGGGCCAGAGCTGGACACTGCACTCAATGTCCATCCTGGGACACCCAGAGGTGGACACTGCACTCAATGTCCATCCAGAGCTGGACACAGCACTCAAGCTGTGGCCTCACCAGTGCCGAGTCCAGGGGCAGAATGACCTCCCTGCTCCTACTGGCCACACCATTCCTGATTCCAGGTTTTCTGTGCCGGCAGGCACTGACCCCCAAGCAAACCCTGCATTCCACCTGAGGCCGTGGGGAAGGCTCCCAAAATTGAGTGTGGAATTTGGATTGTGGGTGTGTGTGGTTTGGATGGAAGTGTGTGACATCACAGGGTGCAAAACTCAGAGTTTCAGGGTTTAGAATGCAGTGACAGAGATAAAGCAAGGTGGGGGATTTAGGGCAGAGGCTGAGCCCTTCTTTTTCACCTTCTTCTCCGTGGGTCTGGGGGGTGTTTGGTAATTGGGTACAAAAATCCGCATTGCGGGCCAGGGGTGGTTGGTGATTGGGGTAAAAGTAAAAATAATTTAGGTGTCACTTCTTAATTGGACAGTTTGTGCTTAAAAGCACACGAATGAACGACACTCAGCACTGAGGTGTCCAAGGCAAAAAAAGGAGCAGTTTATTTACAGACCTGGACATTGATAGAATTCCAACAGTGACCGTGGATTGGAGGATGGGAATTGTCCTCTCCAACCACACTGGTCAAACCCAACAGTCCATCAATTCTCTCCTCCTCCACAGAGGAACCCAAAACCATCATTGTTTGCGTGAAAAGCGCGTGAGAAAACTCCATTTCAAAAAGTAAACCGTCAGATGGCTGAAATGAACTTGAGTGAAACAGAGGAGAAGGAGGTGACAAAAAGGCCTCGTAGAGCCAGAGATTGAGGCCGTTTTTTCACTTTTTTAGCTCGAGCTCACAGCTTGTGAGACTGTAACAGAGATAAGAATTAATAAACATCTGAGTCCCAACACGAACTGCGCCTCTCGAGCCTTTCATCCCAGCTCTGGCAGAAAAGAAGATGGAAGAGACAGGAAAGGTCTGGCCAGTGTCACTTCCTCGGTTTAGTGTCCCCTCCCAGGTGTCACCCTGGGGCTCCTGGAATAAGGAATGCCAGGATTTCCTTTCCATCCCTTCCCAGCTGCACCAGCGAAATTTGGGATTAAAGAAGCCCTCGAAGGAGAAAACCAGAAGGGTTTTCCTCCAGCCTGCCCTGGAAGTGTCTGAGGCCAGGGCTTGGAGCACCCTGGGATAGTGGGAGGTATCCCTGCTCATCCAGAGGGGCGGAATGGGATGATCCTAAAAGTCCCTTCCCACTCCAAACCATCCCGGAATTCCGGGATCCTCATAGCCCTGCAGACATGGATTTAAAGGAGTGATCCCGGATTCCTTCCAGCACAGCAACCCCAAAATGCAAAACTCAGAGCAGCCAGAAGGGCTGGAACTGGGTGGTGTTGGAGCTCCCTTTCATCCCAATCCATTCCAGGATCACGTGGATGTCTCAGGAACCACCCAGGACAAAGATTTGGTGTGGCAGGACTTCTCCAGGAAACCTCATTAATGATTCCTTAGGGACAGGGAAAAACGCTCCCTAAAAATTCCACTGTGGACTCCAGTGGAGTTTAACATTGACAGAGGTCGATGTTCTCCGACTGCACAGGATCAGAGCTCGGGATAAATGGAAAACCAGCAGGATGCTGGAGCGGGGATCCAGCCCTGAATAAATGATGAGGCTTTTGCGGTTCCATCCCTGCAATCCCCTTCGGGATGGTTAAACCATCCCTTTGTCCCACGCTTTTCTGCTTGGGGCAGGAATTTTTAATCGGGAGTAGCTGGCAGGGAGTTAATGTGTAGAGCAGGGAAAAGGAACTTCCAGAGGCTGGGAAACGAAATTCCAGAGGCTGGGATCCGGCAGGGAGAGGGTTCCCAGCCTGGCTTGCCTGATCTCAGTCACGGGGTCAGGATTTGATAAGACACGAGCGAATGTTGAAGGAGAAAATTCGGGAATGAACCGTGCCTCAAACACTCCTTGGTCGTTCTGCACCTGGAATGGGAACTCAGAGTTTGGAGAAGGAATTTTTTTCCGTCTCTTGGCCTCCTCTGCCTGATCCAGGCAGGGAAAATGTACAGGTTCCTAAAGGAGTCCGATGCAAAGGCAAAAATCAGGAAACGAGCTGGTGACCCAAGCGGGTCCCGGAATCACGGAATGGATTGGATTGGATGGGACCTCAAGGATGATCCAGTGCCACCCCTTGGATGGGCAGGAACACCTCCCACTGTCCCAAACTGCTCCAGTCTGGCCTTGGACACTGCCAGGGATCCAGGGGCAGCCACAGCTGTTCTGGGAATTCCAGCCCAGCCCCTCCCAGCCAGGAATTTCTTCCCAATATCCCATCTAAACCTCCTCTCTGTCACTCTGATCCCGTCCCTCTGTCCTGTCCTGCCAGTTCCTGAGGGAAATTCCCTCTCCAGCTTCCCTGGTCCTCCTTCAAGCACTGGAAGTTGCTCTGAGACCTCCCCATATCCTTCTCCTCTCCATCCATCCATCCATCCCTCCATCCATCCATCCATCCCTCCATCCCTCTCTCCATCCCTCCATCCATTCCTCCATCCATTCCTCCATCCATCCATCCATCCATCCATCCATCCATCCATCCATCCATCCATCCATTCCTCCATCCATCCATCCATCCATCCATCCATCCATCCATCCATCCATCCATCCATCCATTCCTCCATCCATCCATCCATCCATCCATCCATCCATCCATCCATCCATCCATCCATTCCTCCATCCATCCATCCATCCATCCATCCATCCATTCCTCCATCCATCCATCCATCCATCCATCCATCCATCCATCCATCCATTCCTCCATCCATCCATCCATCCATCCATCCATCCATCCATCCATCCATCCATCCATTCCTCCATCCATCCATCCATCCATCCATCCATCCATCCATCCATCCATCCATCCATCCATCCCTCCATCCATCCATCCCTCCATCCATCCATCCATCCATCCATCCATCCATCCATCCATTCCCATCTCTCCCGGACTGGCTCCACAGGGAAGATGCTCCTGTCCCTTCATCAGCTCCAAGGCCTCCTCTTGGACTTGCTCCAACATTCCCATGTCCTCCTTTATCCGGGATCCTTTACTGGGAGGCAGCTGCACTCCAGCCCCTCCCGGCAGAGAGGGAACAGCTGGGAATGGCTCCGTATCCAGATGTTCTGTGAGGCCTTGGGAAGGCTGTGCTGGAGCAGAGGCTGGACAGAGCTGGAGAATAAAGCAGAGATTTATTAAAAGGCCTTGAAGGACACACCTTGGGCAGGACAAGAGCCTGGACAGGGCTGAACCCAAGGTGGGCACAAAATGGACCCAAAATAGACTCAAAATGGTCACAAAATGGACACAAAATGGGCACAAAATGGTCCCAAAATAGACCCAAAATGGACACAAAATGGACCCAAAATGGACTCAAAATGGACACAAAATAGACCCAAAATGGTCACAAAATTGACACAAAATGGACCCAAAATGGTCACAAACTGGACCCAAAACGGTCACAAAATGGACACAAAATAGACCCAAAATGGACCCAAAAATGGTCCCAAAATGGACACAAAATAGACCCAAAATGGACCCAAAATTGACACAAAATGGACCCAAAATGGTCACAAAATGGACCCAAAACGGTCACAAAATGGACACAAAATGGACCCAAAATGGACCCAAAATGGACCCAAAATGATCACAAAATGGACCCAAAATGGACCCAAAATGATCACAAAATGGGCACAAAATGGACACAAAATGGACAAAATGGTCACGAGGTCTGACACTTTGATCAGTTCTGGTCCATTTGCACTTTGGGGTTGAATTGTCCAATTCCAGCTCCAGCTGATGCAGTCCCACCCTTCTTGTTTTCTCCCTCCAGCCCCCGCTGTTTGTGCTTTTGGGCCTGGAAACTTGTCCCAGCTGTGCTTGGTGTGCAGCAGGAGCAGGATTTGTTTTGTGTCCCTGCTGTGTGCAGAGCTGAGTGACCCTGGATGTGAGGCTGGGAGCTGCACCCCTGGGCAGCACAGAACCTGGGATACGCAGAATTAAAACTGAATACATGGAATTAAAACTGAATACATAAAATTAAAACCAAATACACGGAATTAAAACCAAATACATGGAATTAAAACCGAATACACGGAATTAAAACCGAATACACGGAATTAAAACCGAATACATGGAATTAAAACCGAATACATGGAATTAAAACCCAATACACGGAATTAAAACCAAATACACGGAATTAAAACCAAATTCACAGAACTAAAACTTGAGGCACCACCTGTTGGATCCAAGTGCAGCTCTGCCTAAAACCCCACCTTGGGAAGCCCTGCCAGGATCACCCGAACTCTGAATTCTTCTGAAGCTCCTGGTGGGACTTGGTGGTGTTAAACTCCAGCGCTGTGAGCCGGGTTCAGTTAGTCCGAGCTTAGTTACACCCTGCTCCCAAAGGATTTCCCTCCATTGTTTCATGAACATCCCGGAATTCCAGCCCGGGCCTCGATCAGCTCCATGGATCAGGGTGGATGAATCTAAAATCAAAGCCGGGACTAAAGGTGAAGCTCACAGGCTGAGCCAGGGCCAGATGTGCAAATTTGGGACGCTGAGATGTTTTTTGGGATCACTGGGCGTGGCTCTGGGCTGCAAGAAGGATCTTCAAGCTGGATTTAGTGTGGGAAAAGCACGATGGAATGTGGATAACGGGGGCAACAGGAAAGTCCAAGTGTCTCCTTCTCCCGTCAGGAATCCTCTCCGACCTGGATCCAGCTGCTGGATGTGTGGAAAGGGTCAGAACAATCTGGGAACAACTGGGATTCCTGGGAATAAATTCCCAGCCTCACCATTTACTCTGCAGGAGACACAAAATTCCCTGGTTTTTCTCCCTGGTTTTTCTCCTTTCCCACCTAATCTTCCATGACAAAACCAGTCCCAAAGGGAAAATTCTAATAAAAACATGGAATTTTTTTTTTTTTTCCCTTGGAGGAGGGAGGAGAAACCAGGGTTGGGTTCTCCCTGATTGGAGGGAAAATCCTGTAGGATGAGATTTTTCTGGATGTTTCTGCATCCTGTGGGATCTGATCCCTGTGCGAGTTCCTGGCACATCGTTCACGGATCAGCTCCTTTCCCTGGATTTGGGAACGGAACAGGCAGGGACAGGGAAGCGGGAAATGGAAGCTCAGGGATGAATCCCAAAATTCCAACCTTTTTCCTGCCGGGTCCGATCCTCCCCAGGTTCCGGAGCAGGAGTCAAGCCAGAGGGGAAAGGCGGGAAGAGGATGAGGAGCTGGAATATCATTCCTGGTAAAATCCATGCTTGGGAATCTGCACCATCCACGCACTTCCAAGAGATTTTCCACCAGCAGGAGGAGGGATGAGGTCAGAGCCTGACCGGAGGCTGGGATAAGCAGGAATAGCAGGAGGTTTTTAGGGAATAATTAAAGCATTTTGGGATCAGGTGAAAACTCTGCGACTGGGAGGGGTATCCAGCAGAATCGGAGAGGGAAGGATCCAGAGGAAGCCGGAGTGAGATCCGGAGTCACACAAGGTGGCAGTGCAGATTGTCAGCGGGGCCTTGGGGACACTGGGAAAAGGCTAAAAATATTCCAGTGGGATCAGATGCCGCGGGAGAATCCAGGCACCTGCTGCTGGAGTCATTCCAGACAGGAATTCTGCTTGGGCGGCTCCGCTGACTCCGGGTTAATTCCTAATTGTTCCCAGGGATTAATGGACACCGTTTCCTGATCCGGTTGGGTCCTGTCCTGAACTGATCCGGCTTCTCCATCACCATTCTTTGGATGAGGCTGAGGGGGCCTCGAGGAAGAGAGACAAATTCCAAAATCTTGGATCCACTGCTCGGATCCGATAGCCGGGGGCACACGGAATGAGCTCCGTGCAGGAGAGGAGCACGCGTGCAATTCCCAGTAAATCCGGACGACGCGGAATCCCAGGATCCCACCATGGCTGGGATCATCTCATTCCAGCTCCTGGACATTCCGGTTGGGTTAGGTCGATGTCCTCCAACTGCACGGGATCAGAGCTTGGAATAAATGGAAAACCGGAGGATATTATGGAATTTCTATTTGTTCCATAATAAATGGGAATCCAGTCCCGAGTACAGGATGAGGTTTTTGCTGTTCCATCCCTGCAGTCCCCTTTAGGATGGTTGGGAGGCTTTGGAGCTCAGCTGGGAATGTCCATCCCGGGGGAAAAGGAGCTCCAGGGGGAACCTTCTGGGACAGGAGGGGGCAGCCAGAGGGAATTGGGATCTGCTCCCAGGGAATGGAGAGAGGAGGAGAGGGAATGGCCTGAGGTTGTGCCAGGGAAGGGTTAAATTGGATATTTGGGGTCATTTCCTCATGGAAAGGGTGCTCAGGCCTTGGAATTTCCCAGGAGGGTCTGGAGTGCCCATCCCTGGAGGTGGCCAAGGAATTCCTGGATTTGGGGCTCTGGTGGGGATGGGGCTCAGCTGGGACTGGGTGATCCCGGAGATCTTTCCCAGCCTCAGTGATTCCAGGATTCCCTGGATGCCAAAGCCGCTTTTCCCAGCCCCATTCCTGCCCCACACCCTGCAGCCCCTCCCTCAGCCCTGCCAGAGCTCTCCGGGGAAATCCAGAAACTCCAGAGGAGGAATTTCCTGGGCTTTAATCCCAAACTCCTCAGGATTTGGGGGAAGTCAATAACTCCTGATTCCAGCACAGCTGAGGGTGGAGCAACTTCTGTGGGAAGAAGGAGGCAGGAATTGTGGGCAGCTGGGAAAGGATCGGTGGGAATGACCTTGCAGGGACACGAGGAGCTGCTCAAGCAGGAGATGGTGAGAAAATCCACCGGGAAACACTTGGAAGTTCCGACCCGGGACAAATTTCCATGATCTTGTTAATTTTAATATTTATAATTTTGAGGCTTGGCTCCTACGGAGGGAGCCAAAGGAAGATTTCCCCCCAAAGGATCTTCCAAGCTAATTCCCCAAAATTTTGGAGCGCTGAAGGAGGCACAGGATGATGACAAAACGATGGGAATGATCCCGGTCAGGGATGTGTCCCTGATGCCATCTTGGAGTCATCCCACGGGAATGGGATGCAGGGAAAAGTTTCTCCTCTTGGGTTGGACAGCAGAACCTTCAGTGCTTTGTACGCAACTCCAGAAATCCAGGAAAGACATGGAAGAGGGAATAAAAAACAGGAAAGAAAACCCCAGAAAAAACCACCTTTATCCCTTCTCAGCTTTTCATTTCTTCTCAGCTTCGTCCCCAGCTTTGGAATTCAACCCCCAGGAATTATTTCAGGGCCGTTTTCCTCATGTTCCCATTCCTGGCTCAGGATAAATCCCTAAATTTGTTGAAAGCTGGACGGATCCAAATTGGATCAGCAGCAGCAGCAGCAGCAGCACAAGTGGAGAGTTTTTTTGGGAGGAGCTTGGGAAAGCTCCAGCAGCCCCGAGAGATTCCAGCGTTTTCTGCTCCGCTCCTGGAAGCGGGAACTTCGCTTCTTGGTCGCTCGCTCGCTCGCTCGCTCCGGATTCGGCTGCCAAAAAAACCCCACAAGGAAAATAATAAAGCAGCAAAACAACCCAAGGCGGGCTCGGGTTTCTGGGCGGGGACGGGGCCGATTTGCGCAAAACGTTTCGATCCTTGGGCCGGGGCCACGGGTTCTTTGTGCTCGGGGGGAGCTCCGAGCGCTGCTCCGGGGCCGAGGTGGAGACAGCCCGGCACGCACAAAGGGAAAAGGGGGATTTGTAGTCACTGCTTGTCGTGTTTGGGTTTTCTGGAGTTCTTTCCCAGGGACCTAAACTGGTAAACAAAGTCACACTTTTTAAACTTCTCTTGTTTTTCACATTTCTCTCCTAAGGAGGGACTGTGCTTGTTGACCAATGGGTCAAAGGATCCCACCTCTTAGGTGGGCACGTTGTAAAAAGGTATAAAAATAGGTGCTGAGAATAAACCAGCCCCTTTTTGTAGTCACTGCCTGTCGTGTTTGGGTTTTCTGAAGTTCTTTTTCAGGGACCTAAACTGGCAAAAAAAGTCACACTTTCTAAACTTCTCTTGTTTTTCACATTTCTCTCCTAAGGAGGGACTGTGCTTGTTGACCAATGGGTCAAAGGATCCCACCTCTTAGGTGGGCACGTTGTAAAAAGGTATAAAAATAGGTGCTGAGAATAAACCAGCCCCTTTTTGTAGTCACTGCCTGTCGTGTTTGGGTTTTCTGAAGTTCTTTTTCAGGGACCTAAACTGGCAAAAAAAGTCACACTTTCTAAACTTCTCTTGTTTTTCACATTTCTCTCCTAAGGAGGGACTTTGCTTGTTGACCAATGGGTCAAAGGATCCCATCTCTTAGGTGGGCACATTGTAAAGAGGTATAAAAATTCTGAGAATAAGAAGTTCTGAGAATAAACCAGCCTCTTTTTGTAGTCACTGCTTGTCGTGTTTGGGTTTTCTGGAGTTCT